>JAWWLV010000045.1:5299791-5330680 GCA_035041135.1 Platyrinchus mystaceus
AACAGAAAGAGCATAATGGGAATTTCTCGAGATACTCAAAAATACCCTTTCCCCCCTCTCACCAAGTAAGCAGACTCGCATGTTCTCCCCTACAAAAAGAGGCTCAGATTCTACAATCATTTCACAACTGAAAAATAATCCTCTGGCTTCCAAACCTCTGTCAGGGAGGTATTCACAGACATATCCAACCCTCTGTCAAGGAGGTATTCACAGTCACTGTGTTGGAAGCACGAAACACCGCTCAGTTTTTTAACAGAAAATGCTTCAGGATGGAAACTAACAGCCAATCCACTCCACAGATCACTATCTGTTTCAATTATGAAGGTAATTACTTGCCTAGAACCAGAATTGCCACATTTAAAGGAAGATTGTCCTACCTCCCACCGGTTTTAAAGATTAGATCAGCATTAGGTGCTCCCTTCGGATGCTGGTAACGAGGCCGCCGCTCCCGATTAGTATTTGCCGGAGCCGGACGCTGTGCCAGAGACTGCAGCATTTCTGGAATTGCAGGCAGAAGCAAGTTCAGTACATTTTCTATTCATCTTTTTACAGAGGATTTTACAAGCACATTTCACTGACATTTAATAAAAGAGACCTTACTTACACTTTGCTATAGAATTAACACTCCTCAAGTTATTCCACAACAGATGATTAAAAGAAGTTACTAAATTGCATCGACGGCTTTGACAAACCCAAACTACCCCGGCAATATGAACCTGCATTTCCAGGTGTTCCTACAGAGGGAACTGCCAGCAATGGTTTTAATCACAGGTGCTTAAGAAAGGGCCTGTGACCTTTTCTCTCTAAACACTTCAGCCAACACTTTCTCCATCGATGATCAGGGACAAAGACTCACAGCGGCACGAGGGGCCTTCCACATTAAACCTCCCTGAAATAGTAACAAGTGGACAATGCTGCTGCCAATTAAAGACTCAGCAAGAAACCCGACCTAAAATTAGGCATTTCAAGTCAGGTATTTAAGTCTAAGCTTGGCATAATTGGATCCTTTTCCAGGGAAGGCAGGCACCTGAAGAAGGTGACTCAGCTGACCTACATTGCACCAGCTGTCCCATGGATGGAGTTTTTCACTTCATCACCAGAAGGACAAATCTGGTGTGTGCAGAGAGCAGCCACACTATCCAGCTTAGTCCTGGACAGCCAACTTTTGGGTAGTTTAAACCAGAGAAGTATTGTATTTAAGGGTTTAGTAAAACTCAATTTCTAAAATTTCATTTCAATTTTTAAGGATAAAAAAATGCCTCTTTAGCAGGCTCAGTTAATGGTTATCAGGTGGCCAATATAATTCCAAACACATTCCAGAAACCCCCACGTAACCCCTGCCCATATGTTGGTGCATCTAATGGAAAGTATCCCCGACAGTCCACCTGTGCAAGGATCTACATTACTCAGCAAACAGACAGATGGGATAAATGAAGGGGAAAAGTGGAATAAACTGTTAAACAGATTATGTTTGAAAGTCTGCTCTGTCTGGTTCTCTAATCTCTGGTAATCTCATTGGAGACACACACCCATCATCTGCTGCACACACACACACTTCCCTGCTCTCCACGACCTGCACAAGGCAAAGCGAGACACTCTAAGGAGGGTCTCTCCCTGTTTATGGAATGCAGGGGAAGCTCTCACTAAGTTATCCACCCAATCTTCGATTAACTGGGAAGCTGTGACTGAATTAATCCACAGTGTTGGTGTCAACAGCCAACAGCCCTTGCACTTGTGCTCTGTACACTCCCAACACCTGGCAAAGGCAGAGAAAGCCACTGAACACACTGAGGGTCCTTGTTTGTAAACATCAGGAAACAGCTCCAGGAGAGATCCTGGGGGGCAATGAGGAGACTCAGGGAGGACATCAGAGGAGATGAGGGTAACCCTGCCAGGCAGGTGCTGGAAGCAGTGAATGAGGAAGTACAGGCACGTCTGTAGCAGGGGAAAGGAAGTATCAGGGTTTGTGAGGAGACAGGAACTGGGAAGGTCAGTCCTGGAGAAGGGAACAGAAGGCAGAGATGGCAGGGAAGCACAGTGTGTTATCCAGGCTGAAGGCACATCACTGAACCTCTTTGGTTTTACTGAAGTAAAAAATAACCTACACAGAAAAGTACCAGTCTGAACTAGAGAGCCACCAAGCTTCCACTATTTCTTTAAATTAAAAAAATGTTTGTAACACAATAAACTTTGCTGAAGCATTACATCATTATCAGTTACTGCTTTGAAGTGCATTGGTGAATCTCCATCTATTAGCTGCCCTGTGCAGATGAAAAAACACAAGTCTGTGTGCAAACACTGGGACAACCCCCAGGCATTCTGCCAGAAATGGAGATTTCTTCCCCCTCTGGTAACTTCAAAGCTTGAAACAGAAATTTAAACCCAACTCTTTCTTTCAATGGGTAAGTAAGTACCTACTTGTTACAGACAAGCTGACTCTTCAAAAGTAACAATGAACTGCTCAAAATCTGAATAAAAAGGAATTCAAAGGGGAATGTAATTTGGCCTGTTTAATTTAACTTGATTAAACGGTCCTTTGGTTTTACTCTGTATTTTACCCAGGGTAATAAGATGAACCAACAGCTGTTTTAAAAAGGGGTGTCAGTTGTGGAAAACCCCTTTTTCCTCTGTGTTGATTTTCCTCCTATGCTTTATACACCTAGAAAATCTGAGACAAAATGATTACAAAAATTATCTATTACTGGTTATCAACTGGTATCAGTTGCTTGATTCTGTCCAACGAAAATTAACCAATTTTTGTTCAGTTGTGTTCCTTTTTTGGATAAGAAGCACAACTGCTCACAATAAAATCCCTGATTAAACAGATTCATTTTAAAGATATCAGCAAAGTCATATAACAGGGTGTAAAACCCAAATGCCTTGACCAGTAAAACTATTAGAAGTATCTAATGAGGAAGAACCCACAAAAAAGTCTGAGAAAAGCACTTAAATGTATAATTCTGGAGTCTACTCTTTCTCCTCCATTTTCATAAGGGGGCTTTATAGGAGCAGCTTGTCTCAGAAAAGCAGTTTTAAGCTAATTACCATGTTGAACACTAAGAATATATTATAGTGTTACCACTTCAGAGCTCTGTAGATACTCTGGAAAATACTCCCTTTTACAAGTTTAGTTCTGGTACTATCACAGTTCTGCAAGGAGTGCTGGATTCCATGGTGTTTGTACAATAAGAGCTGCTTTAATTTAATTATTTCCCATTTCTTGATGAACAATGACCTTTCACTAAATACCTGAGATTTCCTGCTAATTAACTACTTATCCTGTGATTGCCACCAGATTGCAACATCTTTACAAAAAAAACCCACCACAAAACAAAAACAGAGCAAGAATTTTGGAGATGTTCAATGGAAACATAAGAGCTGAATATCACCAGTTCTACTGGTCTGGCTTTGGTTACTATCTGAGTAGATCAAGGGAAGTTGAATCTGAAATAAAAACAACTCAAAACAAACCACCCAGCCCATTAAATGCACTAGTTTAGGGACTGCATGATCTGCTGTATGAACTGTTTGCTCCAATCTGTCCAGGTTCCAAAATGCTTGGCTTGCACATCTTCAAAAAACAAATTAGATCATGTCAGTTGTGTGAAACTTTCATTTTGTTAATATATTCTGATGCTCCAGATTTGAGGACTCTTAGAACTTCTACAATATGAAGCTGAAGTGACAGTTTGTATTTCTCAAGTGAAGGTCATCACCTCAGTTATTTGCAAGTCACAGCAAGACTAATGAAGAGTCTAAATGCTATTACTATATAAAATACCTATTAACAGCTTAAAAATAGAGTTTAAGTTGCACAGAATTCATTCATCTTGTATTCAACTCAGCTGCCTTGCAGCAAACATCAGATTAATTTTGTGTTATCTTATTTTTAAAGAAATGATCTCAGTTCTTCCCCTTTCCCAAAATAAATGGAAATCCTGAAATTTGAGACCCACTTGAAAACTCCCTTTCATGGAAGAGCCATAAAAACTTCAAGTACAAAGTAAACAAGGAATGCCTGACACCAAAACACAGATTTCCCCAAGTGCTGCAGATCAATATTCAGAATTTCAGCTGCTAATCATCATACATGACATTTTCTGCAGATCCAGGAAAGTTGCCCTGAAAATGACAATGAAATCCTTGCTGATTCTCTTACCCTGGTAGTCCTCTTGTTCCTGCCGTTCATTGATGTCCAAAGTGAGCTTTTTCATCCTCATCCTCTCCTCCTGTTCCGCCTGCTGTTGGTTCCAATGGTTTGCCGCGAGTTGGGAAGACATCGGCACATTTAGGATCTTAAACTGCAAATGGAAACGAGTTTTTAAATACACAGCAGGGGAAAACACACCACAAAAGCATCCAAAATACAGAGAGATCACAGTTATTGTAGTTACTGAGATACTCTCTACAGCAGCTTCTCCTGCCAAGTGTGTTTGCTGGTTTGGTTTTAAGCTCTACTTCAGTCAGAGCAGCAGGAGAAAATGGAAGACATTCAGACCCCCAAAGACACAGAAAACATACCAAAAAGGCTGAGGCCAAAGGCCATTGGACAGAGCATCTACAGCAGCAAAGCTGACTGCCTTTCCCCAGGAAGGCACAGCCACCTTTATTTCTTATCTTCACCACAGGCAATGTGCCCAAGAGAGAATTACACCGGGCTGGAGATGAAAGCACCTTGGCTGGCTCAGAAAGATGAATCTCCCTCCCCAAGATCTCTTCCCTCCAAAGAGATGAAGCCCCCCAAGCAGAATTCCTACTACTATCCCTTGTGATGAAATGTTCCAAGCCTTTCAGGTATCCCCTGACATTCTCTGGGCAGTACTTTTTTTTAATGGATAGTTGTGGCTCCCCAGTGCTTCTTATTAGTCTGGAAACAGCTGTGGTGACAGATTTAAACTCTTCTTCCTCATCCACACTCCACATTCAACACCTTATCTGATTTGCCCTAAGGTACAGCAGGTAACCCTGGCACTCCTACAGAAGGACCCTCTCTTTGGAAATTCAGATGAGATTTTCAGAGAGGTGTAAGGAAGGTGTTTTCTTTTTCCCCAGACTCAGAAAATCCAAGGTGTTATTTCCACAGATTTTATTTCTTTTTTACAACTGTTCCCGAACAGAGAAGTGATTCTTAATCTTATCTGCAACTGAAACAACAGCTCTCAGAAAACTCTTAATGCTAAAGTTTGAGAACATATTTATAAAAATTTGCCTCCCTCCTTCAACTGCATGTCCATTAGAAATAAATATTTCTGTGCTATAAGAAGGGAAATGCATTTAAAGATAATCATTCTCAATATTCCCTGAACTACTCTGAATCCTGCTGCTTGTTCTCATCATGGGAGATCTATTTCCACAGAAATAGAAGCAAATTCCTGAGTGCTCTTTTCCATTACACTGTCAAAAGCTGCAGATGGAAAGATACATTATCAAAACCTCTGCTGAGAAGGTTTAAGTAAAACCAAAATCCTCAGTGCCTGTGGTTAGTACTTAATGCAATAATTACTAAGCAATCTCAAGGTGTCTCAGACAGCAGTGCCCCACCAGCAGCAAGTGACGAGTGTGAGAAGACTCCAAGTACTCAGATGCAGCATTTGAAAATAAACTGTGTTTGAAAACAGTAAAGACAAACTCTTGCGAAGACGTGAGAAAAATCTGGGTACAGTGACTCCCTAAATCTTACCAACTGGAAGATGTATTTAGAAGAGAAAAAACAGATAAAATATTTTTTGAGAGTAATAGCATATTATATTGAATACAAGCTTGTTATTAAGGTGTACAAGGGAAGAATAAAAATGAAAGTTGAAATTCCAAGAGCAAAGGAAGCTTTAGTTACTTATTGCTGAGCAGGCTGTTCCCTTGTATCAGCAAATGAGCTTTATGTGAACTACACAAATAACTAATCCATTAGCAACATTTCATGATAGAAATCATTCCTTGGCTTCACCATTAAGCTCCTCATCCATTTTAATATGTCCTTTATATTTTCTGTGTTCCATGGGTTTATCAGCTTAATGGGATTGGTGTTTTCAGACAAGATGCTTAAAGCAGAAAAAAATAAAACTGAACTGTAAATGAGAGAAACAGAAAAACAACAGCCTGGTAATTATCAAAACATCAGTGACTCACTATCTCAAGGCAATCAGCTGCCACCTGAAATCAAGTCACTGATGACAATTACTACAGGATGTGATGATTACTGAGCAACTGAAATGCTTCCCATTTGCACACAGTGAAGAGGTGCATCAAAAACCTCTCACAGAATCTGTGAGGTGGGGGCAGGACAGAGGATTCCACTGAAGATGGCAAACTGAAGGAAGATCAAAAATGATTATTCACAAGACTGGATTATTACAGATTTTTAGAAAAGATCAGGAGATAATAGTATAAACAAGATAAAGAATTTCACATTCAAGGACACAACCATTCCATGAATATGATCACTCTTTTATAGAGCCTTGCTAAAGATCTTTCAAACAAAAGGAAATCTTTTGTCTTGGGTATTAACCAAATTTCTTGACACTTGGTGACTTTATTTTTACAATCTAAATCTCATTTCCTTTCACACCTACCTGGCATAAGACTTCTTGGATGGTTTCATAAACAATCAAATGGTATTAGACAGAGCTCAGCATTACGATGACAACATTATTTCCCCTTGCTCTCTCACGGCTTATGAATAATTCACAGTGCTATCATCTAATTTCAAATAACCATGTTAGCTTTTAGGTTCTACTGCTACTAGTTTTGTAAGTTTTCAGGATAAAATATAGTGTCCTTGTCACTACCAGCCTGCAGTGACCATTAATTCAGGTTGTTTGCAGCTGGTAAATACCACTCAGTTGTTCTTGTGTTGTTTCAAGAAACCAGTTGTCAATGCTGCACTAAAATCTGGCTGGACACCGACGTGTGAACCAGGTATTTGGCAACTGGACCTCAACTACCAAATATTAACCTCTGGAAGGAAGCAAAGCATGAACAATTCCCATCAGAAGGTGCTTTCTAACAGTGCAGATTTCTCATTTCAGCAGTACCACTAACAAAGAACACGGAGACCAAACCCGCTGCCAACAGAGCAGAAATTGGGCTGCTGCGTAGGGAGGTGATGTTTGTCACTCCAGTGACTGTGCAGATGAAGTTACTCACAGCCCCCCAGCTTGCTGCAAACTTGTTTTTAAAAAGCTGAAAGTTTACAGCTCTAACTTACCAGTGACCTGTGCATCCATCACTTCAAAACTCTGCACTCATTCTGCTCACGCAGATTTCAAATAAAGCACCGTAAGACAGAATAATTATTTTCTTTTCAACTCCACCTCTTCTTTCCTGCTTATTTTTCTATTAAAGCTGACTACTAAGACACATTTTTTTCTGAATACAGAAGCATGGACAAAGAAGCCTTTCATTAACTCAGGAGCTGAAGGAGTCTATGAAGCAACTGTTTTCTACATCTCTAGAAACGTTGAGATGAGTTTTGGCAGGAAGAACCTACTCCCAAAACCAAATATTGGGGGAGGAGCAGGGAAAAATCCTGAACAAGCTCTGCTTTCTTTTTAAGCCACATACCAGCAATATTTTCCCCTCACAGGGGAATATGAAGATCCCAAAATTCTTTGCAACTACAGATACTCCTAGTAAATTATCCTGAAAATGTTAAACACCTTTTTTTTTTTTTTAACAAAAGGAGTTCTCTTAAATCCCTTTCAGACCAATGACAACAGTTAAAAATCCCCCACTCAAAACTTCTGTAGAACTTTGCAGACAACATTCAAGTTTCAGGAAAAGAGAACAACCACTTTCTACATGGATTTTTTTAAAGTGTCTTTCATATAAAGGAAGAGAAAGACAGGTTCAGGTTTATACAGCTCAACTATTAAACTACTGTCACAGCTCAGGGAACAAAAGTAAAAGCCAAGTAATGACATTGATCTAAACACTGGAAAGGCCCAGATGCTTGGAATGAAACACTGCCTTGGTTTTGCTTTCCATGTAAACTCAGAGTCATTCATTTCCATCACCAAATTATACAACCAACATGAGAAGGTTTCTTTAAAAAGACCTAAACCATGGCGAGAATGGCATGTGGAATGTGTAGGTACTGATCTGTATATGATGCATTTGCTGAGCTAGGAAAATTCAAACATATACTGGAGTAAAGGGCCAAGACAAACACACAGACTGGCTGCATAAAGAGTTCGTTTTATCAACAGCATTTCCAATTAAGTTCCTCCAAGAGACTCACTCAGTGCATTCTGGAATAGTCCCCAAAAAATATCTTCAGAGACAATAATTCTTTTTTTTTTTTCTTTTTTTTTCTCAAATTGAACAAATTCAGCTACGTGGCAGTAACTTCGGAAATGGAATTTAGAAAATGCCATATTATCTTGATTTGAACCTGAAAGTAAACCTGTAGAATCTTGAAGATTCTGGAATATTCCTTTTCTTTTTTTTTTTCCTACTCCTTCCAATGTTCACTGGCAGTCCACCAACCACAGCCCTCCATCTTCCACAACTGTATTTAAAACACAGGTAAGACATAACAATCTCCTACTGGTGTAATCACCAATTTTAATTAGTAATGGCATAATATGATAATGGAATTTTTCTACATCGTCTCTACCAACAACCAAGAACTCCAAGAAACTACAGATGGTATTTTCTATTTACCAAAATTAAGCTGTGTGTATCCTATTCCGAGAAAAGGATGAAGAAGTAAAATATCTTGTGACTTCAAAAGTTAAGAGAGTGACTTTCAAAGAAGTGAAAGGATTATATTTATTTACTTAAAGTGTCTACACCTCCTGTAAACTCTTACCTGCTGTTTGTTGCCCTTTCGTGTTAACATGACAAATGGCATCGTGTCTCCAGACTCGGACTCTCCTTCCCCACCTCCAAGTGGGGGACCCTTCTTGAGCTGACTTTTGAGATGGAGAGGAATGGCCACATCCAGCTGATGGACTTTAACAGATTCCCCACTCCGTTGCTGTCAAAGGAAAGTAAATCCTGTAAGTGCTGAGATGCTGACAGTGTCAGTCAGGATGGCAACGTTCAGGTTGTCATGACTGAGAAAAGGTTTAACCTTCCAGGAGAACCAAGTAATACATAAAAAGTTACAGGCACAGAATACTTCAAATTATAAAGGAATTTTGGATAACAGTCTCTTATGGAAAGAAATCTAGAAACCTGATGAGACACACTTAAGAATAGATAGTCTACATTCAAGATTTTTTTGGTACATCTTATTAACATATTCATTATACAGGGCTTGGTATACTCAGTACTTAAATATTTACCAGATGTGTCTAAAACAAACAAACAAAAGGATTAAAAGGCTATGTAAATTTAAATGCATCTGCATTTTAAACATATTAAATGTATTAAAACCTAGGATAAAGTGTTGCACAGTATCTGCTGCAGTTATTATTGATTCAGTACAATATATGTCAGCATGTTGTATGTTCACTGGGCAAACAATACAATTAACAGCTATTTTACTAAAAGCCACTTATCCAAACATGTCAACTGCAGAGAAGAGGAAATAACAGTGAAAAAACCCCATCCATGTTCTTTGGTATTGTAAGCTAAACACTGATCACTTATTTACTTTAAAGAAAAATCAACTACAGTTAATTGTACATTGAATTATGAAAGTAACTATTTATACCTGAAGGTTTTCCAGCATCATTTTATCCAATGCCTGAATGAAGTCCTCATCCTCTGCACAAGGGACATGCTTCAGTCCTCCTCCTTTAATCATTACTTCCTATTGCAAAGGGAAAAAACCCTTCCATTACATTAGTTCCAGAAATATGAATATTCGGCCTAGAACTAAGTGGGAAAATATCCCTATTGCTTCTGTATCATCCATAAAAGGTTTAAAAACCCAAATTGTTCAAGAAAGAAGTTTTCAGCCTTGATTATTTTCTTGAAAGACATACTGGCCACTCACAATATTCTGCCACACTCGTGTGTGTGTGTGCAGATGTGTGTGGACACATTCAAGATGTGGCAACAATACAAAGAAAGTCTCTATCCTTAACACACCCATTTAACTCATTTCTCCATTAAGTCTGTACAGTTAGATGGTATTTGCAAGACAGAAACCACCCTGCAAGTATTTGGAAAGCACAACATGACAACAAAAACATTTGAAGTCAGTATCCCAACACATTGTTCTATAATGTTCATTATTTTCTTACTATGTAACTGCAATCCAGGCTCAACCAGATGCACGTTACAATCTGCCAATCCCAAATTCATATTTAGGAATTTTGCACTTCCTGGCTTGTCTCCTTTTCTGTTTTGAGATCTAGTGGAGTGTAAATAGTTTACCTTGTTGTATCCTATCAGTTTGCTACCACTGCTGGCATTGCAAAACCATCCCTTACACAACATTTTCCAGTCTAGCTACTTGTGAGGGTGCACAGCCCTGTGAAAACACGTTGTAGTGAAGTTGACAGCATAAATATTTTCAGAAGGTAATAACCAAAGTTTGCAAACATGAAAATAAGCTCTAAAATGTATCTAAAGAATAACAGGGAGTGCTCTTGCTGTGTGTTCCCAGATGTGTTGTGAGCAGCATTGGCAAAAAACACTCAGTAAAGAAACCCAAAGAGGCAAAGGTCAGTTCAGTGATGTCCACATGCAACACATACCGTATTCTCCTCATCAGTCTCATTTTCCTTATTGGAGTCTGTAAGATAATCCGTGTTTTCTTCCTCTTCTTCCTCACCTTCTTCTTCCTCATTGTCAGAGCCCTCCTGAAATATTCAATTAATAACTGCTGACCATTTATAACAAAAAAGGACCACTTGCACCTGGGTTCCTCTTACACATTTTCCACACCTGTCCTCCCCTCTCTCCATCTGAACATGTTCAGTTCAGTTCTAGTAAATCTGTTTATGTTTTTTATTTAATGTTCAGTCTGAACTCACGGGGCTTTATCTGATAATTCCAAAATTGTACAGCAGAAATCTGGGCCAATACCCCACATTGGTTGTGCTGCCTCTCAGAGGGAACTTCACAGGCTGGAGGAATGGATTGGGAAGAACTCACCAATTCAAAGAAGGGAAACACAAATATCCCCAGAGATCCCTTCCCCACCACACACCTGTCTGTGGTTCTAATGGTACTAATTTGTGGGCAAAGGCACAAACCCAGCCAAACTTCAGGATCTTTAATACTGAGAGACATAAACTGAAAGGGGCTTATTAGCAAACCAACCAACCCAAGCATATGGAAAAAACCTGTTTCCTATTTCCTTGATGAAATCATTTTCTCATAACACCACCATTATCACATCAACTTTGCTGTGTCACAGTGACAACTTAGAATTTCTATGTACTTGTCATTTTTTTATTGGCTCCACCACTTTTGATTCAAAATATTATTAGCACAGTAAACAAGGAAGATTTCTATGCTCCATAAATCTTTTATTTATTCATATTACACAGGCATACTCTGAACAGCTGTTATTTTTCCTGACTGCTCTGACATCTAGTCAATACATTTGCCTCCACAACAGATAAAGAAAATAATCTCAGTGTTTTGTTTTTGTTTTTTTTTTTTCATGCCAAAAACCTGAAGGCATCTTTTTGTTGAGAAGCAGCACATACCCTGAGCAAAGTTGTCAGGTTCAAGTTTCTGCTGTAAATTCTCTGGAATAAGCCTCAGAAACTCTGTGTTCAGTTTTCCACATACACAAAACTGGGATGGGAATATCCTCAAGTACTGCCTGGGCTGTGCATGCCCACCTTTCACCCACTAACTCTGTGACTTACAGGGGCTTCAGAAAATACCAAGCAATCAAAGTCTTGATTACTTGTCCTTTTTTACAAGAAGAAAGGTAAATCATTAAGTTCACCTCTTCTTCTGGCTCATTTACTTCACTTTCATTTCCAGATTGTTCCTCTGTCTCTGCTCCACCTTCCTCCTCCTCTTCATCCTCTTCCAGGTTCTCTCCTTCCGTAATGGAATCTTTGGAATCTTTGTCATTCACAATTCCTGAAATGTGGAAAAAGATTTAGAACATTAGAACACATATAACCAGTCAAGTTATACGTGGAAAATCACTTCAGAAGCCCATTGTTACTGAACACTAAAACCTCCCATGGGTCAAAATATTCTACTTCTGAATGAAACATTTTCTAGATATTACCCTGTATGAGGAAGGTAACTAACTTCCCTGCCAGGAAAGGAGGAAAACATTACAGAGAATGTTTAAAATCTCCCAGAGAACAGCACTCAAGAAGCTGCACTGTGCAAATTGCTTCAGAACACCCTCAAACTAAATGTGAACCTTTCTGAAACATGCACTGAAACACGAGCACTAAATTACAGATGCTTCACTAAGCAGCAGAACCCAGAATACATCAATTCCCTGCAGCCTTAGCTGCAAGTACTTCCCACCACTGTCAATTAATAGTTTTGAAACAACAGTTTTCTCAGCCTGCAATAAACCTTCCTGACTCTTTCCTCATGCTCTGAGCCTGCAGTTGAACCTGTGAGGATGTAGGTGCCTACAAGAAGTCCTTGGGAAAGCAGAGTCTCTTCCAAAGGTGCAATCCAGTGTGCTCATCCTCCCTGCACACAGCACTGACAGTTCTTACACTGTGCTTTTAGTTCATCTTGCAGCTTTCCTTGCTGACCTGCTTGCCACCTCTGTCTCTCAAGATACTTTAGTTTATTCTGTGTGTAAAGTATCAAACACACCTTCCCTAAATATCTTTCACTCAGTAAGGTATCCTTTAGTATCATTGATGATGTTTATTCATCCCTTATCTATACCACTGCCACCAGAGTGGAAAATAACTTTTAGCTTTTTTCAGTGTTTCACTGTCCAATTTAGTCTCACGTATTGGATTTCAATCAGAATGTTTTCTGAGAAAATGTTTAAGAATTGATCATGATTCTGATTCAGAAAAAAAAATAGATCTGTTTTTAGAGAACTGCTTTTGCAAAATTTAAGTCATCCAGTATAAAAAAAAAAGGACAAACTTCTAACATACAATGTCAATTAAATGGACAGCATATTAAAAAGATAAATTCATCCTAAACCAGAAGTTGCAACATTTTACATGGTATGGTACATACCTTTCCCAATGAATTAAAGGCTTATTCTTAAAAAGTTGAACTTGTCCAAGTAGATAAAGTGCTATTAAAGCTCTAATTAACACCCAAAGTGTAAAATTTACATATAAAAGCTTTTCATGAACAAGCCTGTTTTCAAATAAAAATGAGATATTAGAAAACAACTCCAATTAACAAGCAATGAGCACAGCAGTATCCAATAATATGTAGTAAGGGCTGATATGCACAAAAGGTTAAAGGTTAATATGGTAACAGTTTTAGATACTAACCAGTATTTTCTCAAGTGGGCTGAAATTTAAGAGGGTGCTTCCTACATTTTTCTGATTACATTCAAAATTTGCTTCCTCATCACTTGCACCACGTGACTCCATTAACTAATATATACACACACACTTCTGCTCTCCAAATACTGTTATATCAATAGTACTCACACTGAATTTTTTTTAAACAATTATTTTAGTTATGAAGATTCTGTATGATCTCTGTAGTGATTAGAAAAATGCAAAGAAGTTACAGAAATATTCCTACCATGAGAATAAAACAGTAACAATAGTTACCTACTACCATCATAAAAGAGGCAATTTTAAGAACTACAGGAATTGTCAAAAAAACCCACCCAATACCCACATTTCCTCACCTAGTTTTATTAAGAACTCTCTTTCCAAGTCTTGCACCTGCCTCACAGCTTCTTCCAGAGAATTGCAGAGCTTTATCTTTGGTCTCAGCAGTTCCAGTGTATCACTGATCATATAGTCTATGTCTATAGGGAAAGGGTGGTCCTTTGTCCAAACATCCAGGCTCTTTTTCCACCACACATACCGCTGGAAGACAAAATATCCCAGTGAACTACGTGCACACTGACATTTATAAACTATTTAACCTTTGAAGGTTAAAACACTGAAGTCTGTAATGCCAAGCCCTGTTTGTACAGCGAAAAATGCGAAATTTTACACAACTATTACATATTTTGATATCACTGAACATTGTTTGGTAACACTGGATATCACAAACATTAAGAATATGCTTCCTCTATCACAAATACTGTTAGAAATAAGAAGACTTAGCACAAAAGAGCATTGAAAATTAAGTCCCTTCCCAGTCTAGATTCTTGTTACAAGAGATGAACACATAACAACCTGCCTGCTTTCAATTCCTTCCCCCATGTATTTTCAAGAAAGGCATATTTTAGGGAGAAGGAGGAGAAACATCACAAAAAAGTCTTAAGATTGCAGGCAGGTTCGAGTCCCTTTTCCAGTTTGCTTTCTGAAAAGTTTGCAGGTACCTCCTACAGAGACACTGTAAAAAATAAGTGCTGATCTTAAGTGAACCTAACACTACAACCTGAGAGCAAAAGTGCTGCAACAACTGCATCTGAAAATGAAGTATGTGTAACAGAAAAAGGTGACATGGTCAAAAGGAAGGCTTGTTGAAATTGTAAGGTGTAACAAGAATACCTTCTTCCCTGAAAAGTTTAATTTGCATTTAAAGATAGGAGCAGACTATACATCAAAACAACATTTCACATCTCATATACAGCAAAGGATACACATCCTGAAGACCTGAAATAAGTCATTATCACCCAAATTTTTAAAACTCTTAACATAATTAAGAAAGAAAAGGCAGAAAAAAAGGAATTATATGCGAAGAGTTTTAGCATGAATTCCATGGCCTGAAATTCCCCACCTTCTGAGGAACCCATTCCAGTGTTTAAACACTCTTGTTATGAAATCTTCTCCCCACTTCATGACATCTATTGAGTCAGAACTTTCCTTGCTGCAGCTTGTGCCCATTCCCTCTGATCCTTTCACTGTGCATGCCTGGAAAGTATTGGAGCCCTCTTTCCCTAAAAAAACTATCAGATGAGGACAGAAACCTAAATAATCTTCTCTTCTCCAAGCTGAGCAAACCCACAGTGTGAGCACTGAGAGCCTCCCGATCGTTTTGATGTAACTCAACATACACATCACTTGGAAATAAAACTGCCATCAGACAGAGAGGATTCTAAAAATTGTAGTGCTGGAGAACAATGAGAGAAATATGCACCACATGGACTTAGATTGGCTTGCTAAAGAATTCCACAGAGCTCTATAAAATTTAGAATACCTGGAAGTACACAAGGAAGCAATCGAGTTTTCGTTTGCTGGATCCTCTGTCAAAGTACTGCCCACAGGTATCGAGGATGGTGCAGACCAGTCTGATTCTGAAGAGATGCTCTGGAGGGTCCAGGGGACTGGGGCTGCCATCAGGGTTCACCCCAAAGGAGGTGAAAGAATACAGAGTTCTAAATATCACAGCAGACTCCACCATCCGGTAATTGTAGAGCTCCCCCAAGAACTTGGCACTGCTGATCCGCCGCTGGTTAAACTTTGGTTGATTAACCTGTTTCAGAAAAGGACAGGAAAATTCACTGTATCATGCAGACACAACAGAACATTAAAAAAAACAACCAAAACCCACACCCAACAAACCTTTTGCAAAGAAAAAAGGGGTACAGAAAAATTGATAGGATTTCTTATTAGATGATGATTATTTATGACCACGTGCATTAAAAGCAAACATTAAAAAGTAGTTATGAAAGCTGGTCAACTAGTATTTATTATGAAGTTCAAACACATTTAGCCCATACTCCATCTTAAATCTATGATAATTTTTCATGACCCAGAGAATTCTTGTAATTTTAACATCCATTAAAATATGGAGTAGTCTCCAAAATTACTTGAAGTTGCATGAATCTGTCTACACCGTGAAAGAATAAACTGTATGCTCTTATTATGACAAGGGGGGCAAAGCAACTGTCCTATAAATCTTTTTCGTTTGGTTTTGTTTGTTTTGTTTTGGGGGGGTATTAATTTAAATAAACCTTTACAAAGCAAACAACAGAGGCAGAAAAGTCATCAGACAAAAAAAACCCACACCAGAATCCAAGGATTCCTTTCTTTAAGCAAGAGTATTTTAGTTGTCCTTTCAAGACAAGTAAACGAGCACAGCTTAGCAAGGATGTTGGTTGTTTACCTCCATTCCTAGTCGAATATCCTCCAGCACTCCATCCACAACATGAATTCCGACATCTTCCTGGTAAAGGACCAACCCTGCTAAGAGGTTGGCTACACAGTGAATACTATTATATTTCACATTCCAGATGTTGATCATACAGCATATAACATAGTCTTTTACTTCTGCATCCTGCCAAGGGAGCTTGCGCATCTGCCTCAGGACCTAAACCAAATTTTAAGACAAGCTTCACATCTTAGCAGGTAAAATATCAAGGTGCTCCCTCTGTCACCTCCCCATCTCTCCTGGTTGGAATGAAATCCCTCTGAGCACCTGCCAACAACCTCGTTCACCTTTTCCAAGCATCCTTCAGATCTGCAGCTGCTGTGGAAGACTTTATGTATGTAACCCAACTGCTCTCCTCGAGCTACTAATCAACTGTCCAAGTCTGTTCCATGATTTCCTCACTCTTACAGTCTGTGTTTAACTGAAGCCTTTTTTCTCTTACTCTCCCAACACAAAGATTTTCATCTCACTCTCTCTGTTGGTCACTATAATGCTCCAGAGGATGCAGGTCCCCAAATGGAGCTTCCATGAATTACAATAAAACAAACGAAACCATCTTAATTAGGGATCCAAAAATTATCCCTTGCAACTGAAGAAACTGTAACCCTCCCCAAACCCTTTCAAAGTTACTGCTGCATCACTTTCAGGAAAAACTCTATTATAAAGATTCTGAAAGGATTTACCTTCTCTGTGGTGACCTTGGAGAGGTCCTTGTAAAGAAGCTTCCTGATATATTCCTGCAAAGGAGGACGCTTTTTCTTCACAGTTTTTTCAGCTGGAGGGGGATTACAGTAGTAATAGGCATTTTCTACCATTGTGACATAGCGTGCATCAAGATGCATTGCTTGTTTTTTCCTCATCATTTGTTCCTGGAAATAAATGCAAATGATCAGTTAAAGATGCTGACACACCACATTTTCGAGCCAAAGGCTTTTACAGCTACGTTTGGGACGAAGGAAACATGAAAGGCTGCAGAAAAGTAAGTTAAAAGCTTGGGTAGAGAGCAGAAAGAACAAAGCATAGATATGGTTCTGTGTGGCTCTTTCCACTGTCATTTTTCTTTACAATCCCTGTTTTTATAATGGTTCACCTGGGGTGAAAAAGGTTTCAGACCAGTATTTAAAGTTCACCTCAAAATCCAAAAGTTTAGATTATCAGCAACTGTTTTATTTAACTAAAGTAGCTGAAATACTGATGTCTCCACAAGCACAGTGAATCTTCATAAGACTGAATCTATTTTTTACATCAGTGCAACTCCAGTGAACCTATTTTGATGGTTTCACATGAATTCCCAAAGGTTTAGGCAATGGCATTTTCCTTATTCCAAGCTCTGTTGTTGCTGTTTACCCAAGCAGAACTGACTGCAAGAAAAGCAGTACCTACCATAAAGCAGTATTTCAGGGGAAAAAAAAACCAGTCAAGTAACACTAATTACTGTGCTTAATTGTCAGGACTGGCCTGATTTTCCTTACTAAATACAATCTTTTCTCGATATTTCCTTTTAGATATATAAGTTATGGTTTGATTTGTGGATTTTAAAAATTTCTTCTAGATAAAAATTCTGTACTAAAGTAGCGGTTTTAAGCTGCTGATTTTTACAGGTAAAGATGAGGGTGAGCTTAATTCCATAATTAAATACTTTTTATATGATCTGTGCATTTATTACCATATATATATATATACACAGAATTACACACATATGTGTATATATTTATATTTATGTGGGGGAAAAACCACTCCCAGCAGAAAGTTCCAAAATCTTACCATGTCCTCCATGTTAAAGTTACCTTTGAAAAGTTTTCACCTTTTCTAGATGGATCAGGAGAAAATACATATTTTTCTGCCATAGTGACGCTTTGCATGTTTGAGCATAAACTGAAAAATTAGGTGGGGCAAAGTGAAAGACAACAGAAAATGGCAGAATGGCCTGCAAATAAAATTTTAAAAAACCTAAACCTACATAATTTGTGTTTTTTTCCCGTTACAAAAAGTTGCACATTATATTGCAAATAATAGGTTATAATTAAAGTGTTTCTTCCCAGAAGACACAACATGCACCACCTCAATCCCTGTTGTTGAAACAGTTCAAAATCAAAATTTTTAGTCTCTTGGAAGCACACTATTGTTATAGTGAATTAAGACAGTTTAAATTAACTGCATTTACTTTGTCACAGCCTCTGCCTGTAGAAATAACGTCTCCCACAGCTCCAACCCCATCTACACAAGAAAGAAGCCACCATGTAGCTTCAGTTCTGTGTATTTATAAACACAAGTGATCTTGCCCTAAAGCTTAAGACAACTGTCTAATTTAAAGGAGGCTTTCAATACCAAAACTTCAAATATTCTTTTAACAAGACCATGACAGCATAACACAAGAACTTGACATTTTAACATGATTATGCTACAGAAATGTAGATCAAGATAAAGCTGATCTTCCTTTCAAGGCTCCAACTCAATTAATCCAATTCAAATATCCTAAGGCCAAGTCAATTTTAGGTTAATATTTGAAGTTACATAAAGGACACTGAATTTGAAAGATTCACAAACATTGTCCTGATAAAACAATATCTAAATAATTTGCATAACATGAAATAGTTCTACAAACCCAGGATATGACCATTAAATGTTTCTCTAGACTAAGTCACTTAGTGCCACTAAGTTTGCAACACTCTTACAGAGCACTTTACTTCTCAATAATTAATTTTCCCCTAATTACTTTTAAAATCCATTCTTAACTATGACTTTCTTCCACACCAGGACAAAGCAATATTGTCTTTAATGGGGGACATGCAGCCTGTTTGGAATCTTATTACATAATATTTCGTCAGCAGTAAAGATTAAGACCAATAATTATTTGAAGGATCAACAGCCTTAATTCTACCCATAAGAGTCATTGAGAAGATCAGCTTTACATTTGCTTAGATTTTTACCACAAGATTGTAATTATCTTGCTTTGGGAGAAATCTTTTCTACAGTTCACACTAACTGGTACCATAAGTCTATGATCCAATTTGCATAAGACCATTTAAGTCAAAATTAATCTCTACATTCAGGGGAATGTTAAAAGATGTAGCCACTGAGATGGCTGTAGAACAGAAATCTGTTTAGCTTATTTTACATCTTGATCAATAGATATTCCAAACTTATTTGCCACCTCCATCTTTTCCCGGTTCCTCACTGCATAAGAAAGATGACTTATCTGAAACCTTGTGAGTCTTTCAGATATTCAAACAGTGTTTGTGGTTTGTCCTGCACTTCACAGTTAAGCCATGTTTAGCATTCATCCAGCACATTCCTGCAGCCCAGCTAACAAGCAGCATTTTTGTAGTGCACAAGACTAAAGGCAGCAAGTTACAAAAAGCAGCTCTTTAATTTTTCCTGACTTTTCTTAAAATTGTTATTAACTACAAAAAGATGACAGCAACAAGTAAAATGTCTTTTAAAGATAATGGAATAGTGTTTTCAGGGGAAAAATACTTGATTATGGGAAGGAATATATATTTAACAATAAAACACATCAGCTGGAAAGCCTTTAGAAAATTGAGACTCGAACCTTTCACGATACAAAGTACATTGCTACAAAAAGCACAAGCCAAGAACCTGCAGTTAATTTGCCCATCTCTTTCCTCTTGTGGCTCCATCACCCCAATAGATGTTGTTATGACATTCAAAGAGGTTCAGAAAGAAACAGTGTTTTGTGAAAAAAGAAATTGTACAATATACCCAAGTATGCAACTGCTCCTCCATTAACCACAGCATGAGAGGAGAGGCTGCAGGTTCAAGAGAAAGTGAAACTATCTTTAAAGGAATTCTTCAAATATGTTTGACTTGATCTCTTGCCTTGGACACAGTTTTAGGATTGTCTCTCATGCCAGTGAATTATTCAGGGCTCAGTTTCATTAAAAAAGATCCAAAGCCAATTCTTTTTATTTTTATGTCTTTGCCAGTACTTATCTAGATTTACAGATCCCAGTTCTACTCTTCCCTTAATTCCCAATCTCTATTTCAAAACCTGCTTCCTCTTGTGCCTTCATAAACTTTTTCTTCAAATTTAAAACCCCAGACATTGCACAGGGCACAGAAACCACCTCCTCCACAATTGTCTTCACCTCCAGTTGAAATCAGGTCTGGTTTTCCTCTCAAATTGTATCTCAGCAATATTCAGCTACTACATTCTTTCAACCCCATCCTCTGGTTTTGTCCCATCTCCGAATTATTTGTAGTTCAAAAGCAATAGCTCTTTGCTTCAGAAATTCAGTTCTTTTTTTTACATTTTCTTTCAAGTCATGAACAGATTTACAGGTCAACTGGAGTTCTCCAGGATACTCTCAAAAAGGAGTAATTGCTTTAAGTCAGTGCCTGACACCCTCCCCCATAAGATGACAAGTTTTCTCTTACCAAAAGAACGCTGGTTCTTAAGTGAGACTCTGGTGATCTAAAGAGGAATCTTCCACAGGTTTCCAGCAGGGTACATGCCATCTCAATATGGTGATGAGAGAAGTCTGACAGAAGCATCTGGTATATATTTATTTAAAAACACAGCTCGTTAAACATCTTTTTCAACTGCAGAAAACATTAAGTTGTGATGATTACAATGTCTTAAGAATTCAGCTTTGAATGAACAGAAACTATTCACAGAAAGTGATCTTAAGCTGTGAGCCTTCAAACTCCTTTTATTTTTTTAAAACCATTTTTAAAATTTGGGACTTGACATCAAAGACAAGTTTGTATGTTTATTAGCATGCAAAGTGAGATGATGTGCCCAGAGATTAATGCCTTCCAAAGATTTGTTTTGCTCCTCAACAAACAAAAGCACCTGCTAAAATGGCATAAAAGCCGCTCCTTGCACCACTGAAAAGCTCTTTGCCTCCAATCCCTCCCCCTTACTGTCATTTTTTCCTGCAAAAACATTAATTGAAATCAACATAATGAAAGTTTTGTAAGGTATAGCAGATTAATTAGCAGTAATGTCTGCCATACTTACAAAGAACATCGTTAGCAGTTTATGTGGAAATTTATTTTAATATATTTCTGCTATTAGAGAAATGAAAACATTCTAACTTCCATAAACAGCTATAAAAATCTCCTCATGCAAGTAACAACAGACATCAGGGTATAAAACACCATATAATAAAATATATATAATAAAACCACCATAATAAATTCAGCAAACATCAACAATAGGTAAATGAAGGGGAATAGGATGGGGACACATTATCAGCATATGCAGGAGCACAGGAGTATCACAACACCAACCTTCAAACAGTGCAGGGTATCATTTTTGGAGAACATCTTAAACTTGGTAAGCTCACCAATAAACCTCACAGTTTTGTTCTTTGTTTCAATGTTGATCTGGTCCTTCTTTCTTACCTAAAAAATAAAAAGAATTGATTTCAGCCCCTCAAAAAACACCCAGCTCTTCTAAATTACTTGGACCCGAACATGCATAAGCAGCTCTGGAAATCAGCAGTGTTTGACATGGGTCACTTGTATAGTCCTCAAGGACATATTAAACATTGATGGCTTTTTCATGTCAGATTTAATAATGTGCAGACTTTTGTTTTGTTTTTTTTTAAATTACTGACATCCAGCATGATTTTACTAACAAAGCACAAATATGTCTCCATGTCTAAACATAATCCACAGAATACAAAATCGGATTTCCCCAACAGATAAAGGTTTTTCTGAGAACAGTTAACTCCAGGTAGTCGATTCAAGAAAGCCTGAGCAATTCATCCACATTTTAATGTCAGTGTTAGAAACAAAAAGTGAAATTTGTGCCATAAAACTCAGAATATGGTGAAGAAATCATCACCGTGCACCATAACCAGTTGGAGTACAAAACTCAAAAAAAGGAGAAACAACACTGAAAAATACAATTGAGAAGAACAGAAAATGTTGATTGATGAAAATTAGAAAAACTAGTTTGAATTAAATACGCTATTACAGCACCAAATGTTATTTTTTACACCTAAGGATGACTTATCAGATTGGTTACTCTGAATTCAAAAAGCTAAACCACCAAAACATACATGGAATCTGAAATCCCCTTTCAGCATGGAACAGAGATCCTCTGCTACGTCGGACATACAGGGATGCAACGTGGCAACCAGTCTTGCATAAAATGGGAGCAAATCCAACCTGCAAACAAAGGAGAGGATTAAATAGACAATTAATTTACACACAGAAAGGTATTTATGTCTACAAAAATGGGTAGCATTTTACTTACAGAAAGAATGAATGTGCCTATAGTGACAGGACTACATACATGCAGTTTTTTGGGCTCACTTCAAAATGCAATGTAATTTAAAAACAATAAAATAAGGTAAACTACCATGTCCTGTTGGAATCTTTCACAGTTAATTTCCTTTGGAAGCTACTGCCTTAGGTAAAATGCCAAATACCATCTCAGCTACAGAATTTGACCTTCAATAAATTACCAGACACAAACAAAATTCAGATCCATCTCAACAGGCAAAACAAAAAACCCTTACAGAGAACTCCACTGGTTATTGGAAGGTTTTAACATGTTTTTTGTAGCAGCAGAAATAACCAGGAAAGTAGGAACACCTTTAGCTTTAAGGTGGCAAACTTCTAAATTAATGTAGTACTTATTACATAAAACAGGGCTCAGCACAGGTGATGTGGCCACCCTTTACCCAAACCTTCAGTCAGTACTCCCACAAATGGCCATATTTCCACATTTTCTATAGAACTTCCCTCACTTTCCTTTCTCTCTCCTTGATTACATGCCTTGATTGCCACTTCCTTTGCACATTTATGCAGACCAGCTGTGTGCACACATCCCTTTTCCATGCAGAGAAACCCACTGCACTCTGAGGCCTCATAATATCTTTTAACAAGCTGAAGGAAGTGTTTTTGGTTTGTTTTCAGCTTGCTGAGTTAATGCAGTAAAGAGATGAACTGTAGAACAAGCCTAAGTTTTTCAGTGGAGAGAAACATCCTAGATTTTCATGCTTCAAATAAGAAATCTCCTGTAAGGGGAAAAATGGATCTTGAGTTTACACTTCAGGAAGGATTAAGGCTTTCCCTACTGCTAAGGAAAAGAAAAAAACGCTGACAAAAAAAATCCCAAAGCACAGCTGATACACAGAGCTTGTCCTGGCACAAAGTAAAGCTGGAAAAGCATCAAGACCAAAACCACAAAACAAAGCATCCATGATTGCCTCCCTTCACCTTTCTACTTCTATGTCACTAGAACACATCCACTTGCAGAAAAGGAGATAATTAGGTATTAAACTGTGGATTACAAGCATCAGAATATACTCTCTGAAAGAGGCATAGCTGAGCAGCCTCCTGATAACACATGAAACTCCCAGTGAAACATTGCAGGTACCTCAGTTACCTATTTAACAGTTTTTATCTCTTTTGTTAATCAATAACTGAAGCAGTATTTACATTTTTCAAGCTTGTTCAAGGCTGACTACCCACAGCAAATTACTACCATACGTGCTATGAAGCATTTAGCATTAACTTTGAGAGAAGTGAAAGCCTCATTACTTCACACACAGATACAAAAGCTAAACTTGTGGCTGAACTGAGGGGGTGTATTCTAACTGAGGGATTTCTGTATGGCATCTCTTTTAAGACAAAATACCAGGAAGTTTTATTCTGGTCTGAACAAGTACCTGCCTGCTGAGAGCCAATAATTTCATCTCTGCAAACTGAACATACCCAGGGGAAAATTAAAGTCTTAGAGCACATTGTTGTTATTCTCTCCCAGGACACAAAAGGTCTCTTCATGGGAAACCACACTAAGACTGGGCATTTCTAAATAGGTGAAATATAATAGAGAAAAGCCTTGGGTTAATTACTCTGACATTGGCAATCAGAGATTGAATCAGTTCCCTCTCAGAGGAGACCAAAGTTTGCATTCAGCAGTGGAGACACTGCAGCATCAGTGGCACCATCTACTGGTACCTGCAGTGCTTTGTTTTCTCCAAAAGCATTTTTTCCTCTTGGGAAGAGGGGAAGAAATTAGCTAAAAAAACAAACCCCACCACAGTATTACTTTCTCTTCCTGCTCTGGTTCATTATGAAGCAATGTCTGACATCAGGGGTGAGTCAGTTCCTCTCTGAAGTCTGTGTTAAGCACCCTGAATATGTATCATCATTGTAAAAAACCACTAGTTCTGACCACTGTCATTTTAACCACATGCCTTGGATTGAAATCCAGTCAGCTCTGGATCTCAGGATCACATGAACTGCACTCCAGTGAAATATCTAGGAGCCTCTCTTTGTAGAATTTCAAGGATTAGTTTATTTAAACAAAACAAACAAAAAACAACCCACACCACAACTTTTCTCAATTAAAGTCCTAACAGCAATCCCTCTAAAAAGGATGCATCCAAAGTTTTATACCCAGAAAGAATGAAGGGGTGTTTTGTACATTTCCTCATTTCTGGAATTTTTGGACAGAGTTTAAAGAATGAAACACTGGAGCAAGAACTCCTGTCTCACCAGCATCATCATAATCCAGACAAAAGCAGTGTATGCACAGGGCCTGAACAGGTACAAAGTGTCACCCACACTGTTCCATGGGAAGAGAAGGATGCTGTGGAATGGGAATGCTACCAGAGAAGTGCTTTTTATTCCTCTGCCTTGGCATAAACTCCTTGATCTCAAGCACATCCCTCAGTTTTATCCTCCACTGAGACACTGGTGAGTTCAACTGGACAAAAAGGACCTTGCTAGTGGGAATTCTCAGGGTGAAGAGCAGAAAGAAGGGAGATGCACAGGAGGTTTACAAGTTGTGAGTTAAAATGTGCTGAACTATTTAATTCTTATTCTTAATCATTAAGAAGCAGTTAACTTCTGAATTCAGAACAACCAACAAGAATGGTAAAAATTTCCACAGGAACAACTGATCTCTTGGTCAGCAAACTTGCAACTTTCCCAGATCACCATAGATGGGAAAGGCAAAAAATACTAGAAGTCAGAACAGCCCCTATTCACTGCTTAGCATTTGTATAGAATAGTTTAGAATTTAAGGCCTAAAAAGAGATTTCAAACTTCTCTCTCTGAAGTTAAAAAAAATCAACAAAATTGTAGCATGCAGTTAAACCTAAATAATTATGTGTATCTGTACAGGAAGATAATTCAGTTAGACAGCAAAGAATTACACATAAAAGCCCTAAGGCTGTGAGCAGCATGGGTTAGCTCACTGCCTGCATTAAATTCACTGCCTGAATTAAAAGGCTAATATTTAATTTTAAATCAATCCCCCAGTGCAAATCTGAAAGCCACTTGGATGCTAGCATTGAAAAATCTTTTTAAAAGGCTTTCTGTTCTGTTGGGTTGGAGGTTCAAATCACAGCTGAAAATGTAAATGTGACCCATTCATCACTATTTAAGAAAGCAGGGCAAAGATGCTGTATTCTAACACTGATCTACAGTGAGTTGAGGAAGAAATGGCCTTTTTTTATCAAGTTAAGTTTTCTGTCTTGAAGAATCCTGGTTTGTCCCAAGCTATCCAGCCCTAGTGGGAGCAGGAAAGCTCCCTGGCAACACCACACAATGCCTGATCTCACAGTGCCTGCACTGCTCCTCAAACATCAAACCAGTTCTACACTTTCTTGGTAAAAGTGTCGTGTCTGCACATTTCCCAAAAGTGATCTCAAGGGAAGAAACAGAATTAATTCTGTTATTGAAATATCTCATTATGGGTGCCAACAAAACAGACAGACTTAGACAGCATCATCTAATATGCTTGGAAAGTAAATGCTTTTGGAAAATACACTGCTTTAATTGCATCCTACAAGGACACTGTTCCTTTGAACCTTTCACAAAAAAACCTCCTCAAAAACACAATAGTAACAAGCTTCCTTCTCCCACAGTATCCTGGGGAGATGTTGTAGAAATACCTGGAATTAGTGAAAACTAGTATGGAACAACAATAATGGAAAGACAAGACATGCCCCCCGTGGCTCAGGGAAGAGGCACCCAGAGCACAACCCCTGTTATGCACAGCACACAAAGCCTCAAAGCAGTGCTACAGAATACAGAGAATTTTCTACAGCAAAAAGTATTTACTGCTGTAAATACCAGCAGTTCAGGTATTTACATTGCAACTGCTTGTGGTTCAGAACAAGCATCTCAGTCAACATCCTGCCCAGAGAGTGGATCCCCAGTGCAGGCACATTGATACAACTGAAGATCTTACAGTTGGAAGCTGGAGAATTCATTAGTCCAGCAGGTCTCACAGCAGAAAAAGGTATTAAAAAGGAATTGTACATGGAATGTTAATATTTCCCAACTATTAGAGACCAAAACTGTCATGAAGGCAGCAGCCCCTCGAGCCAACCCCACCATCTATTCTGGTCTACTGAGTTCCTACAGAAAAGTTCATCCTTTCACATTATTATTTTTAAAAGAAATTCATAGGATAATGGAACTACCACGGGGAAGACAACAAATGAGTGGCAATGCAGACACTACATAGATTTCTAGGAACTTAACTGTGTTCATATTACAGCCTGATCAAAGACAGTTTTTGAATAGTACAATGTATTGGGAATTTCACTTTTGCTTTCATGCCACCTGTGAGATCACACTGCTGAATTTACAAGCCATTCCTGTTTGAATGCACCTCTTTTTGCTGTGCACAATGCCCACCAAGCTCCTCCAGATTATTATCACCTGCACACTGCAGCAGATTATGCAAAGAAAATAATGGATATTCAAAGAGGTTCCACGAGTTCATGATCTATTTGAGCATCTGCAACCTGCAGCCCCAGGAAGAAACACAGGGCAGTGGTACAAACATCCCTCCATGCTCACAGACCTAACAAGCCACTTCCATTTTGCAAACACGGAAAATTCTCTATTATGGGAGAGCTGAAGACAAAAGTCTAAGTGGTCCTGCTGACTCACACTGTTGTAGATGTTCTAGGTTGTGAAAATTCTTCTCACATTGTGTTTTCCTGCATTTCATGAGTACCAGCAGGCTGAGAAACAGAAATGGTACTTCTGCAACTTAAATTTGGGCTGAAGAGCACCTTTTTTACATCTAACACAGAAGATTCTCAACTGCCTGTCTCCTCTGTCAGTAATTCATATTTCAGGCACAATCAGGCCTCTATCAAAGTCTGCAAAGACTGAGGTGTCAAACTCATAATTTATAGGGCAAGAATACAGAAGAGAATGAAAGATTACATGCACTTCTAATTGCAAAAATGAGTTTTAATGCAGAGTCAGGTTAATGGCTCCAGTCAGCTAACAAACCACTGGTTTGACACAGCTAAGGGTTATTTATTAGCACAGCAGATGCTTATTACAGATGGGATGTAGAAATGGAATTAAGGTTGACAGCACAGTGCAAGCAGTGATTAACTGTAAGGAAAACCAAACACCAAAGTCTGTTTGTTCAAAGCTACACATGTTGAGACAAAACAGACACTCAAGGTATGTTTTTCCCCCCAGTGTTAAAAGGGAATGGAATCAAAGCAGTGTGAACTCTAACAGGAATTCCAAGGTGATCATGAAACACTTCAAACTAAAAGCAGCATCAAACTTGTCATGAGAAACGGGGCAAGGTGGAGCAAGAAAAGAAACTTCCTCATAATTTCACCTATTTAAGGCACAAGTTTACCAGAGAACAGAGAAATGTATTATTCTTCCAATTAATTCAACGTTTCTTTTAATATTTCCAACCATTTTTGGAAGAAAGGCTCTTCCTGTAAATGCAGGAAACCCACTCACAGAAAGAGAGACAAGGAGCAACAGCAAAAACTCTACATGGACAGATGTAAATGGACAAGAGAGGCTCAAACTGGCTGTTCCAGCAGACACAAGGCTATTATAAAGGCTGTGTGCTGTATCAGAATTAACATATCACAAGAAATCCTCCTTCCCAAACCACACTGTGCTCTAACTATCCACACTGAAAAGTGCAACTTGCCCTGAATGAAATATATCCTCCCTTTCTGGCAGAAGGTGGGTTTTGCTGTTGTTTTCATGGCTAAAAGTGATGAAATGATCTGCTATAAACACCAAGTACCAGAGAAAAAAAAAATAAATTAACTAAGAAAAATGTTAACTTTGGCCAAAATATTGTGGTGAATTCATTGATCATTGATCCTAAATCTTTCTTTCGTGCTCCAGGATAGGCCATTCCAGAAGTGCACATCAGGACTAAGCAAATGTAACTTGGAATATACACTGGTTTTAAAAAAATCCATACATAAGTTAAACAATGAATGGGTGGATCCAACTTCAGTTCTTACCTTTGTCTAGGAACTATGAAAAGTGCTCGTACCAGTTTTCTTCTGTTGGCTTTTGTGTTCATATTCATGCAAAAATCCATTGCTGCCTGTAAAGAGAAAAGTCAATGCAGTACTTCAGCTTTAATGGAGTGGGGTTTATTTAAAGCAGTAGAAAATGCTTTGCAAAAGTGGCTTTTACAGAGCTATTCCTACTACATGCAGCTGCTTTAAAAACAACCATAAAACCTTCAGTTTTGTATGGAACTGACTTAGTTAGAAAACATGTCCAGGGACAGGAATACAGACTGATTAAAAATTAACCCAGCTACTGACAGACTCCAAAGCTTCAAATCTTTATTTCTGGTCTATATGACCCAGCATAGTGGCTTTTAAGAGTGGAAAAAATTACAACTATGACTGTACCTTGTCTATGAGGTCTCTGTTGACACAATTTGGAAGCTGCTGAAGAAAAGCATCTACTATGAGTTTTAAATGAGATCCAGTACTGGCTTCTTCATCCTCTTGTTCTAAAGGAATAAATAAACAAGCAGCAGACATCTTTAAGCCACGAGATATAAAGATTTACCATCATATTCCCCAAACACAGTGCATTTGTAATGGTTAGTTGCTAAATCTTCATCCATAGATTCAACAAAAATAAGATACAAGGTGAAAACAAAATTCTGACATCAATTATGAAGATTTCACCACACCAATTCCCCTACAGTTCCCTTCTAGTTGCAAAACCTGTGGTATGCCTCAGAAATTTTATTTGCTCTATAACACAAGTTTTAACATCAACACTTGGCAAGAACCTTCCTTTGCAAAAGGAACACAAAAGAACATTGTCTCCTGAGAAAGGAGCACAATGAAGTTTGGGTTTCTTTCAGTTCGAGGACACTCAGCAGTAAAAAGGATACCCAGAGGTATCTGCAAGGAAAAGAGAGACAGACTTCACAGAGGAGAATCTGGTGAGGTGGAAATCACACCCAAGTAAACTATAAAACACCCCAACACCTGAGGAAGTCACTCTGTATTTGCAAACAACCCTTATCTTGGAACACTCAAGTTCCTTTTTCAAGTTACTGCAAGGAAGAGATAAAGTTGCTACTTGTAGGACTTTCTCTTCTGTTTTTGGAACCTGCTGGGGGCAGGGGTTGAGCTCAGGTAGAGAAACACTAAGAATTCCTGCAGGGAACTCTGCCAGCCACCCAGTCCTGAGGGGGTAGGGATCAAAACAGACACATCACCTCCTCCCCCACACAGGAACTACGAGTTGGAAGAACAAGAGACAAGAGTTCATTAAGGAAGGAGTGAAAAGAAGGAGGATGTTCCAGATGCTCAGACAAAAGACACCCAAGAAGCTTTAGATGTTTAATGGAACCCTGACTCTCTCATCACTCATGTATTTAGAGTTCACTAAAATGCAACAGCCCAAACACACCTATTTGTTAATCTTGGTTTAAAGCATTTTTCCATTTAAATATATATATATAGCCACACCTTCCTGTCTCCTTTTCCCTTACAGCAATTAGTTGTCTCACCTGAGTCTTCACTGAAACTGGCTCAGTGGCATTGAAATAAATTAAAAAAATAAGTCTCTGATAATTCAGTCACTTTTCCAGACAATCTTTCCAGAGTTCCTGCTATCATATTAAATTTCAACAGTTCCCCAAATGTATCTCTTCTTTCACTGTCCTCTCCTCCACTGGAGGGCTACAGATATTCTCACATTCTATTTTCTCATCACAGCATGTGGATCCTTTCCAAGTAGAAAGGTTCTTTTGTAGTACCTGAAACAAGTCTGGGACTTAAGACAGAAAATTAAGAATTTTACACTGATCAAGAAATTAAACTGGCCAGGGCTCCCTTCACTAAGGCAAAGAACAAAGTACGCAATTCATGCAAAAAATTAGCTGATTTCTTGCTTTTCACACTGACCCTCTTGTGTTCCAGTCTTTCATCATCACCGCATTTTAAAATTGTATTAAACCTTTTTAAAAATTTACTACAAGTTGTAATGTTAAACAATTATGGTTAGACTATTTCTAAAGTCTGAGTGAAAAAACAAATAAAGCAGTATGATCACTGTAGAAATTGAAAGGAGTATTTTTTCTATTTAAGCACCTTTATATTTAATCAGAAATGCAGGCAACCCTGCAATTTTTGTGGATCAGAACTGAAGAAGCATCACAAGACAATAAAGACTTACTGAAGTCATTTCCTGCTACAACTGGTACCAAACAATCTTCTACTGCAGCAACAGTTACTTGCCCTCCATTCTCCCTATGCACTTTCTGAGAAAGCCCTGACTCCCTTGCTGAAAGATAAACATTTTAATTTTTACAGAACCAGAACCTTCCAGAGGGTTCTCTGCTAGAAACTGCCCAAAAGCTTCAGTCTCCTTTGTACAGTGGGGTAAGAGAAGTGCCTTTGCAATGCTGGCAGCTCCTCTGACAGGTGAGTTTCCCTAAGGAATTTGATCAGGGAGGACCCCTCACAGTCAGGTGGTACAAACCAACACC
>JAWWLV010000045.1:5330780-5343603 GCA_035041135.1 Platyrinchus mystaceus
TAACAAATAAATAAAGCAATCATTCTTCCTGAATGCACCCTACAAATCTACAAACTAAAAACCATCAAGCTCAAAAAAAAACCACAAAACCCACCAAATCAGGAAGAAAAAGAATCCTTAAAACTGGTATTTTTTACCTTGCTCATCAAGAAGCTTCTTCGTAAGATCTTCTGCCTCATCTCCACAGTCCAACTCCAATGGATCATCATTAATATCCAGGTTCTCCAGCTCCAACTCCAGATCCTCATTCCCAGGTGCTTCTTTATTATCTTTGGTATCTTTTGAATCTGTTTAACAGAAACATTATATTGCTAAATATGCACAGGCATGATAAGAATACAGGAAGAATCATGCTGCTAAACCTACACCTCTTGAGTGTCTTAATCTTGTTAAAAAGAAATGGGGCAAAGAATATCCATCTCCTGAGACTGTAGTGTCTCATCTCTTAGGTCTCAGTGGTTTGATATCCTTCACACAGCTTCACCCATCCACCTGAAAGCTGCAAACATTTATCTGCATTGGATCTGCTAAGGATTGCCAGGACATCACATGGCAAGTGAAGCCATAAAAACCCAACTTGCATATTGGGGAGGTCACATAGAAAACCAGCATCCTTTAGTAAATGAGTGTCACAAACATTATTCAAAAAGAGCCAGTTTCAAAGATAAAAATACTCATTTCATGTTTTCACTGCATATTCTTCACAGCTGAGCTGGTAACAAAATTGACGAAGCAAAGTAAACAAAGTGTTTTAGACAGATGAAATAAAAAGTAAAAAGCAGAACCAGAGGAAGGTGTTGAAGGAATAATGTGCTAAGTAGGAGGCCAAATAAAAACCATATTTTCCCTGAAAACAATCTGTGAATCTCTAGATAAAGATTCAGAAAGGAACAGCTACTTCTTTTCTTGGACCACAACGCTGGTTCAGCACAGAGCATTTTTCCAAGAGATAAGTACCTCAAATATTTTGCTATTCTTTCAAGTATCCTTCAAGCATTTATTTGTAGATTATTCTTCATAAAACAAAACAAAAAAAATCAAGGCAAATAACCTTATTAAAATGCTTAAACTTTTCAAAGAAAAATGTGACAACTAAGCAGTGCATAAATCCTTTGGAAATACAGACCCACAAAACAAACAACATGTTAAGAATCACAGACAAAATTAGTCTCCAGTGGACTTTAGTGAGTCTCCAGTTCTACCTCCTGCTCAGAGTGGATGAACATTATTCACATCAGATTTCTCAGGTATTTTTCAAGTTGTTTTGAAAAATATCTTAAGACAGAGATTCCCAGTCTCCCAGGGGAAGCTGCTCCAATATTTAAAGATTCTCACAAGGAGATTTCACAACTATCCAAACGTGAATCTTCTGTTACACTTAGAGCCAATCATGCTGAATTTTTACCCCATTATAATTAAAGACTCTCAATGCCTGGCTGTGAACTGAGGGTTGAGTCAGAAGAACCATCCAGCCCTATTAATCTACTGGGATTTTATACCAAATTCAGCTCCCATTAACAGTTTAGTAAAAAAGAGTGGAAAAAATAAACACTAATGTCTTTCAGAGAAGGAAAACACTCATGCTTCTTGCAGAAAAGTTAGTGTTTACCCACACTGGTTTACCTCCAATTATTTTAAATTTAAATTGATATCCATGTTACTTTTTTTTCTTTTTTTACTTTTTTACTTCCTTAAATACCATATCCAGGTCTAATCCCTATCCCACAAAGTTTATTCCCTGAAATTCATCCAAAACCGTGTACTGTCCTGATCACCACGAATTATTTCATTAGAGACTCATTACTTTTGTCAAATTTGTACAGCTGTTGGACAAGATATGCTCAAATAAAGACTCATCTAAGCATCCTACCTCTTGATTCATCTTTGCTGGAATCCTTGTTCTGGGAATATTTTTCATTATCCTTAAACAAAATTGCTGGCACAAAAGCCTTCAAGTCAATGAGATTCTCATAGAAGTTTCTGGCATCTTCATCTTCCCAGATCCCTCCTTCCAGGTCATATTCTCCAGGCTTTCCTGGTGTGAAAATATCAATACCAGGTCCATGTTCTGCAAAAACAGTGAAACCATTAGAAAATCATTTACACTAATTTACAATATTCTACAGGGAGGTTCCCTAAAGATAAAAGAAATCCACTTAGAAATGTTTATTACTACCACAGTTTTCACCTAAATATTGCAATGTATGCTTTAATGTGTTTTTAACAATTCCATCTTAATATCACATATGTCACAACGTAATCTTAAAATTGTAAATTTGATTTTGATTGAAAATACAGATGGTACCAGAGTGAAAGTCAAATCAAGTAAAATCAAGCAGCACATTGTGTAGTATTAGAAAGGAAAGTTATAACAGACTTTAATGACATTAGCACTGAAAGTAATGACTTTGAGTATGAAGAACTGGTACTCCATTGAATTTTAAGAATGAAGATTAGAAAGAACAATTTTCATTTTAGAGGCATTCAAGAAATACAGCTTTTTTAAGCTCAAGATCACTTCAGGCAAAAGATACACTCAGGATTTCAGCATCTCAATTAATCTCAAAGTTTAAAGGCACTGTCAGGCAGTGTCAGCTAAAAGCTGCACTTGTGCTCAGGAGGTCAGACAGCCACACCTAGTGACTTATCTGCCTTAACAATGTGTTCCTGCTCATAACATCATGGCCCAAAATAGACTTCAGGCCTATTTTTGAACAATATCAGCTTTTAAAACTCTAACAGTTTTTAAATATTAAAAACTGAATGATATTAAATGGGAAGGATCAGGTTAAAAACATTTTTCATTTTCCATTTATTACTGTTTTCCCTGAAACAAATCTAAAGAGATATTACTTCAGTTACCATAACTACACACAGCATATATAATAGTTATGGCTACATGTTAGGCTTAATTACTTTAATTAAAAAATGAATTCACTGATATCCTTCAGGGGGAAAGCCTAAATGAAACAAAACCAGCAGAAACAACCCATCAGTGAGAAGGTTTGGTTGGTTTTCCCCACCACATCCAAGCCCAGCCCAGCTTCTGTTTACTTGCTGCAAAGCCCGGCTTACCCTCGGGTGTTGGTTTCTCCTGGGGAAGGTCAGGCATGTTTTCATCCAGCAGATCAGCCAGAGACTGAGAATTTGCCAACAGCTTCTGATATGACATTGCAAATTCCTCATATTGCTTGTGTCGATCCTCGCTCAGCTCCCCCTTGGAGTGGAGGATGCGCCTACAGAAATCAAAGTTACGGTCAGACAGCCTTTTCCCTTGGAGTGTATTTGAACCTCTGTGAAATGCTGTGAGCAAAGTTAACCTGCCCTGTTGGAGGCAGCTGTGAGAATTCCAGTTCAGGCTGCAACTGCCAAAGTTTGAGCAGTGCTGTTATTTTTCCAAACCACGCTGAATTTCCAACTCCAATCCCCCTGAGGATGGTGCAGCACAGAAGCTGCAAGGGCCAAACAGAAAGGCCAACTGTGACAGTCCTGCACCATGAAAAAACTTCTGTATTGAATTAGAACATTCAGTTTACATGAAAGTTGGAGAAAAACTGCTTTGCACCTGCAACAATCCACTCCCACATTGCTTTAACCATTACATGGGCTTTTATCACCAGCAGGCTCAAAAAAATTGCATGTTAAAAGCAGCCCATTGAGTTTCCAACAAACCAAGTTATTTCAAGACTATTGGTCCAAATTAAGAGCAGTTACATTTGTTTTTTTCAGTTGCTCTTTGTTTTCTTTTATGAAATTTCCAAAGGGAAGCTGATTCCAATTTGTTTTACAGTAGCTTGAACAATGTTAACAACACTGGACTAACCAGCTGGAACTACTGACAAGGCCCCCTGCACTGACATGAAAGCATCAGAAGTGAAAAAAGGTGCAAGTGCCACAATTCCTGGAGCAGGTTGTATCACTGTATCATCATTTGTATGATCCCATTACCATTAGGCTTTTATTAAGCAGTCCTGCCAAAAGACAAATATTTTGTGGCATAAAAATTCTAAAATAGTTTAAGCAAGTTGAGGGATATCAATCTTGGCTTTTTTCCAGTTGCAGGTTAATTGTAAAACAAAAGTCATCTCTGTACACGACACAATCACAGGGTGAGCAACAAAATCCCTCAGACCTGCTCAGAGCCAAAGCTGGACACAGATGCCTGGCCAGAGGGCAAGAAGCAGCAGTGCTGGCAAAAGTTCTATTTCTTGTCCCTCTGACACTTACATAAAAGTGTATTACCTGCTCCTGCAAAGTAGAGCAAGAAAAATTAACAAATTAAATAACCACTGACAATTTCTAAAGTGCAGTAGTTCAGTTTGGATTCAGCAAACACGTTAAGTGCCAACTCACAGCTTTTCCATGGAGGCAGCTGCCCATTATGTACATGCTTTAAGTTTAAAATACACCAGCAGCCTTACAAACATGAGCACTGAAGCTCTGTGCTATTACTAAAAAAAACCCAAAAAAGCAAAGTGCTGTAACAACAGTGCAAGAGTTTCAGTTCTCATTTTCAGTTCCCAGAAGACAAGTGTTAACAAATTCGAGGAAGCTCAAGCACACGAAGCAAACTTTAAAAAGCACAATTCTGTTGTGAATACAGTCAAAAGCACAGCACACAGCACTTGTCTTACTTCATGTCTCTTCACAGCACTCCAAGGCAAGTTCAGCACATCTTAAAAACATCGTTAATTTATCCCAAAGAAGTTTCTTTCATACCTAACACTCATTTTTGAAAACTCACTCTAGAGTTTGGAAATCAAGCTGTTTCCTTCCAATGGCACAGCCTGACAAGTTCAGCTGTGCTCTCAGCTGGGTAACCAGAACACCACCAGGTTCTACTGTCGAAGCAAATTTCCTAATCATCCAATTATCCAGAAACCCCTGTGTATAATAATGCTTTAATTTTACCTAAATGATTTGCAGATAACACAGGACTAATGCACTGTTAATTCAGGATATTAATTTTCAATTAACCAATCTGCACAGATTGAGCTATTGCACAGTCACTCTCCTGACACAGAAAAATGTATGAGTTATTTACCTGACAAAATGTCATAACCTAAACATATGACACAGTTGATGCACAAGAGGGAACAGTTCACTCCTTGCTCACTTCATTGATTCTGGAACAACAGTGTGAATAAAAACTGCTGCTATCAGCAAAATGGATCAGATTTTTATTACATGGAGAACTGTGTTATCCAATAGGATTATTGGTTGTTAAAAAAATTAAAAAAAAATCAAAAAATCCAACAACCAAACAAAAACATCCCAAAAACCCCCACCCATCCACAGAAAACAACACCAAATCACACAAGGAACCAACTGCACAATCACTCTCCCAAAATCCACAGTTTAGGAAGTATTCACAGACTTCTAACCAGGCAAATTTCTCTCCTGCCCTCACTTGCATTTCCACAGTGTGCAAAAGCCAAGAATCTCTCTTACTGACACATTGTAAGCGAATAAAATGGGGTAGGAAAGGTTTTTGATGTCTTTTTTCTTTAAGAAAACTTATTCCTCAACTTTTACTAAGGAGTTAAAATAAACACCTTAAAGTTCAGGGGGATAAATAATGGAGTTCTCTTAATCCAGTGATAAATGATAGTTCTTCACATTCCTTCCCCAAAACAAAGCTTTGCACCCAAATCCACGGGGATAATTCAGATGAGGAGGTGCAGAAAGAGGTCCCTTGTCTGATCTATCAAAGCAGGCTCAGGGAGGAGATCAGACCAGGCTGCTCAGGGCTCCATCCAGTCTCTTTTATCCAGTTGTACAAGTAAATGTTAAAGTATATTTCCCTCTCACACATCACTCAGTCTTTCTTCTTCTTGGTTTCTTAACATACTTTATACCTCTTTTTCACTTTATTTCCTATCATACAGGCTTTACAAAACTCACTCATTGAAATGCCACCCAGAACCAATTACAACTGTGAAAGGATAAAGGTTCATATTCATTAACTTTTAAAAAAATAACAACTAAGTTGATAACTCACTTTAAACTAATAAGGTACTTGTAGAAATAACAGTACCTCAAAAGTCACTTTATGGTCCTGTGAAATACAACATTTGGCTGACTGAGACCAGACAGGACTGCAGCACAAAATCCATCAGCACAACTGATCCTTGGTTTGGGAACATGAAATTTTAATGTATTCCAGCCACACATAACAACTCTGGACTGATGTCCAGCCCTTGAGCTTAAACTTGTGTCTACACCCAGTAACATGGTCATTTCTATGCTTCCAAAAGGATTTAAGAATGACTCTGTTTTAAGACCAGCAGCTGGGTTTAGGCTGGCTCCAATAATGAGAATTCACCATGCCTTGAAGAAAACAATTATCAAACACTGTGAACATAGTAGAAAAATATCATTCAGATCCCAAAGGTGTGTATAATCATACCCTGCAATATTAGTATTATACACAGATATCTAAGAGGATTTGAATCAAACTGTCTATGCCCTCTATTTTAATATAATACTGTATAATTTGACCACCTTGAAGTGTTATGGATACCTTGTTAATGTAAACTAGTTTGTCCTCCATGCTGGTACACTAAAAAAATAAACAAGCCAAGCCATTGTGGCATATGCTCCATTAGATACATGTGGGTGGAAAGGGAAAAAATCAGATTGTGCCAACTGGAAAAGGACAGAACCAGCTGGGAAAGCAACACTGCTCTCACACTGATAAGGAAGTAAAGAGAATTAAAGCTAAAGGTCAACCTGCCTTTTCTTTAAAGATATCTGAAGAGTCTGTTTAGTCTTTCCTTTTAAAGTATTCAGATCAAATTTAGAAGTTTTTTAGATACCACTTTAGAACACACTTATCTTCTACACCCCAACTACAACAGACTTTGTTTATAAATACTGCAACAAATCTAGGCATTTCATAAATAGATTATTTTTTAATTCATAAATAAAAGCAACATTCAAGTGTCACCTGTTTTGTCTTTCAATATTTTGTAGCTCCCTGTGGTCCCTTTTCAGGTGTTTGGTCAAAGACGTAAAGTATTCCTTCAACAAATTCTGGAAGGGCTGCTGCTTCTCTGGGCTAATGATCTCACTAGGAGGAAAGCTCAAGTTAAACTTCTCTGCAACAGTTTTTACTTTCCTGGGCACCAAACCAGCAATGTCATCTCCACAGTGCCGGCAGAAGCTGATAACCACAGAAACGTGAGTGTGGCATTCCCGGTCGGCGTTAATAATGTTCTTAAGCTGCTCATAGATCAAAGACAGACCTTCCTTGTCAGTGAAAATCCCAACTATTGTCAGCTCTGCAATGAAACGCAGGTCAGTTCTTAACTTGGTGATGTTGGGAGTCTTCTCCTCTTTCCTCGCCTCAAAGTGTTTTTTCCAAGCCTGCAGCAAGGAAGGAGCAAAGTCAGCGTATCGCTGGTGGAAGAGGGAGCACAAGTGCACGGCGCAGTTCACATCCGAGATTTTCAGCTTGGCCTCCACGATGGAAGCCACTGCTTCTGCAATGTATTTGCTCAAATTCAGGCTGTTAAAGTCATGGGACAAGGAGTCCCGTTGTTGCTCTGTGATGGTTTTTAGCTTCTTAACAAAAGCTGTGTTCTTCTTCAGGCTGGAGTCCAGCCTGCTGAAGAAGTTTTCCTCGGGACGGTTGTCCGGGGCGTTCTGGTTCTTGCTGCGGAGCTCCTTCCTTGCCTGGTGCCGCTCCCAAGCCTCCTGATGGAGCTGATGTGCTTCCTCTTTTTCCCTAAGACACATAAAAATTAGTCATTTTTGTTACAGGACAAAAATATTTTGTTGCTTGCAGGTTATCAGTTCAAAGGGAAAAAGGTCATAGTTGGAAACCCTTCAGCAGCTCTACAAATTTCCCTTTAATACTCTCTCCTTAAATATTTACCAAGTTAATCCCAGACAGCTGAAGCATCTGCTTCATAAACTCTGTTTAATTTTTGTAATGCAAAAGGCAAGTACTACTTGTGGCAAAAAAAAAAAAATTCTTAAATACTTCTAGGCAGAACATATTAATCCCAACAGACTTCAAAATATAAACATAGAACTCAATTTACTCCAACTGGAGATGGAGTTCTTACAAAAGAAGACAACAGCCTTTCAACAAGTCACTGTATTACACAGTGAAGGGAAATCTTTTATTCCCAGACTACTGAAATTACACAGAAAATTTTAAATAGGTGAAATATATCTGTCCCAGCTAGAATATGGCTATCACATTGTCTCAGTCTTAAAAGTGACACATTTCAGACCTAAGAATGTCCAGAATCTGAGCTTTGTTGGTCTGAAGATGCCATTTCAACACAGTACCCTCAGATAACATACTAAAAAACATTGTCTTGGTAATATCATGTATTAAACTGCCAAGTTACACTCTGAGCTTGCCATCCCGGTATCAGTTGTCTGTGTTTGATTAAAAGGAATGACAGTCATTCCTCACAGCAGATTTGCTCCTGTTAGAGTATGTATTCCAAATTTTATGGTGCTAACACCTCTCCATCTCAAAAGAAACTGCTTCTCTGTTGTGCTGGTTTGGGCTGGGACAGACTTAATTTTCTTCCCAGTGGCCTGATGGGCTGGTTTGGATTTGTGCTGGAACCAGTGTGGATAACACAGGGATGTTTTCATTACTGCTGGGCAGGGCTTACACACAGCCAAGGCCTTTTCCTCACCCCATCCCAGCAGCGAGGAGGCTGGGGGTGCACAAGGAGCGGGGAGGGGACACAGCTGGGACAGCTGAGCCCAACTGCCCCAAGGGATATCCCAGACCATACAACTCAACATATAGATCTGGGGAAGGAAGGGGAGGGATGCTCAGAGGGATGGAGCTTGTCTTCCCAAGTCACTGTGACATCTGGTGGAGCCCTGCTGTCCTGGGGATGGCTGAACACCTGTCTGCCCAGGGGAAGTGGGGAATGAACTCCTTGTTTTGCTCTGCTTGAGCACACAGCTTTTCCTTTGTGTACTGAACTGTCTTAAGGTAAACCCACAAGTTTTCTCACTTTTACTCTTCTGATTCCCTTCCCCATCCTGTTGAGGGGAGTGAGGGGCTGAGTAGGGCTGAGTTGCTGATTGGGGTTAAACCATGACATTTATTCAAGCATAACTGTGTGTTACACGGTCATCACATGCAGACCATCCATATTAAAGACTAAAATAACAGAGGTTACAAGTGAAAACTCAAAATTATGTAGAAGTCATAGAGCACACTCAAGCCACATAAAATTTAAAACACTACAGACAACTTCTTAAAAGTACCTCAAACAGTTCGTCTTTTATAACTCTGCTCACAATCTCAGTAGCAGAACTACAGCATTTGGCACAATTAAACCACTAAAAGACCACTTACTTCAGTTGAGCAGCTGCTTCTTCTTGTTTCTTTTTCTCTTCCTCCTCTTGTTTCTTTTTCTCCTCTTCTTCAAGTTTCTTTTTTTCTTCTTCTTCTTTCTTCTTTTGTTCCTCTTCTGCCTTTACTTTATCCTCTTCTTTTTTCTTCCGCTCCTTGTCTTCCTTCTTTCTTTTATCCTCTTCCATTTTCTTCTTTTTATCTTCAGGAACCTTTAAAGTCTCTCTCTTCATGCCAACCTTGACATCTTCTTTTGGCTTGTCCCTGGTGCTCACTGGTCTCCTTTCACTAAATTCTTTATTATTTAGCTGAGATTCCTTTTCTTCCATATTTGCTGGCTTTTTGCGCTCAGCTGGCATCGTGTTACCCAGGCAAACCTGCAGAATCACAGCAAAAGAAGTAGTTTGAAATTGCTGTTGATATTTTAGTCATTTTTCACAGCCCACCCATATTCAATTAACTCATCATAATGCAGGTTTGATGAGACCTCAAGTAGTTGAGCCTCCTGCTCAGAGCAGGGTCAGCAACGAGGTCAGGCAGGACTGGTCCAACTCCAGCCTTGAAAACTGCACAACCCCTCCAGCCAAGCTGCTCCAGTGCCTGACTCTCCTCACTGTGGAAAGGCTCTCCTTCTTCCCTCACCCTTCCCAAGATTTCCCCAGCCATCTCCAGGACTCTTTTCCAACACCCAAGCTGCACAGTGAGCTGTGCTGACTATGATGGACACACAAACCTCCCTGTCAGCAAAACAAATGGAAATAATAGTAGAAAGGCTGCAATAATCAAGAGTTATCCAAGGCTACAATTCCTCTCTCCTTAAACTCAACCAACATTTTGTAGGAGCTTTAGCCTCTTTGGGGTTTCCAGCCCTCTAAGCTTTGGTTTCACTTGGCAGAGGATACAAGAGGTAACATACACTGAACACCAAAGAGTAAAAACCCCAGAATAATTCTGATCAGAAAGAAACTGTGGAGGGCACCTAGTTCAGCCTTCAGCTCTTTTCTCCAAGCAGGTCCAATCAGATCAAGGAATTGGCTATCTAAGGTTTTAATATCTCCACGGACAGAGATGCAATGGCCCCTTTTGGGCCCCTCTGTCAGTACCTGAATAACCACACTGTGAAAAAGCTTTCCCTGGAATTTGCTCTGCCTTATCCTGTATCTGCCTCTTTTCATCCCATCCCTGTGCAGCTTTGAGAAGAAGCCAGCTCCATCTTCTCTATCCTCTCCTGATAGACTGTTTTAAGACAATAATAAGATTTCCCCCTCTATTCTTACAGATTAAGAAACCCTCGAGTTCCCTCTGTTTCTCTTAACCTATCACGTCCTCCAGTCTCCTGATGTTCTTGGTGGCCCCTCCAGTATGTCAATGCCTTCCTTGGGAACAGAGAATCCAGACCTGGATGTGGTGCCCAGATGTGGTTCTGTAAGCACCAAACAGAGGGGGAAGACTCACCTTCTTCACCCTGATGGGTAACTCCTGGTACTGCAGTGTAGGATGCAGCTGTCCCTAATGGAGGGCATTGTGCTGACTCAGGGCAGGACCAGGTGGGCCACACAGGACCACAAGAGACAATTAGAACCACCTAAGCTTTATTTACTTCATGCTACCTTGATCTCTTAAAACAAAAAACAGTTTTCACATGTTCTCATGCTTCAAGTTAAATGCATCTATGGGTGGGACTGATGGGACACCACCGACCATGATCCCTTCTGAAGAACCATCACTGTTTTTATCAGTAACACCCCTACTTTTGCCTTTCTGACATTTAACTCTGATTGGATGATGAAAACGTTCTAAAATCACAGATCTCCTGCATCTACTCACAGTGGATGACAAGACACTTGCATTCCAATCTAATGTAGGGTGCTTCTAGTATTATTTTTAACTATTGTGAAATATATTTATAAATAACACACCACACTAAAGAAAATCTCTGTTTTTAAGTAAGAATTTCACATTTCCTCCCCCACCTCCCAAACAATAAGGTGACAGATTTACATACTGACTATCCCACCCATATGGAACTCTGTGTTACAATATTTAGGTGCCCATCCAGGTCTTCTAAAGAAACAAATGTTTGAAAAAGTTCACAGTGCATTCAGATACAGGCAGTGACAACTCACCAACTGGGAACCTATTCAGGACTTTGCTGTTTGACAGCAATTGGCAACAGCATCAAAAAAGAAATGTCTCTGACACTGATTTATGGAAATCAAATCAGCATTGCTTAAACAAGCACTAGCAAATTTGGCTCCCTAATGCATGTTCTACAACTAGAAGATTTCACATCTCAAGATCTTAGAAGTACTTGGATTTCAAAAACACTGAACTACATCATCTTAAAACAGTGTTATTGTGAAATCAGCACTTAACCTAAGAGGGAAGGGGGTCAGCAAAATCCAAACAACTAAACAGCCCCCCAAACCTCTTCATATTAAAGTCTGAACTAATTTTTCTATTTCTGTAGGCCAGTCAAGTAGGACCTGTTCCTCACAGCTCCACCTGGGAGATGAAAATCTTCTACACATCCTGTTTCAAAATCAACAATAACTATTTGAGTTTTTTCTCACTATGAATCCATACTGAAAATTCCATCAGTTTGAGAGAGCTAAATTATCCCTCCCACCATTTTCAACAAAAGGGGTTTGCAAGGGAAGCTTTCAGCATTTAAACATCACCATAATATCTTGCTAGCAGGTGAGGCAGAACATTGCATGAGACTCTCCAATTAAATGAAAAAAACAATAGAGTAACACATTCCTTTTAAAAAGAAAAAGTGTTAGGTTCTGAAAGCTACTAAATTGGGAGCTCAGTTCAAAAGGAAAACATTTTGAGAAAAGGGTTGTTTATGATTAAAGAAATGCTGGAAAAGCACGTCAGAATTCCAATACTCCAGCTTTTATCTTTGCCCCCCATCTATTGTCAGTAGGGCAATTCAATTACAATTTGGTAAAAAAACAACCAAACGAAAAACCCAACAAAGTCACCACAGAACAAAATAGCCATCTACACGTGTAACTTTGAACAACAGGGTCACTCACCAAAATCATTATGGTATCAAGCTCTTATTAAATTTAGGAACTCAGAATTCTGTTTTAGAGATTTATGTGATGCTTACTTGTATAAAAGCAAAACAGAGAAGATGAGATAAACTGAACAGGGATGGAGCAGAATCAGGCACATAATGATTCTGACCACAGGGCAGCATTATCCACTTTTTCCCCATGAACACTGGTGACCAAAAACAATCTTGTTTACAGCAGATTCCTGTCCTGTATCTCAGAACAGGTGTGTTACAATACTCCTCACTGCCTGCTACGTGTACAGCTCCTTATCTCCCCAACCTTTCCGATGGCTCTGCCAGCTCCTTTGTGTCGGCACCAACCCCCGCGGGCAGGAGGAGGCGGAGCGGCCGCTGCCTCCGAGCCACACACGGGGCTGATCCCTGATCCACAGGCTGATCCCTGATCCACAGGCTGATCC
>JAWWLV010000045.1:5351135-5362724 GCA_035041135.1 Platyrinchus mystaceus
CCGCCCTCGGTGCTCTGGGCGGGCCCGGGGGGGGGGCGGTGGTTGCGGAGCCGCCGGCGGTTGGAGCAGCGCGGCCGCGGCCATGGCGGCGCTGGCGGGGGGGGCTCATGCCCTGCGCTGCGCTCTTCGCCGGCCCGGCCCTCAGCGCTGGTACCGCACCGAGCGCGGCGTCTACGGCTACAAACCCGGCAAGGCGGCGGCGGGGGCGGCGCGGCGGGCGGCGGAGCAGCAGCGGCCCCGCGGAGCCGGCAGAGCAGGTGGGACACCCCCCACCTCACTCCCCCCCCTCGGCTGCGATGGGCTGGGCTGGGCTGGGGTCGGGCTGAGGGGGCTCCGTCCCCGCCGCGGGGGGTCCCGTGATGATTTTAACTCAGTTTTACGGTGCAGAAATACGATTTCAAGTGCACAAAACTCTCCGGGGCAGGAGTGTGGTCCCTGCATTAACAGCTTCGGTAGGAATTGTCTTCTCAGTATAAGTCAAGGAGCTGCTGGAGAGGGTCCAGCGGAGGCCACAGAGATGGGGAGGGTTCTGGAGCATCTCCCTTGAGGAGAGACTGAGGGGTCTGGAGAACACTTAGAGGGGATCTCATCAGTACACATAAATATCTCAAAGGCGGTGCCAGGAGGGTGATGCCAGATTCTTTTCAGTGGTGCCCAGCAACAGGATGAGGAGCAGTGGCCATAAACTAAAACACAAGGAGTTCCACCTCAACATCAGGAAGAACTTCTTTCCACGGAGGGTGGCGCAGCACTGGAACAGGCTGCCCAGGGAGGTTGTGGAGTCTCCCTCTCTGGAGACATTCCAAACCCACCTGGAGGTGTTCCTGTGTCGCCTGCTCCAGGTGACCCAGCCTTGGCAGGGGGGTTGGACTGGATGATCTCCAGAGGTCCCTTCCAGACATAAGGATTCTGGGATTTTTGTGAATTAAGCCTGTTGGGCAGAAGCAGGAGTGAAACAGGTTTGTAGCTCCGGGGCACCAAGTCCACAAAGTATCCTCCTTGTTAATAGTTAACATATTTCTATGTTACATTTTAAATGGCTTTCTTGCTGAGAGCACTGTGGGAGATGTTAGAGTTATGTTCTGGGTTATGTCCCCCATGCAGAACCCGCTATAGGAAAGGGCCTGTTTGAAATGGGCTGACTTTGTCAACATAGTGGCTGGAGCAGAGTGTCAGCAATGGAAACACAAATGCCAGAGAAATAACTTAGTGAACTGGTCTCAGCAGTGCACTGTTTTGGAAAATGAAAGCCTTTGGACTTGAATACTGTCAGCACTTTACCAGGATGAAAAACCCCTCCACACTAGGAATGGATTAGAAAGTGGTTCATATCATTAATTTGTCACAGATTCTGCTTGCAGTATATTTTATTGTGTGCAGTTTATCAGCCTCGCCTGTGGTCTGTGATAATTTTACCACATTTGGCTCAGCACATGCTCTTGGCTCCTGCAGAAACAGCCTTTTTGTTTCTGAAGTCGTGGGACCTGAATTATTGTTAAGACCCAATCCTCCTGTCATTCCAGCAAGGAACAGGGAAGCTTAATTGATATGATTGAGTTGGCTTAGGAAATAATACTTTGTACGCTGGTGATGTGCTGTTCTCAAGTTGGAGGTACCTGTTGTAAAGAGGTTCAAAGCAAAATGAAGTAGCTTTGCATATGTTTACAGGAGCCTAACTTATGAGGGGAGCCAGGGGGAAAATCTAGAGCGTACTGGCTGGAAAACTGGATGGGTGAGCAGGTCGAGCAGTTTGCTGATGGACCTGTTGTAGGGTGATAAGGTGAAAACAACTGCTTAGATACTCTTTCCAGCCAGAACCTTGATGGTTGCCAGTGGACAAAGCATTCCTGTGTTGGTGCTGTAGGTGGATTAAATGTGGGCACATGTGTGATGCTGTTCTGCTTTCTTTTTGTTGTCAGTTGACCACGCTCTGGCTCGTTTAATAACCGCCTACGCTGAACATGGCCACAAAGCAGCCAAAATTAACCCCCTGTTTGCTGGCCGGGCTCTTATGGACATGGTACCTGAAATCCAACAGCTGGCTGAAGTTCTTCAAGGGCCTCTCGTTACGACAGGTAAGTCCACAACCTGCTCACAGTGAGTTCTGTTCATGGGTCATTTATTGGGAGGCAGTGGCCTCTGTGGAAGAGCCAAATATTGAGTGGTGGTTCAATCAGTAATGAACTGTTGGGTGGGAAATTGTCAACTTTGGCCTTCTTATGTGTGTTGCAGAAATCCCAGTGCAGTGAGGGGCTGCCTTCTAGCATCTTTGGAAACCAGGAAAAATTGTACTTGTTCTTACAGCTACTTATGTTAAACATTAATGTCCTGTTACTGTAGCATTTGATAATTTACATACTTAACACTGTAGTGAAGCTGTCCAGGGACAGGGGCGGAAATCAAGACTTGTCTTCTTGCCTCTCTTAGACTTTTGCTGTTACTTTGAACAAAAGAGGGTCTCTCTCCATGCTTTTTCTCCAAAACACACCTTAGTGCTTCCCATTCCTCCCCCAAAATGACTAATAACATTTATTTTCCACCAGGACTTCTAAACATGGGAAAAGAAGAATCTTCCCTAGAGGATGTGTTGGCTTACCTTGACCATATATACTGCGGGCATATTTCCATAGAAACAAGTCAGCTTCCAACTTTGGAGGAGAGGGAATGGTTTGCTAAAAGGTTTGAAGAGCTAAAGCAAGAAGCATTTACACCTGAAGAAAAAAAGCACTTGTGCAAACTGATGCTGGAGTCCCAGGTACCTTGTTCCCCATTACTGGATTGTAATAGAGTCGTGGAATCTTGTCATGGATCCATTCCTGCTCTGGACACGATTCATGCAGAAAAAGAACAATCACTATCCTGAAATGCTTTGACAGTGTGCAAGAGGAAGAAGTACAAGGTTTTGCAGTACACAAATGCAGGAATCTCACTGGAGTTTGTTGCTGAATTTACTTGGCAGCCATTATTGAAGCAAAGAGCAATATTTCAGTTTGTACAAACCCATGAGTAATCAGTGTTCAAAGGGGAGATTCTCTGAGCCTAATGATCTGACAGCTCACTGAAATGTTACTGATGGGAACACAAGGCTGGGCAGAGCTCTGTGAATCTTGTGTTCTGATGCTGATCTGTTTTACTGGCTTTAAAGTACGGTGTCTCTCAAGGTTTTAGGAGAACAAATCACAGCTGGACTGAGGTGTTATGATAAAGCACGGGCAAATTTGCTTTTCAGCAAGGAACCTTTGTTCAGTGCATTCTTTGAGGAAATGAAATACTTATGTACTTTCAAAATGTATAGAGAAAATTTATTCCAATACTTCTGTACTGTGAAAAATTTTAATTTTTTTTCCCCTTTTCTTCCCATGCTATCCAGAAGGATGGAAAGGTAGAAGAGCAGGATCGGTGAAGGTTGGAAAGGTAGAAGAGCAGGATCTGTGAAACTGTCCTTGTTTCCAGTTTTCCAAGTGGAAGGAGTGTTAAATGTAATAATTACTGATGACTAAACAGAAGTACATGGCCCGTTTTGCGTTTTGTTGCCTCTTTGGCAGTTAGAGGAATTTGACAGTGACACAGGAGGTTGATATTGGGACCCTCATGTACCCTACTTTGATTTCAGTGTGACCAGAACTACACTAAGTGTTTAGAATTTAACCCAGACAGAAAAACTGCTTTTATGAGTGAATAGTTTTGTACCATTTATTCCTTAGACCTGATTGTTGCTTAACTAGAGGGTGTCCAGCAGTTGGCTCTGATTTTTAGATGTGGCTCTGTCTTCTCAGTTACAACCTTCATTTACTTTCAGTCTTCAGTTGCAAAACACTAAGTAAACTTCCAGTGCTTCCAAAACTTGGTCACTTAGGAGAGCTGTCCAGGCACAGGTGAATGGAGTGAAGTGAGAAGAAAATGAAATAAATACAGATTCATTTATTTTTCTTCTCTCAAGCATTCTACCTGTGTACTAATATAAATTAAAATTAAACATTGTGCTTCTCTAGCACTTTGTATCTCAAGATAGTTATGTTTTATACTGTAAAAGAACACCATTCCTTAATTTCCACCTGAAACAGGTAAACTATTAAGGAATTTGTAAATTGCTCCGGTGTTACAGTTCTTCATACATCTCCTTCCACATTAGACAGAGAAAGTTTGGTCCTCAACCCAACATTTTTCTGCTTAGGAGGAGATAAGAGCTGATTTCTTGGAGTCTTCATAGCTTCTGGTCTCAGACTGTGTGGGTGGAGAGTGAGCCGAGACTTTTTGAAGGGGTGCCTTTAGGTTTGTGTGCCTTAAGGACACAAACCTAAATCCTCCTTCAATTTTCTAAACAGAAGGCTGCTGCTTAAAATAGCCTAATGCTGAAGTTCTCCTGTTTTTTCACAGGAGTTTGATCACTTCTTAGCCACAAAGTTTGCCACGGTGAAGCGCTATGGCGGTGAGGGGGCCGAGAGTATGATGGGCTTCTTCCACGAGCTGTTCAAGATGTGTGCGTACAGTGGAGTGACGGATATTGTTATTGGAATGCCTCACCGTGGAAGGCTTAATCTCCTCACAGGTCTGCTTCAGCTTCCCCCTGAGGTAAGAGGTTGATGATCTCATGAGCAGTTGCTTGATGCCTGCCTTATTTGCGGTGAAATAAACCCCCGAAAGTTTGTCGTGTTGTAAGTAAAAGTTAACATGTGTGAGGGTGTTTTCCCTTCCTGTCAACACTTCAGCCAACTGTCCACAGGAGGCTGTGAAAAGAACTCTAATGCAGGGCTTTCTGTGCTGTTATCAGAAGCATCCTTGCAATTTCAGGAGAGGGAGAGCACAGGGTTCTGTAAATGCTTTTCTTTCGCCGTGTCAATGAATCAGAAAAGGGTTTTAACCAAACCTGTTTCCGTGCAGCTCATGTTCCGTAAGATGCGTGGTTTGAGCGAGTTCCCAGAGAATTCAGCAGCCATTGGGGATGTTCTCTCCCACCTGACATCTTCTGTAGACCTCGACTTCGGTGCCCACAGGCCTGTGCACGTCACCCTGCTGCCCAACCCCTCACATTTGGAAGCCATCAATCCAGTGGCCGTGGGCAAGACCCGGGGGAGGCAGCAGACCCTGCTCGATGGAGATTACTCCCCAGACAGCTCTGCACAGCCTGGGGACAAAGTTATTTGCCTGCAGGTATTTTGCTCACAGTTCCTAACTGATCTTTGTAAGACTTGCTGGATTCAAATGTGAACAGAAGTGTATATAGAAATAGCAAAAAACCCCCTGATTTGATGTATAATGTCAAGTACTGGGATCCTCTTGGTGGGGAAAGAGGAGGGCAAGGAAGATTTCCAGGTGCCATATGTGATGATACTGGCATTTAAACAACTGCACTTCTAAGAGTTCTGAAGAACTGCTTCTGGTACCTTCCTTCATTTTAATAATACTCTACATTGGGAGCCATGTGTGCCTTTCCTCACAGACCACTTCTGCATTTAAACCACCACCACAATCAATCCTTCTTTTAAATTAATAGGTTTGGAGAAGATCTGTCAACAAGGTTGCAGAATCCTCAGGAGGATTTAGAATTTTGCCATTTTATCGTGGTGCTGTTGAAGACTCCTATGGAGTTAGTTTTTACTCCTTGAATTGACTTTTATAGTTGTAGGGCAATCCTAAATAGTTCCTTGATGTATTTTCTTATCTTGCATTGTTTTCAACTTGGAAAACAAGTGAGTCAAACTCTTCACATTTTAAAGCCAGGAGTAAAAATGAGTTGGGCAGAACTGTTCTGTGAAGCATAATCAACATGGAGGAAGTTACATGTAGAAGTGAAAATGTATTTCAGTTCAAAAAATGTTTTGCTTCCTTCTGGAAAGGATATTGAGAAAAAGCAGAAACAAGAATATCTTGGGCAAGTTTGGGTTCTTTTATTAAAAAAAATAAGAAGGTTTTAGGGCATGAAGATTCAGGGAGATGTTTGTGGCCCACTGTGTCTCCTCCTCATATTTCTGTGCAGTTATGTCAGTTAGTTTGAGAACATACTATTGTTTCTTAGATTCTCTCTTAGTCATAATGTTAGATTTTCACTATGTAGTAATGAGAGTACTGCAACTCTTTAAACAAAGGTTCTTCAGGATAAATGGACTTTCTCTATGCAGGAAAAATTTAACTGCTTGGTTTTTGTACAGGTAAGTGGTAGGGAGGGTTGCACAGTAGAGAAGAACAACATTAAATCTGAGCTAGACACCTCCATGTTAGTAACTGATTCAAAGTGTTCCTAAAAGAAAGAAAATATTTCATGGAATGTGAGTGTCAGTACTTGTGATTGTGTCTTCCAGAGGTCCAAGGATTAGATTGAGAAAAGATAAAAGGCCAGTTTTTAGTTGTGACTGTTAACTGCTCTCACTCAGCTAATTGAGAAGAAAGGGATGAAAGCAGACACCTTCTGTTTCAGAATCTTGGTTTGGAAGTTCCTCTTTGGGCTTTTTGGGGATTTCTGTTTTTACAGAGCTTTTTCTTGAGAAATGTAAGTGTAGACACTCTGAATTGAGGTTTACTCTGGCATTTGTTCTGTTCTTCCACTAGAACAGAACTTCCACTAGCCTGAGGGCAGAGCTTGAGGGGAAAAAGAGTAAAGATCAGCTAAGGTACCAGTGTAAGCCTAGTTGTCCAAGGTCTGAAAATCTTTTTTTTTGGAAATTCAGTGTGCTTAGAATATATGAGGACTATAAAACTCCTCTGCATAAAACACCTCTGCAGTGTTTAATTGTCCATCTCTGCTGAAAGTGGCTTATTTCTCACCTTCTCACATACCTTAACTGCACTTCCTGGGCATCAGGCAACTACCAATGTTTATGATTTCAACTGAAATTTGAGAATAAGATCTCCAGAAATATATTTCACATTTGACATTCTACTGTCAGGGTCACTGTTTAATGAATTAAACTTGGTGGTGATTTTTTATGTTTTTTGCTAATGCAGCCCAGCAAAAAAAGAGACTGTCCTAGCAAAAACTGTCTCCATCTTCGTGGTAGAATGAGGAAAATCCTACCTGCACCACAGGAATTGGGTCCTCTGGGGTTTGAGATGATATGAAGAGTTTTGTGTAGTTGGATAGCCACACTGTCTGTAGGTTTTACTGCTTTGGGATGTGCTGAAGGCCATCAAATTTTCTCAAGTGTTCTGAGGTCTTCACTCAAATGCTATCACCAAGATATGAAGCCTTCTTAGACAGCAGGAGAAACCAGGAGGGAAAAGTGAAAACCCAACACTTCAGGAACAAGTGTAGCATGGCAAGGGATAGAGTGGGGGTGCTGGGTTGTCTCTCATGCAGTAGTTACCTTTGTTTTTCTGTGATACCTCTTAAAAACTGTATCAGAACTGTATAAAACCCAGTGCTGCCATTTCACTGGTTGCATCTCTATCTTGCAGGTGGACTTGCACCTCAAAAGTCTCCTAAGGCTTGAAATCACTATCCCATAGCTAGAAGGTAGAACTGTCAATAAGAAAGTACATAAATTGTCATAATGACTTTGATCTGCAAAGGACTGAGTCTGCATTCTGAGGAAGCTGTGATCATATTCACCAATGGAGAACTATCTATAGTTTAAAAACATTGGAATGCTAAATGATACTCATGCTAGTATCTCTAGCCTTTTTGGAAATCTGGTTTGGATATCACCAAAGTGGACTCCCCTCCCCTTCCAAAATATTTTTTTTATTTGCAACATTTATTTGCTTTTCCTATTTTGAATTGTAGCTAAGAAGTTAGGATTTATTTCCTTCTGAAAGCTTTTATTTGCTTTTGAGTGCTTCAATTAATTTTCCTCTTGGTTTTTTTCCTGTTGTGTCTGTTCTTGTCTTTGGTAAGGTAGGAGTAGGCATAAGTCCCAGTTCACCCAAATTCAGCCAAGTGTGATGGGCTCCCTTTGTTCAGGGGTCAGGGATTTGCTGCTGACTGCTGCAGCTTTGCCACAGCCAGGACATTTGCAGTCACCTGGACACTGGTGGGGCAGTTTTAGGAGATTATAGGTCAGTTCCAGGTAGGAATTACATCAGCCACTCACGTACACACGTTGGCTGCTATGGCCTTGTTTTAGTGATAAGGTAATATAAAGTCTCAAATCATGAAAACAGTAATCTGAAAAGGATTAAGAAGTGGGTCCAGCTGGAACTGTGTCTGTTCCATGTGCTTGATTTAGAAGGTGTTGCTTAATGAGCTACAGTTTTGATTTTGCAGCTCCTCCAGTATTTCCTAATGAGACTTTTCCATCTTCTTCCCCGATGTAGGTTCATGGCGACGCTGCTTTCTCTGGGCAAGGGATTGTTCCTGAAACACTGACCCTCTCTAATCTACCACATTTCAGAGTTGGTGGGAGCATCCACTTGATTGTTAACAACCAGCTGGGCTATACCACTCCTCCAGAGCGAGGAAGGTCGTCCCTGTACTGCAGTGACATTGGTATGTGGAGCTGAATCAGGAGGAGGATTGTCTGTTGTGTCAGAAAGGATTTTTAACTTCAGTGTGGATATGTGCTGTGCTGTGGGCTTTTTATAGCAAGTCCCTATCAGCTCTAGGGAGTTGTACTAATATAGCTCCAGTTTCATGGTAGAGTAGAAATTAAAATTATTATCGATTATTTCCTCCTACTGGCAACAATTCAGAGGCTAAAAATATGCCCTCCCCCCTCTGCTTTATGGCAAAGACTAAACACCAAGGGAAAACCTGATCACATTTTCGTGGGATGTTATGAAACATTTGCAAGATTACTGTGAAGTCTCTGTGACTCATTTAATTTCTGTCATGTCATTGACAGCTTTCAAAAAGGTGTTGCGATGGAGCGTGTAACATGTATTTTAAACACATCTTGTTAAATTTCATCAAAATCATCCCAGTGTGTTTTCTGAGCAAGATTTATAGGTCAGATACTCCTTCATTTTTCTGTTTGTGTTTGTTGTCAGGTGAGCTTGTTGAGCTTTCAATGGAAAGATGAGGCTCAAGACCTTTCTAAGGTTAAACTAGAAGTCTTTTGTATTGGACTGATCTTTCTTAGTGATAAACAGATGTATTATCAGTAAGATTGGAGACCTAGTAGTAAGTCCTCTTACGTATGTCACTTGTAACTAAAAAATATAGTTTTGTATGTTTTTAAGACTTCAAGTATTTGTGTTTGTTTTATGGTTTTATCAAACCAAACAGGTAGATTCATTAAATCTGATAAGGTAGATAGCATATGTTATTACTAGTTTTCCCTGGGTTAGCTTTGTGTTATGGATTGTTTTTGTTTGTTCTTGGTTTTTTTCCCCTCCATCCTTAATTTTCCTTTCTTCTTACCTGTCAGTGAGGAGGGAAGATGTTACCATCTGACTTGCAGGATTTTGCTAAGGAGAGAAACTTGACACGGGTCAGGAATGGCTACAATATCTTAATTTCCCAGAATTTGGACAGATTAGGTACAGGAGGAACACTGTTGCTGGGAGAGTTTGCAGCCAAATTGTCATACAGGGGAGTGTGTTGATACATTTGAATTTTGTAGTGTTTTATTCAATGAAGAGAACTCTCTGGAGCAGGGGGCAAAGGAGAAGGTTGTTTCTGGCCTGTATGAAGTCATAGTAGTGATAACTTTGGATAGGAAGGAAATAAAACTCAATTTTTGTTTGAAAGAGGAGTGATCAAATAGTTCTCTCCCACTCCCTGAAGACTTCCAGATCAATAAAATTAAGGAACTGTGTATAGAAAGTCCTCTGGGACTTTAATGCTTGTAAAGAAGTTGTGCTCAAACTGTCACAAATACAACAGGTTGGGCTAATTGCTCTTTCTCTCAGGGAAGACTCCTCTCCTTACCCCAGCTCCCATCACTAAGGGCATCTGTTGTACATTTGTTGTTACATTCACTTCTCAGGAGTTGTCTGTAATTTGAGCAGAGTAGGTGTGTGTGTGTTTTCTCTGGAAGGGGTTGAGTGTGATTCCTGCTGTGTTCTGAACCCCTGGCAGGTAAGATCATTGGGTGTGCAGTTATCCATGTGAACGGGGATGATCCTGAGGAAGTTGTCCGTGCCACCCGCATGGCCGTCGAGTACCAGCGCCAGTTCCGCAGGGACGTCATCGTAGACTTGCTGTGCTACAGGCAGTGGGGCCACAACGAGCTGGATGAGCCCTTCTTCACCAACCCCTGCATGTACAAAATCATCAGGTACGGGAGCGTGCTTGGGTCTGCACCCACCCAGTACTGCTGCAACACAAGTCTCTGTGTAATTAAGATCCTCCACCATATGGACCGGTCTGTAAGTGCAGCTACACTGTCAGCAGCCCTTGACTGAGGTGTGAGTCTGATAATGAGATGGTAATGAGGGTAATCACTGCTGTTGGCTCTTAAATATGCAGTTTGATGCCTCTTGGAGCACGCAGCTCTTGGATTTCGAATTCATGACCATTAGTAATCAAGGCAAAATTGTCTTCTGGGTGCCAGGGGGAAGCGTGGATGATGTGGGAGATTGGGCAGGAAGCCTGTGTGATGTTGGTCTTGTCTTTGCCTGGTCCTGCTGGGACTCATCTTCATGAGCATTTAAATGTATTCAGATTCCATCCTTATCCCCAAAGAGAAATACACAAAAAATTACTGACCAGTGAATTCTGGTGTTTTAGGCAAAGTATTTATAGAATGGATGCCTTGATTCTCATCTAATGCTGAAGTCCTAGTGTGAATTTCTCTGAAGAAAATATGCATGGTAGCACAGAGGGGTTTGGGGCTTGTTTTTACCTGTAACTGCCAACTCTAGGCACTTTTTTTTTTAATAAAAGACTGTAAAACACATATCCAAGAGAACTGTTATCTTTCTGAAAACGCCAGGAAAGCAAAATTGATGAGTGTAATGCACCAGGACACCATTTATTTTAGTTTCCCATGGTACCTGGCTGTAGTAAGGTGGCATTTTCTTGTTCTGTGACAGTGTTTTCAGATTTCACCTCTGTGGGGTTTGATTCCCTCCCTGACAGATCCCGTAAGAGCATCCCAGACACGTATGCAGAGCACCTGACAGCAGCTGGGCTCGTGACTGAGGCCGAAGTGTCCGAGATAAAGACCACGTACTATTCCAAACTCAACGACCACCTCGCCAACATGACGTCGTACAGCCCACCTGCCACCAACCTGCAGGGTCACTGGAAGGGCCTGGTGGAGCCTTCTGCTAAAATCACCACCTGGGACACAGGGATGCCGGTGCCGCTGCTGCAGTTCATCGGAGCCAAGTCTGTGGAGGTGCCCGAGGAGCTGCAGATGCACAGCCACCTCCTCAAGACCTACGCGCAGGTCAGTGGAGGGTGGAGATGTTTCTGGTGCCACTGCTCAAAGGTGTGACCTGTTACAGGGAAAATAGAAACACAGTAAGACTGCCAGTTGGAGAGTAGCGTGGTATTCCCTAGGAAAAACAGCTCACTGTTTCAAGGCTCAGATTATGCCACCTTTCCTCCAGGATTGAAGAGAGATGTGTCTTCTCTCCCCACATCTGACCATATGCATTATTTTGTTATTTCAACAGTGTTCTGTTGCAATGATGCCCAAAAAGGCAAATGAAACTGTTTAGAGACAGAGTTTTTGCCTTTAAACAGAAGGTATTTATTTGCAGCGC
>JAWWLV010000045.1:5372520-5398933 GCA_035041135.1 Platyrinchus mystaceus
GGGGCCGGGGGGGGGGACGGCCGGGGAGGCGCCGCCGTGCCCCGGGTGCCGCCGCAGGCAGGGCCGGCGCGGCGGGGACGCTCCCGCACAGGTGCGGGGCTGCCGGGCACCGCTTTGCGGGGGGGGTTTATCCCCCTCTGGCCCCGCTGTGTCTGTCTATATCTATATACACACTATGCACTTTATATATAGCATATAGACTATATGCTGCATGCACATATGTATGGGTACATAAGTGTCTGAAGGGAGGGAGCCAAGGGGATGGATCCCGGCTCTGCTCGCTGGTGCCCGGCAATAGGACAAGAGGCACCGGGCGGAATCTGATGCCCGGCAAGTTCCATCTGAACGTGAGGAAGAACTTCTCTCCTGTGCAGTGACCGAGCACTGGAACAGATTCCCCAGAGAGGGTGTGGAGTCTCTCCCTCGCTGGAGATATTCCAGAACTGTCTGGACACAATCCTGTGCCATGTGCTCTGGGATGGCCCTGCTGGAGCAGGGAGGTGGGACCAGATGACCCAATGTGGTCCCTTCCAGCCTGACCCATTCTGGGATTCTCTGTTCAGGTGGAGCTGTGCACCTTGTGATGTGCTCTCCGAGGGCTTGGGAAATAGGAAAGGAGAGAGATGTCACAGCAAGGCGTAAATATAAATATGGCATTCTGATCCAAATGTTACTTACAGTGTAATAAATGCATTTTACACTGTAATAAATACATTCTACAGTGTAATAAATGCATTCTACAGTGTAATAAATGCATTCTCTCCAAAGAGTAGTTGATTTCTCCATCTGTCCCAGTGTGTTGGGGCTGGGAATAATGTCCATGTTTTGAAGGACAAATTTCCCACCAAACATGTGTGCTTTGATTTTATGGTTTTCTTTTAAACTGATTTCATTTTTCTTTCCAGAAAAAGAGCTCAAACTGTTGAGCTTTTTTGTGTTTTTAAAGGAGAAACTGTAAAGAGAGAGCTAAAATAACATCCCCTGAAGTTCTGATCAAAATAAGTGTTTCACTGATTTAAATTACAATTTCTAAATGTATTTTAGCGATTGAATTATTTTTTTCCCAGCTAAATACTTCTCTAAAACACAAGAATCTAATCTCTACGTGGATACTTTTTGATGTCAGAGTCCTTTGTTTCTGTGTTTAACTAGCACAGACTGATACTAGGTCACTTATTTTTAGATGGAATACAATTTAGTTCACTTCTGGTGATATATACAGTGCCTCTTCTTCTCTAAAATTATTCCAGCTGTGGAAGAAGGAATGGGTCAGTTCTGATTAGAACAAGAATTCTCTTTCGCCTTTTTGCCTTGTTTTCAGCTTGTTTTAAGAGGGTATTAGTTTTCAGACAGTTTTGGAGTCTAAATCAAGTTCTCTGAAGTTTTATAAGTTCACAAAGGTTCATTAATGTATTTCTCTCTCTTCTTTTGTGTGTGTGTTTTGTTCTTCTGGAACAGTAAAATTTTTAGAAGTTATTAAGCCATTCTGTGCAGTGTTGCCTGAAATCCAGAAACCGGAAAGAAAAGTGAGTGCCACGTTATGTTCTTGTTTTTATTGGTTCACAGATAAGAGAATGTTGTGATATTCTATCCGAGCTCTAACTTTAACACAGACAGTGGGCCCTAAATTAGGGCATATTCTTTGGAGCAGGGGGAACCCATGTTAAGGTAAAAGATTACCATGATGATGAATTCTTAGCAGCCTTCTGTTAAGCTGTTCCCCTCAGTAATTGTGCTAACTAAATATTTCTTTTTAAAAATCTCATTTCTAGACTGAGTTTATTTAGTTTCAGCTCCATGTGATTGGATCTATTTTAATATACTACAACAGAGTTTTCAAGCTTTATTTTTCTGTGAGATACCACTGTTGGCTTTGAGCTGGCTTATATATTGCTTTGAAAAGGGTTGCTCTGTAATTCAGGAACCACAAATTTAGTTCTTCCTTTCCCACATGTTATTTCCTACTCCCATAGCTGTGATTCACCTTGCTGAAGTGGGAAGGTGATCTGTGATACAGTTCAGGTAACTGCTCCCTGTTCACCTACTGGATGTGATATTTCTCTTTGACCTGAAATCAGTGGGTTCATTTACAGCTCATCTCTCTAGTCCTCCAGCCCCAGAATTCTCTCCCATTTTTTGGCACATTTTCTAGATAAAGATTAGTAGATTCCTACAGATCATAAAGAGACCTGCCTTGTCCAAAAAACCCCAACCAATACCATTTTTTAGTTCCAAAACTCAAGAAAGTACTTACTGCTCAGGTGACAAATGTTCTAATTAGAGTAACAAATTGAACTAATATGCATTGTCGTGAGTTCCATGAAAATTCCCGAGGAGCTATATGTTGATTTTTATATTCTTACAAGGAAATGCATAGCTGGGAACGTGACACCATCCAAGAGGATCCTCTTTTGCTAATGAGACATTCCCAAAGGTTAGGATTGGATGCAGAGAGGTTTATGCCAGTGACCATGTCTGAGCCTGCTGGATTGAGTGGAGAAGATAAAAAAATGATGATTGTGCCTTTCTGAAATTGATTTTTTAGAAACACTGTGATCTGTCCCCTGGCTCTTGGCTCCATCCATCTCTCCTTCTTGCTTTCCAGCATCTTCCAATCTTGGGACAGACTTCTACACAGATTATTTAGGTCAGACAAAGGTGTTTTCAGAGTCAGAGCCTTTGCTAAGGTTTGGATGCACCAGGTCTGGGTGGCAGGTCCCCATGTTTGTCTCTGCAGTGGTGAACCTTGGTGCAGTCTTTTGGGGCTGATTTATGGCACATCTGTGATTATCAGTGACTGTCAGGTGAGTGAGAAGAGAAAGCTGAAACAAATCTGCAGATCCTGATGTTTCTGTAAAGGTCACTGACAGGTGTTATTTGCCTGAGAGGAAGAGGAGCTTCATCTGTCCTTGCCCTCCCTCAGCAGATGAAGGATGCCCAGAGAGGTGCCAAGATTCCTGTCCTCTCTATTTGGGTCACTTTGTCTTTGCTGCTATCTGGGTCGCTGTCTAGACAAGCGTTGTGCAAATTTGAAGTGAAAATGGCATTTGGAACATCTTTCCCAGGCTGAAGAGCCCTTTGACCACTCCAAGTCCCGTTCCTTGCATGTGTGTGTGTAGTCTATCAAGTGACTTGGGTCATTTCATATAACAGTAATTCTCCATAATTTATTGTTTCCTTGCAAGCTGTCACTGGCAGACATGATGAGTGATGGTTTTAGTGGATGGGTTAAGGCCAGGACGAGAAATGAAGATAACCAAATAGAAGAAGACATCTGTTTTCATTAAACCTGTATTGATTGTTAAGTGAAGGTGATGTTGTGATTCAGTTGGGCTCTCATTGAATCATTTTGCCATTATTGTTGATGAGTGAAGTGTTTTTTTCTGTCTCCGGGGAGTGTTGCATTTGTCTTTAGGCCAACTTGATTAACAGAAGCGATTGCTACTTTTGTAGTTACTGGTATGGGTTCATATTTCCCTCATGCACAGATTTCCTAAGTGGAACACACTGTTCAGAGCACCAAGATGATGGTGATTAAGTCCCTTCATTTTCACACGATTTAAGGAAAATGTCAAAGGAGGAAAATGTCCAATTGAATCAGATCAGATGGTGAAATGTGCTGTCCCTGTGCTTGTTAGCATTTGTGGCTGGAATATTTTCGTACCAGTCTGTATTTTGCTGTTCCTGGCATATGGATTTGGATGCTTCCTTTTTATTTTTTGTCTCCTTGACTCACAGAGACTGTTTTCCTTGTGAGTAACTGTGATTGGGGTGATGCAGAATCCCTCTAACGCTCACATTCACCACAGCTGTAGGGAGAACCAGAGCAGTTGTAGACCTTGATCGACGCCTCCAAAGCTGAGGTTAACTGTGAGCCTGCAGAGATAATTTGGTTCAGCATTTTTGGTTTTGGAAGTCTGTGCTTAAAATCTGAATTGTCGAGTTCAAGGCAGCCCTTGGTAAAGTGGGTCAGCACTAACACAAGGTATTGTTTGGATTTATTTGCTGCTGTCACTATTTTTCTTTTTATAACTTTGTACTGAAGTATTTTTAGCATCTGCTCTCTTTTAAGAGTGAGGCAGTATCAGTAAATAAATTAAATTACTTGGGTTATTTTGCTTCTAAGTGTGTGGTTTCATTTACAAAGATGTAACTACTGTCTGGGCTGTCTTTTCCTTGAGCAGCTGTGCTGCTGCCTCTGCATTGGTTTGTAGTTTCTCGTTTGTGGGTGTTCAGTACATACAAAACCAGGCACTAATCCTTTTTCTTGTTGCTTCTCTACAGGCAGATTCAGTGGTTGGAGGCAGAGGGCTCCAACCATTTCTGCTCCCTCTCTGTTACATGTTAGTTCCTGTCAGGTTTTAGTGGCTGCTCTACTCTTGCCTACAGTGAACACACTTATCCCAAGGTTTACAGGCTGTGGAGGAGAGGTGGGGACTTGAACCTAATGCTGCATCTCAGCTCTCTCTGGTCTCTTCAAGTGCATTTCCTTCTGTCTGAGCTTTCAGTAATCCTCTGGTTCAAACTTAAATCTTGTGATCCTTCTCTTCTTGCACCTGGCACTGGTTAGAGGTGCCTTAAATGTTGTGACCCTGAGATTTTCTTCAGTGAATTAGTGACTAATGGTCATTGACCTGGCATTCTTTTTAAAATAATATGTACTCCACATCAATAAAAATACCTTGGAGGGAAACAAAGAGTCTTTAAAAATTATTTTGAGCTCTGTGTCCATGAACATAATGGTGAATTTAAGCTTCCTCTAACACTCCTTGAATAACTTAATTCCAGATATTTTGAATTGCTGTCCAAAGCTCACGGTTCTTCTGGTTTTTATCACTTGTCTTCACTGCAGTTAAATCTCTTTAAAAGCTTAACAGTGCTTAATAACTTCCAGCCTTACAAAAGAGCCTCCAATATGTTGTAGCCCAGAGCACTAATCACTGAAGATAAGTTTTTTGCATTAATCTTTCATGTTTGTTCTGCTATGTGTACCAGCCACTCTGTTGCTTTTCTGTAAATACCCACTGTATTAGAATACTATAGATAAAATATATTCTACTGACTGAATGTCTCTGTGCTCTCTGCCAGATCCCACATAACTTATCTTTGCCTCTCTCTAAAACCTGAAATGATATTAAAAATTAATTCCAATGAGGAATGATGCCTTCTGGTTCAATATCTTTGCACTGGGTTCTGAATGATGCAGGATTTAGTTCTGATGTGAGAGTGCAGTGAAAGTTCTACCCACAATGAACACTTTCATCTCTGCTGTGTCCTGCAGATCCAGTTCAGGGAGAAGGTGCTATGGACGGCCATCACACTCTTCATTTTCTTAGTGTGCTGCCAGGTGGGTACCAGTGTTTTCTGGGTTCAGAAAATATGTGTTCTGTGCATGCAAAATAAGCTAAAAGTGCCTAAAAAGCTCTTGTTTCATGTTCTTTCCAGTTTCAGTTACATATTTTTATGGTTAAGTATTTAAAGTTCTGTTCTGATTCTCTGAAATAGTCTTTATTACTGATTATATATGTTTTCAGAAACCACTGCTTTTGATTTAGCCTTAAACACAAAATGTTCTTTTCTTGTAATAGGGGTCCTATCAAATGATGGTGGTGGCTGCAGGGTAAACAGCCAAGCTAATTATTTACTGAGCAGCATAAACAAACTGAGCAATTCCATGCATTGTTTACTCTCTGTTCATAGCTACATCTAAATTTTAGCAGCGACAAGTGTGAAAATGAAATTGAAGTGATTGTTGTTACCCAGTTCCTCTTGAACAAGCTGATGGATTGTAAAGATGGCAGGAGAATGTTTTTGTGGGGTGGTTTATGTTGACATTTAGAGCTTGGGTTTTTTTGCCACTGCACTGGTGAAATTGTTGGCTCAAACCCCCACAAAATGCAGGTCTGTGTAAACATTTATGTGATCTTTATTACTCATAGTTGTAGGCGTTCCTAGAACCTGTGCTTGGGTTGTAAACAGTGGAGGTATTTTTGCTTTTCTTTAAAGAGTACCTAGATACTGAAGAAAGTGAGAATCCATGCATTATTACCTGATATATATTTTTTAGAACCTCTTGGAAGATTTAAAATGAACAGCACGTTTCAGAATTAGGCTTTTTAGCTTGTATTTATTAATGTAGCCATTCCAGACTGTGGAGCAGTAGTTTAGCAGTTTTTGTTTTCAGCTCTGAAGGACTGTTTGAAGGCTAAAACCCAGCTCTTGTACACACTGCCTGTTTTTTGGAAGAAGGAGGTGGGAGTGACACTAGAGCTGGAAGATCATGGAGTTTGCGTTTACTAGCACTGGATATATGTACAGTTAGAATTTTGAATGTATATGAAAGGTTATAGTAGTTGAATAAGGAAAAAACAGATGGTGGAGATCAGAGTTTTCAAGAATTCATCTTTAAGATTGCCTGGGTTCCTAATCTACTCTTTCTGTGATTAAGAAGAGTTTTGAAGAGCTCAAAATCCCTCAATATTGACATACAGAATATTGGAAGCTTTGTATGAACTTGTCTAACTTTGACAGTTCCATGTGGAATATTTCAAAACATATTTCCAGCTGTAGAACTTCAATATTTAAACTTCTTCTTTCTAGAGGTTTCTGCTTCTTCCTGTAGAAGGGTCTTAGTTTAGTCCTCTGAGTCATATCCCAGTTGGAGGATTAAAGTAGATGGTGTCAGTACTGCTGGTTTAATAAAAAAAGGTAATAAACAATGTAACAGTTGAATCATTGCATGTTAAGATGTTTGTATTAATGCATGCTAATTGTGTGTCTCTGTTTAATACTTGTGTGCACTTTGACAGATCCCATTGTTTGGAATCATGTCATCAGATTCTGCAGATCCCTTCTACTGGATGCGAGTCATTCTTGCGTCAAACAGAGGTTAGTGGGTTATTCCTCTCCCTGTTTTCTGTCAGGATAAACAGACCAGGAGAAAAACAGTCAGCTGTTAAATGTCACACAACCCAGATGTCGTGGTGAAACACATCTTAAAGTTCTTAACACAAATGTAATTAAACTTGGTGCTCGAGGAGTACCAATAGGAGTGGGATATCTTTTGACGTGCAGATGAGATTAATCTTGATTCTCAAGTTTTGGGATGATTCTATTTAGAATTACAGAGCAATCTCTTTCTAATTATGGGGGGGCAGGGAATGTTCTGGCTTTCCAGTTGGAAACAGCATTGATGTGCAATATGAGAGTGTTGACTAGAAATACCTGATGTGTGCGAGTCGGTTACGCCTCGTAACAGTTTTGGCAACGTTATGGGTGAGTAATTTCATAGATGGGAGAGATAAAAGCAGAGATCATAGACATGAATTTTAGCAAAACCAAACTAAGTTTAAATTTTAGAGTCATAAAGTGGAACCCAACCAAATGTATAAAAAGAGTCAAACTAATGCTAGAAGTCTGAAACTTAAGCTGGGTGACCTGTCATGCCTGACTCTAAATGAGGACACTGATCTCATGTCTAGCTTGGAAAATTGGCTGGAAGTAAGAAAATCAGTGGAACCCTCTGTACCTGAAGGTACTGTTTATTTGGGAATGGCAAATTTTGTCACACCAGTGAAGATCATAAATTAAGGTAAATAGGCTTTCTGCTTCAAAATCTGCTGCAGAATTTGCACATAGAACTCTGTGTCTCACTACCAGTTTATGATACTGAACGTGCTGCCCACTGCCCAGGCAGAAGGGTAACAGTGGCCAAGAAAAGACCAGAAAGACTGTGAAAGCAATAAAAAAAGCAGGAGTGGGAAAGTGAATTTTCATTTAAGTAAACTGACTGGAAGTCATTGGAGAATGTGAGATAAAGGCTTTTCAACATCCTAATTTTCTGGCTCTTGAGAGATGGTGTAGTATGTAACATGAAAACTCTGGGATACAAATGTGAAAGAACTAAATTAGAATAATGACTTCAGTGCTTTCACATTTTGCATTTTGATAGCAGGGAAAACACTAAAAAAAAAAAAAAGGAAAAATAATTGTGCAATAAGGCTTAAGGTTTTTAAAAATTCAGGCTGAAGTGAGGACTGTGGTAGTTAGGCAGCAGTGAAAAGAAGACTCCAGATAATAGGGGAGGTGCTCAAAACCCCTTTGTGAACTTCAGATGATTTATTAAAGGCTCTTCAGAAAATTAAGCTGCAGAGGAATAAGAAAGAAGACCTAATGGCTTGAGAACTGGTTGAAAAGATCAGAAGAAATGTCTGAACAGATAGATCTGTAAGGTGCCACAAATAGAATATTCCTAGCTTTTTTCATCTTCAGTGTGATGTTACAGACCCTGCTTCCCCTGTCCCTGGCTCTCTTTGAGACTTTACAAGTCTGCAGTGGCTAAATGGTTGTTTATTAATATTTTTCTGAGTAATTTTATGGTGGAACACTGCTGCACTACCCATGAGTTTCACTTAAATGTAGAGAATTGAAAAGAATTGTGAGCTGATTGTTTTGGATCTGCTTGGTGGATATTGTGATTTAACATCAGGAAAGAAAAGGTGCATTATTTGGGTCCTTTGAGTGACCCAAAAGGGAAGGATGATGCCCAAGTAATTTGATCTGGCTTAACTAAATATTCAACTTGTAAAGTGTGTTCTTACTCAAACTTTTTTTTCTTTTAAGTTCCAGCTTAGGAAATGTGGGAAGTTTGATCACTTGCTAGGTCTAGTTGCTTAATTTTAATCCACATTTTTAACATTTTAGTTTTGTAAGCATTCTTCAGATAAGGGAAAACTTTCTGGTATTGGCTGAAGGACAACTTAGATTTCAAAAAGTAATTTCTTGGAATGCTGTGGCTCCAGAAAGATGATGTGGAAGAAACATTCTGTACTGAGATGGGGCATTGTCAGACATTGGGGATCTGCAGCATATTTTTGTGACCTGCAGAACTAAACTTTTGGGAAATGTGACGGTTGAAACACTGGCAGGACAAACGACAGGGACAAGGTGCTGTTCAGTGATTGATTTCTTGAGAATTTGCCAAAAAGCTGAGCTTCAGTGGCCTTTAGCATGATTCCACAAAAATATTTGTAGTTAAAAGCTACGTGCTGCCTTCAAGCTTAGGGATTTTAACCCAGCAGTGTTAAAAAACAACTGTCTTTGTTTTGTCATACCTGTACAGGAATGTGCATGTTTGAAGCATTAAGAAGAATATTCTTTACGTGTCAGAAACCTTTCAAAAGACCTAATTCTTTAGGAGAGGTGCTTGAATGGCAACTGTGTTGATTTTTCTTCCTGCTTAGGTACTTTGATGGAATTGGGTATCTCCCCCATCGTGACATCGGGTCTGATCATGCAGCTGCTGGCAGGAGCAAAGATCATTGAAGTTGGGGACACTCCAAAAGACAGAGCCTTGTTCAATGGAGCTCAGAAATGTAAGCACTGCTCCAATTAAAATTATTAAGTGTATTTTTTATTCTTGGGAAAGCAGCCAAGTGATACTAGAAATGACATTTCTTTGGTAGGTGACTTCGGCAGATTTTTTTAAAGGATTTGCTTTCTCTCTTGTTTTAGTATTTGGGATGATTATTACCATTGGGCAAGCCATTGTGTATGTTATGACTGGAATGTATGGAGATCCTGCTGAAATGGGTGCTGGAATTTGTCTTCTTATTATAATTCAGGTTTGTAATGAGCTATTTTGTGTGTAACTGAGACTGGTTAGATACAGTGTAGCTGGAAGGAAAAATCTTTCTAAGGCTGGGTGACTTCTGTTTATTTACCTTTAATGCTATAAAACATCATCCTTTGTATCTGTCTAGAAAGGAGAAATTCTAAACATTCCATAAAGGAGGAGAAAGCTGGGATAGTGAATATCAAAAGTATTTCAGATAGGAGTGGCTGCTTAATTGAAAATACAGGAATTAGTGGACTTTGAAAGCAGTAGCTGCTGTTCAGTGCTGTGGAGGACTTCTCACTAAATGGCACAGGTGCAGCTTTGAGATGTTCTCCTGTAGAACAAACCAGTAAATGCACACAAACTTAAACATTTTTTTTTTCAAAAAGTGCTTACTGAGTAATCTCTTTGCTCCCTCTGCGTTGAAAAGTCCCAGAGCTCATGGCCAGGTGAGATGTGCAGGTGGCAGAATTACTGCACAAATGATATTTAGACGAAAAACTCAATGATCCCTCTCCAACACGATGAAAATACTGAAGCAGGGAATTAATACACAATTGTTGATTTATTCTTGTTTCTGCTCAGTTTTGTTTCTCTTCCCACAGCTCTTTGTTGCTGGTTTGATTGTGTTGCTGCTGGATGAGTTGCTGCAGAAAGGTTATGGCTTGGGGTCTGGTATTTCCCTGTTTATTGCTACCAATATCTGTGAAACCATTGTTTGGAAGGCTTTCAGTCCCACTACCATCAACACTGGCAGAGGTAGGTGTGCTGCTACAGTTAGAACATGTTTCAGTGGGTGTACAACTACACATAAACTATGAGATGTTTATTAGATGGCTGTTCAAAAAAAGTTTTAATGTGTGGTGATTGACTTCTGCAGTCAGTTGTCCAATTAACACTGAAAATGGAAATGTTGTCTGAATTATGTGAATATTCATAACCTACAAGTTTGCCTTTGCTGCTTTGAATTGCAGAAGTTCAAATGGGACTGGAAGCCCCTTGAATGAAAATTTTTGGATTTCCAAACTGAAATAGTCTCGTTTTTCAGCATCACTTAGTCCATAGAAAGAGAACATAGGAAATGTTGCGCATTCAGAGAGTTGTCCATGTTCCAGCTGTTGTTTGGGGCTAAGGACAATTTTGCTGTTGGTGCCTATGAATTACTTAAGGCTGGTTTGATTCTTCAGAGGCTGCAATCCCTTCATTCCTCAGCCAGTCTTTGACGACATCTGGTTGTCCTGAGAGCTCTGAAAGGTCCTCTGTAGCATGTTAAGCTACAGCCTTTCTGCATTGAGAAATTAACTTTTTACTGCATTCATTTGAAATCCTGAGCTGTGCTTTTAGCTTGTTTTCATTTGTCCCTGATTTTCAGTGGTTCTGTTGCATTTTATTACTGTTTTTCTAAAGTTATTTTTCTCCTCATTTATTGTTTCTTCCTTCCAATCATCCTCCTGCCCCCAGAAAGGAAAGGAAGGGAGTATTCTTTCATGAGTGAGACTTTTATGTTCATTTTGGTTTTTCTAACCAGGAATAATGTTTTGGTAGATCATTCTACATTCCATAAGCTACAGAGAATCCTGTATTGTGACATATTTGCTGTAACAGGATTTATGTCCCGTTGTACCGGATTTTTTATGTCATTCTTAAAATTTCCAGAAGAGAGGTTGGGGTTTTTTTTGTTTTGTTTTGTTTTAATGTTTTTAACTTGGTGATTAAAATTTCTTTTCCCTTTTTGCTTCTTGCAGGAACAGAGTTTGAGGGTGCTGTGATTGCTTTATTCCATCTCCTGGCTACACGAACCGACAAAGTCCGGGCTCTGCGGGAGGCTTTTTACAGACAGAACCTGCCCAATCTCATGAACCTGATTGCTACAGTGTTTGTGTTTGCTGTGGTCATATATTTCCAGGTAAAATTCCTCACAGTAGCTCTGCAGAGGTGCATATGGACCCTGGACACTGCAGTCACTGGGAAAAGATGGGGAAGTTTAAAGCAGAGTAACTGAAGTGTCTTAGCTTTGAGTAAGGAGCTCTTTATTTCCAGTATTGTTATTTCAGTAACATTCTCCTGTGACAGCACAGCTGTTAAGTTTTATAGCCAGGCCTACTGGTACTGTAATCTCACATTCCATACACACTTAGGAGAGTATTTTTACTAAAAATGGCTTCTGGAACTGCAGTGGTTGCATCACACCAATAATATGCTTGATATTCATCACTGACTTCAAAGAATACTTTTGGACAGAGCTGGAGAACTTTGCTTCTTTGGGGGGGGTGTGTGACACAGATTTGTTCTAGAAAACAGCTATGTAATCAATGCATAGCTTATTGATTTTTCCCTAATTTGTTTGAAACACTTATCCAGTGCTTATTTTTAAATCTAAGTATTTAATAAAATGGACACTAAAGGAGGATCCTTGTTGAGATTTGTGTGTGGCTAAAATTTGATTTTTTAAATTTGTTTTTTCAAGTTGTTGTGTCTGAGTGCTGGCAAAGAAAAAAAGGAATTATCAGGTTTTCAAGTCCATGTGGTTTTCCTTGGGTCTCCTCAGAGAGAATCCTGCCCCAGAAAACATAAGACTGGGCTTACCACACAAGAGCCTGCTGGTAACTGGCTAGTTCAGTTAAAAGCCATTAGAGGCTTTTATTAAACCCTGTTCTATAAAATGTGTTTTGGAGGAGCATCATTTAGCAGATGAGAAATAGTGTTTATATAAAAAGAGTGTGATACAACCAAGCAGTAACACTTGAAAAATCCTTAAAATCTCTAATCCAGACTGCAGCTGAAAGCCTCTGGCCTTTGCAGTCCCAGACCTTGCACTCCTTGTTTATCTAGCAAGAACTCCATGGTCAGGAATAACTTTGGGGCATACTGGGAATACCTTCTGTCTGGAAATAAACGTGGAGCACTGGTGTTCTTTCCCACAGGGATTCCGAGTGGATTTGCCGATCAAGTCTGCCCGGTACCGTGGGCAGTACAGCAGTTATCCCATCAAGCTCTTTTATACCTCCAACATTCCCATCATCCTGCAGTCTGCCTTAGTTTCCAACCTCTATGTCATTTCCCAGATGTTGTCTGTTCGTTTCAGTGGCAACTTCCTGGTGAACTTACTGGGACAGTGGGCAGTAAGTACTTATAAAATTATTTGTATATATTCCTCCACTGTCAAACTTTGGTACTTAACCAGCAGAAAACTGGAATACTTCTTAACATTTGTACATGAAATCAGTTTTAAACCTGGAGGAGGAATTCCTCCATAAATACAGGCTGGGAATGTGGGAGGTCTGTGAGAAATAACCAGCTGCCTTTTCCTTCCCCTCCCAGGATGTCAGCGGTGGTGGCCCTGCTCGCTCCTACCCTGTGGGCGGCCTGTGCTACTACCTGTCCCCTCCAGAATCCATGGGTGCAATATTTGAGGATCCTGTCCATGTGATAGTTTATATAATATTTATGTTGGGGTCCTGTGCGTTCTTCTCCAAGACCTGGATCGAGGTGTCTGGCTCGTCAGCAAAAGATGTAGGTGTTCTGCCTGCTCTCAGCCAGTGCCCTGGCTTAGAACTGACCAGCCGCTGACTGGGCAGTTGTTGCTCTCACTGAATGTCAGGTGACTGTGAAACAGCTTCATAAAATAATGTTTTCTGCAGGTTGCCAAGCAACTCAAAGAACAGCAAATGGTGATGAGAGGCCACAGGGACACCTCAATGGTTCATGAGCTTAACAGGTAAGGAAATGCTGACTTCCAGCTGGATGATAAGGAGTGCAGGGGAAGTGTCAACTAGAACAGATATTCTCAGAAAAATCTGAGACCTGTTTTCACTGAAAATGGGAAGATTCTTCCAATTTAGCTGTCTTTCCTAGTTAAGCACAAGATGTTGTAGCAGTAGGATAGAGATTAACCTGTAGTGTCCGTTTTTAAGTGGCATAATGAGGGAATTTGAGTTGAATCTCTTCTGTGTTTGTAAAAGAAAGATACCTTGATTTTCTCAGGTGTTTATAATTTACCATTACTGACCTAGCAAGGCACTACCAAAGCTGTATTTTACAGAGCGTTTAAAGCCTGCAGAGCTGTATTGAAAGGTAGATTGATCCCTGCATATATAAGTCAAAGCAGTTAGTCTTGTGGAGGTTCCATGGCACACATCCATGTCAAGTTGTTAAAACTGTGAATTGAAAAGCTTTGTTATTCACACAGATTCCCTATCAGTGAGTTTTAATTTTATTTTCTACTTTGTTTCTACTGGAGGACAGTAAGAGCTCATGGCAGGGTTGCATTTGCAATGCTAAATTTATTGCTTGATGTTCCTAGAATTACAGAATGGTTTGGGTTGGAAGGGACCTTCAGGATCACCTTGTTCCAAGCCCCCCTGCCCCCCCCAGGCAGGGATGCTGCTCACGACACCGTGTTCCTCAGGGTCCCATCCATCCTGGCCTTGATCACTTCCAGGGATGGGGCATCCACAACTCTGGGCAACCTGTGCCAGTCCCTCACCGCTCTCACAGTATAGAATTTTTCTCCCTGATATCCAATCTAACCCTGCTTTCCTTCAGTTTATTCCAGTCGGTCATTTTCGTAGTAGATACATCGGTAGAATCCTCAGATGCAAATCCATGGTTGTGAGCACCCTTTTCTCTCCTGTTTCCCTCTGGTCCAGGTACATCCCCACGGCAGCTGCGTTTGGTGGTTTGTGCATCGGGGCCCTTTCAGTATTGGCCGACTTTCTGGGAGCCATCGGCTCCGGCACTGGCATCCTGCTTGCAGTCACTATTATTTATCAGTATTTTGAAATATTTGTAAAAGAACAGGCTGAAGTTGGAGGAGTAGGTGCATTATTTTTCTAGATGTCCGAATATTTCATGGTTTGTGTGAAAGGGAAGGTATTTTGACAACATGCGTCATTTAGTCGAATAATGCTCTTTTCTTTTGACTTGTTTTCGAGTGCTACGTGTCCCATTCCTGTCATGGGCACTGAGCAATGCCTGTGTGCAGCATTAGTACCAGCTGCCTTAAGAACAAAGTTTACATTATCTTGTTTAAGTATTATTATCTAGTGTTGCCTGTAATGCTGGAAACAATTCATCTACCTTGCTGTTCAGACACTACAGTGAGATGGGAACATGTATCAGTTTGAGAGCGGTAAAAACGCCTTTGCACGCAGCAGTAAAATGTTAAATTAATTTCCCTGCCCTTAATAGGAGAAAACAAACCCACCTGAGTTCAGATGGCCACGTGCCAGTATTCCTGACAAAATTTATTTGTACCTGTATTATACATTAATTTTTTATACTTTTTTACCTCCCATTTCCCCATCACTGAACTCAGCGCTCGTTATTCCGTTGCGGTGTCTCCACCCGGGCACCTTTCCCTTGGCTCCAAGGGTGGGCAAGCAAACATTTTACCGTGGGCTGATACTCATCTCACCTGTGAACTGGTTCTGGGGTGGATTTGCTGCATCCTGGGGCATGTTGGGCTCCTGCCCTGGGCTCCTGGGGGACATCCTGGCAGCCCCTGTCCCGCTGGCAGGGCGGCCCAGCAGTTCTGTTTAACCATGTACTTGTGAAAACTGTGCCACTGAAACTTCATGTCCACTTCGCTTTTGTGAGTCTAAAGAACAAGGCCTGGTTCCTGAAGCCGTGTGTTCAGAGGAGGGAAGAGGGGAACAGGGAGTTCCTGCTGGAAACCTGTCGCACTTTACAGCGGCGATGTAACAACTGTGCGCGTTAGACAATAAACTTATTTAATTAAACTCTCTCCTGGGTCTTATCTGTGCCAGGTGTAATTCATGTGCAGGTTTTGATCATTTCTAACATGCCCTGATAGTGAAGTAGGTCTGGGAGGCTTCCTTTTTTTTCCTCTCTATTTTTCCTCTTTCTAGAATATAATTGACTAGTTTTTAGCAGCCTTAATTAAAAAATCAAATCTCAAGATTCCTCCCTTTAAAGTTATTGGGTGCTTCTGCTCTACTGAAATCAATTACTTTTTCCCTTTGATGTCACATTTCTTCTTTCTTCTCTCATGCTTAACTTGAAAGTAACTTTGTGTTGCTTGTGAAGGTAAGAAGATCTTAAGCAACTTCTCTGCTTCTTTTCTAAGCTGGGAAAATCTCCCTAATTACGCACGCCTGTCCTCGTCCATTTCAGAGGCAAGGCTGATACTGGCGTGTGTTTGTTAAAACTCTCTGATCCTGACCTTTCAGCAGCGGGGGCTGTTTACATAATTAGAGGCAGCCCATTGTGTGCACATGCTCTGAAGGTTGGTTTGGGAAAGATTTACCAAGAAGGGCTCAGACTGAGCGAAGGTGCAGCCTGGATACACCGGTGGTGGATGTTTCCTTGGAGAGGGAAAACTGCAAAGCTGTGCACTCTGGGGGCTTGTAAGTGACTTCAGACCTTCAGCAGGATCCCTGGCTGGATCCCACACCATTCTGGTTTGCACCAGTGGATGGGTGTTGTCACCTTTGTTGTCAGTCATTGTTTGCTTAGAGCAACAAACCGATTCTTTCTTCCTGGATAGTTTGGTTTGGGCTGAGAGAAGGAAACGGCATCTTCAGGACTAAGAATAAGAGGTTCCTGAAATTGCCATTTCAAATGCTGCAGCATGGACAGTGTTCCTGTGCTGCTGTCACTGCTCCTGTCACAGAGACTTACCTCTAGTTCACAGAATCCCAGAATTGTAGAATATCCTGAGTTGGAAGGGATCCACAAGGGTCATCGAGTGCAACCCTTAGCCCTGCACAGGACACCCCTGAGAGTCACACCAGGTACCCCAGAGTATCATCCAGACACTTCCTGAACTCTGCCAGGCTTGGTGCTGTGCCCACTGCCCTGGGGAGCCTGTTCAGTGCCCAACCACCCTCTGGGGGAAGAACCTTTTTCTAATATCCAACCTAACCCTCCCCTGACACAACTGCAGGCCACTCCCTTGGGTCCTGTCACCGGTCACCACAGAGCAGAGCTCAGTGCCTGCCCCTCTGCTTCCCTCACGAGGAAGCTGCAGATCACCACGAGTTCTCCCCTCAGTCTCCCCTTCTCCAGGCTGTTTGAGTTGTTTGAGTGCTGCTCTTTGTGTGTGTGGGAAGAGAGTGTGGCTCCTCCTGCCACTTGCCTCCTTTGGAACACATGATATGACACCAACCACAGTTACCTTGGTGTCTTCCTCATACTTATCCACAAGTGCAGAAAGGAATGTAGTGAGAAATGAGCTATTCTGAAAATTAAACATTATTTTTATTATGGACAGTCTGTCAAGGCTGGATAGAGCAGTTAGAAGAAATGCTTTTTGTCAGTTACATAATTCCAAATAAAAATATCAGAATCGTTCCTACAAATACTTTTTTTTTTTTGCTCTACAAGTAAAGCAAAGGACCTTGATTACAAGCAGAGTTGTGCTTCTAAGCCATCTGACTTGGGCAGTTTTCCACTAAGTTTCTCATTGTCCAGCTTTAAAACTTCATGAAGGGAACTTGGACAGGTGTTTCTGCTGCACATTTCAGAGCCAGGGCGTAAGTGTAAACCCTGGCATCTACTGCAAGGTGTTCCTCTGCTACTAGTTCTGAAAACAAAACAAAACAAACTGTGAGATGCTGTCAAAACATCTCTGCAGAAAAGTAAGTCCTTTACTAAAATGAAGATGTGTAGCATTCCAGATAGGAATTCTCAATGCCAACTCCCATACCTGGTCAGGTCTCTCATGGCTTTTTGCTTAAGATAGAGTTATTCTAGGATGAGAAATGCCATGAGGAGCTCTGAAAAGGAAGCTAAGGGGTGCTTGAGGCTCACTTTAGTGCATTTCATGTGTCAGGAAGCCCTTACCATCAATTCTTTGCAGTAGGTCATTCTTTGGAAGTGAGATAACTTCCACAAATTCTAGGAGAGAAGAAAAAAATTTATACACCCTTAAATCAGCAAACAGGAGAGAAATTCCCCTCAGTGTCCTGTTTCTTGCAACTTAGAAGGGGAAAGAAGCTGACTGTGCTGATCATCATCCAAAAGTTGTGAGCCTTCATATGTCAGAAAAAGGTTATTAAATGGGGGAAGGAGTGACTGGGGTCATTAAAAAACACATTTGGCAGAAAGAAGCTGGGAAACAGCTGCAAAAATGTGCAGGTGACAGGTAAAAGGACACCTTTTCCCTTCTGAGAATGCAAAATTCACTGTTCAGGTGGGCTCTTGATTGGCTTCTGCTGGTACAGGAATGGATTGGAGATGCATTTCAAGACCAAACTAAAGGGTTTGTTCATGCTGAATTCATGCTGGCTTACAGCTCCCCTGTCTCTCTGAATTACTTGTCTTTGGAATTGACCTACAGCTGCTGTGGGTTCAGAGATTTTTATTTCCCGAGATGCCGGTGCTGTAGGTGCAATACTTGGAAAGATAATTGATGTGATAATGCCCCACAGGAATTTTCATGTCTAGGCCAAAGTCAATCTCAGGCACATTTGATTAGGGCCAGGAGATTAAACAAGCACAAATAAAACCCAGTTTTAACTGACATTTTCTAAGTAAAACTTGCCATCTGAAGATCACACCTGCCAATGGGGGCACAGTCACATTACGTACCTCCATCATCTGCAAGTGAAAAAAAAGTAGTAAGGTAAGGGATTTGAAAGACACTAGAGTTTACAATTAAAAAGCATTTTAATAGCTGACTGATGCCATAATTACTTCCAGAGTGAAGCTACAACTGAGAGGAGTATGTAGGTTCTCAAGTGCTCATGGCCCTCACTGAAGTTTGGCACCAAAATGTCACACCCAGAAGGAGACAAGAGCTGACACTTCACATCTGGGCCTCCCCAGTGTGTCTCAGCATAGAGACACACTCTGCTACTCTAGACTGCTGGATGTGATTTTAAGGACCTGCAGCATCCAAATCAGCTGGGACAGAAGAGATGCAGTGATGGGGGTCAGTTCTTTTAAACCCATCCTTTTGTTATCCTCTCAGAATTTTTCAAATGAGTGGTACAAAACTCACCAAGTTTTTGCTTAGGTCTCGTGTTCTCAGCCTTGTCCCCGTTAATGATGACACTCACGATGTGTGTGGTGCTGTTTGACATACCTGGGTCCAAGCACAGAGCTGCCAAACGAGCACATGGAGAGGGGTCATTTTCCAAAGCAGGAGTCAGGGAACTTGTCATGGTAACAAAAGCTTTCACAGAAATGTGCCTGATACCATAGAACACATATTTGTCACACATTCACGCTGCAAGAGCAGTGAAAACTTTGCTTTCACATGTTCTTAAATGTAATGTTTCTGTAACTCTCAGCTCTTTTACAGATCCCTGGTAAGACCTGTTTTCAGCAGCTACGTTTACTTTCCATTCCACAGACTGAAGATTTAACTGTGAACTACCCCTTACAGACTTCCTCAGTCTATTGGAATCCAATTTTGCCATCACCTGCTTCCACCTCTGTCCCCAGCATGCAGTTGTAACCAATAACTGAGAACCAGGTCTCAACTGCAATGACATTTCCTTGAAATCGTATCGAAGTTACCTTCCTACCTTGTCAAGTTTGATTTCTGATCTTTGTTTTGCCTTCATTTCATTTTCTGTAGGAAACATGGGATTGGCAACAATCACATTCCAAAGGATCCCTGAATTTACTTGTTATTCTCTCCTTCTTTCCAGTTGGAAAACCTGAGTCCTGTCACCTCCCCACAGCTGACAGGAGGGTGACCTCCACTCACACTGCATCATCCAGCTATTTTTTCTACCTAAGTTCACAGATGCTGTTCACAAAAGTCCAGTAATTTAGACATTTACACTAAAATGCCAAATCACAGCTTGAATAATTGGGTTTTGTGTAGGATCCTGATGAATAGCAGTTTTCTCCCTACAGACATCCAACTTTTACTTCAGACCTGTATGTTTAGCAGAAGCTCAGCAACTGACTCACAAAAGGACCGGAGTTTCACTGATACAGCCATGAGATGCTGCTCTGCTAATCTGTGTAGGCTTTGCTGCACAGATTTTACCTTTGGTTTAAAGAATTTTAGACATTTTGAGTGGCCTTCAAAGACAGAATTAGCTTTGGTGGGAAAATAAAAAAAAGCAAAGACCTGGAGTACATTCAATGACTTCCCCCTTGTACCCAGTTTCTTCCTCCAGCTCTCGCAGTGCAGCACTTTCTGCTGACTCGTTTTCCTCAATGAGGCCTGTGAGATAAATAATATACAAGAAATATTAAAAGCCTACCACTTAACTGCAATACCCATACCAAGATCTAATCAGGTGTTATGGAAGAGGTGAAACACCCTCACTACCCTGTATTTACAGCATTAAGAAGGGTTCCAGCTCCTGGATTCATCATGCTGCTCCTCACATCCTTAATTGATCATCCGCAGAATCATGCTACCTTCCCAGGAAATGGCACAGATATTCTCATGAGGGAAAGAAGCTGAATGCTTTGACTCTTAGGGAAAGGAGAAGTGGAGAGAGTTTTCTCCAGTTTGCTAAAACAAGCTCATTTTGTTTTCTTCATTATCAAACATTCCTATTTTGGAACAGCACACTCCAAGCACATCTAAACACACTGAACTGTATGTGACTCATCCTAATGTTTCAGTCACTTACCTGCAGGGAATTCCAAGCAGTAGCCATTGATTGGGGGCCTGAACTGTTTCACCAGGACAATGCAGTCATAGTGCAGAGTCCTCTGTAGCACTGCAATCACTGCTACCCCTGCAACAGCCACAGAGGACAGAGAGTCTGAGTCCAGCAGAAAGTGAGTATTTAGTGCTAAATCTGGAGAGGAACCCAAGCACTGCTACTGTGAGCATTAAACATTTAGATGCCTGCTCCAGAATCCTGAATGAGGAATTTGGGCTCCTTATATCATTTATATCAAGGCAAAATAAAAGCCCCAAACGGCATTTTCAAAGCACCCCAGCAAATGAGAGGCACATGTAGCAAGCAAGACCCACCCTCAGCCCACCAATATCCAGGGAAGGGCTCTCCTGTCTGCAGAGACTCTCTGGAAGCCTCTGTATGGAACCTTCTACTACGCTGCTCTCATGGCTAAATCATGTTCCTCTTTGTGCCCAAAGACCACTGTGTCCTTAGGCCCTCTAACAACCCACCAGTCTGTGAGCTACTCTGTATCAGGGCATCCAAAATGGGTTTGGAACTGCTCCATCATCCTGAAGTGAACCCAATGATCTTGGGAAAGCACTCCTACCAGTGAGGGTCTGACTGTTCAGCACTGAAGCTGCCATTTCATTAGCTCTGGGGTACTGCAAGCTCTGCCAAGCTCCCTGTTCCACGTCTTCATTCACTCAGAAACAGCTCAGCTCAAAGTCTGCACTGTGAGTTTATCAGAAAAACTTCCACAGGAAAAAAAATGCCACCAAAAAAAAGCCACCAGTGTCTTACCATCAGCTGTGACTCCCTTCTTGTTGCCAGTCCGCTTTACAGTTTCCCAAGTTCTGTTTAACACAGAGAAAAGAACAAATGAACATGTAAGTCATCTTCTACCCTTGCTACTTTCATTTAAAAGCAAAATATATCATCACATGGTGAGGCCTCCTAAGAAAGCAGCTGGTCTTGGGTAGGCCCTGTCATACACTATAAAATGTCTGTAGCATCATTTGATTTTGCCTACTTAAAGAGGGAGAGAGAAAGTAGTTTATTAATGATGGTTTAAATCACTAAAAATAAGGGAAAGGCATAAATGACTGTCACAGAACAGGCAAGTCTTACAAAACTCATCTTGGAAAGGAGCAAAATAAAGCAATTTATGCATAAAACATGTCAGATTTTGAAATACAAGTTTGTAACCATGTGAATTACATCTTTTATCTTGCTTTTGCATCAAGTTTATAGGGTGAGTTATGAACTCTCAGCTCAGCTTCTGGAGCACATAGGCAAGGAAGACAAAAGCTTCTCTCTCAACATAAGCAATGGGATGAGTCAAAACAAAAAAATCCATCAGCAATGTAAATTCCTCCACAAAAGCTCCAATCTTGCTACTTTTAGGAGGATATTTTGCTGATGAACTGAGAGGCACTAGAGAAAGGTATCAGTCCAGAGTCTTAACACATTAAGGACAGGGAACTAAAGCCATGGTGTCACCTCTGGATAAATACAGCAACACTGAAGTGTACAAGAGAATTGGACAGACATGATACTATAGAAGAGGACATTAATTTGTCAGTAATATGCAAGATTCAGCACTATCAGTAGGGAAAAAGGAGCCCTTAGTGAAGAACCAGAAAAGCCTCAGGATGGACTGAGTGCCACAGTCTAGAACTGCTTCTGTGTAGCATCTTCACAAGGAGCTGGAAATGCAACATAATCCAAGGTTCAATGTGCCCAGGATGATTTAGGAGTCAAATTGGATCCCACACAGCAGCACATCTGCTGGGGTGAGATTCCCTCCTCTGAACACCAGGAATTCTAAAGGAACTGCACAGTGAACAGCTCTCATCTCATGTGGAATGATGGCTCTGTAAATGCTCATGTTCTCTACCCTGGGGCCAGTCTGCACAATTGAGAACATTACAGGAATCTGAAATACCACTGAGGCAATTACCTGGTTTTCCCAAAGGGATCAGTGTAAGTTGTTTCTTCAAGCTTCAACCATTTTCTTTCTGCGATTACCTAAAACAAAGAATTCTTTGTTAAATACGTTATAAGATTAATCCCAAAGATTTGGGGGCTATTTGGGAGAAACAACACAGCTATTTTTGGATTCTTTAGAGAAAAGAGGAATGTGCAACAACATTCCTGTTGCTAATACAGAAAAAAAAAACAAACCCCACAACATAAAATAGGCCCAAGAAAGTAACTTTTCTAATATGACTTTTATAATCAAGTTTCAGTGAATTCAGTGGGATTTTATGTACTGCAAAGTCCTCATCTCTCTGGAAGGATTTTTGCAAGGGTCATGTCTCAGCTGCAAAAGGGTCTCTGGGCTGCAGACACTTTCCCTACACTGGAGCTCCTGAGTGTCCACTCAGCAGGGAGCACAGCCCAACAGCTGGGAATGAAGGACTGAAAACCAAACTATTCTGAAACTTTCCTTGCCCTGATCTCAGACCGTGGCCCTGTGTAACTGCTGTTTTCTGCAGCTGTGAGACTGATGCATACCTGTCCTTTCAGCATTTCTGAGAGCTGCTGACTGAGTTCTTAGCATTAACACCATCACAAAATGTCTTTTCTGAGCTGAATGAGTTTGTTTCCCCTATCATGTTTCCTCATTTTTAATGTAATTCACTTAAAAGGGAAAAATCTCTTAGGTATTAGCCCAGCAGTTTACTTCTTTTAATGTAACTTGTTTCAGAATGAGTTATTTTTATTGCTTTGAGTATTGCTTTGATGGGCAAATAACATCTGCTTTGCCTACAACAGCCTGTGTATTCCCAGAAACAGGAGGAATGAAATAAAATCAGCTGCCACTTTCATGGAAGAAGGTATTCCAACATCAGACCCCACAGTTCCTGCTGAGTTACAGAACCACTTCTAACAAAAAGGCTGGTGGCAGAAGCAGGGTAAATACTTCCCTGTATTAAGTCCACAAAATGACTGAAAAACCTGAATAGCTTAAAATATGTAAGATCCAATTATAAACTGCTAGTGACACAAAAAATTACAATATTTCAGAAGAGGATAACAAAGAGGCATTCTAAGACAAACAAACAACAACAAACCAAACCAACAAAACCACTGAAAAAAAACCTAAACAAAAACAGACGAAAAAGAGAATAAAATGAAAATTCTGCCTGCAAGAAAACAGGTCTTAACAGAAAACACAGAAAGGTTTAGAAAATGAAACCCTTAATACTTGAGATATAATCATGTTAAAAAAACATCCAAGGGAAAAGACATAAATGTAATCCAAACAAATCTCTTCTTTCCTGAAAAGGTTTTGTACCTTGAAACCTAAAGAAATGACAAGACTCTGTTCACTCCATGGGAGAACAAATAGAAGAAACTACATTTGTGTTGTAACAACATCTTGAGTCTGCTGCCAAACCTGCCTTAACACCAAAGATTTAACTTTTAAGAATTCACTTAAAAGGGAATTGAAACAAATAGAGGCAGCTTAAATTAGGGTGAAAGTGCTCCTAATAAGCACCCAGAAGTACTGCCAGAATCCTTCCTTGGGACCTGATATTAATCTTATTACTTCCTCACTCATGTCTTTAGAACAGCAATTATCTAAATTCAAACCCTTTCAGAAAACATGAAGGGTGGTACAATCCTAAATGTTAAGGAAACCCCTGCTGGTTCTTCTTACAGGAACAGAAGACAAGGCTGAGTTTCATGACCCACTGATTTGTAAGGTCTCTCAGAGGTACCATCATTATTTCTCAACATTGAAAACCTCCTGAACAGACAATACAAGAATCAGATGCAAAATCTGAAACAAAAAGCAGCAGCCTAAAATATTGTAACACTGTAGATTTCTCTCCCCCCACTGAAAATCTGTATGATTATTTCCACAAAGAGAAATGTCACCTCTTTTAAACTCCCTGACCATCAGGAAGAAATGCTCTGTCTATTGAAAAGATTTTTACAAGCATACAGCATTGACAGCATTTTGTACTCTGCACTCACAAACACTCTGATCAGTCTCAAATAATTGTTATTTAACAACACCACATGTCAGACCCCAGGCATGCTGTACCTCTTCCTTAACAACGAATTGTTTAGCTGTTTTTGGAACTTCTGTGGATTTCTCAGCTGCCATTTTCAGCAATGTCAGGCTTTTCCCCCCTGTGCAAAGTCCAGATATATATGAAACTAAGTCAATATTTGATTTCAGTGTAAAGTTAAAAGGTTCATTTCTGCATTCTAAAGTAACAACTGTAGCTTGCTGGAGGAAGCCAGGGACTTGTGATGGCAAGTTCAGTTCACATTTTCGGCTCCACCCAATGGTTTCAGAGTCATATAACTCAAAGGAGAAACATAAATTTGGATCAAATCCCTGATTTGCATAGTTGTAATAGTCCTATCAGCTGCTAAGTAGCTATGCTGGCTGAAGACACCCTTCTTAACTATTCAAATGTCAGACACGAACACAGACAAAATTCATCCACTTCAGTCAAATTGTTTCATTCTGATCTGGGTGAAATGCTCTGCCAACAGTGTGTGGATAACAGGACCACACACTCCACTGTGGAAGTGGAAAAAAACACATTATACCAAGAGGATTTCAGGGGTGAAAACTGCCTGCTAGTATGAATCAGAACTAGAACCTACCTCCACCTTACACACATCACAAATAAACACGGAAATGACTCGACCTTCTGCCAAAGACCAAGGTCAAAAAGCCACACGTGTGTTGAAAGTGCAGGAGGCACGTGGAGCTGGTGAGACCAGAGCAGGTCAGTCTCTCACTGGGAAAGATGTGCCCAACACCCTGCAAAAGGCAGCTGAATATCTGCCCAAAGCACTTTCAGCACAGACTTACACCAAAGCTCATCTCTGTTAAGCTGGAATCCTGAAGTCCTGAAAATCATCATGAATCATAAAGCAAAAGCCAGTGAGAAGCATCAAACCAGTTTAAACACCAGGAGAGACAAGATAATCTTAAAGATGTCTAATCCTCCATACCACTAACTTTCCATGAAGTCAACAGGAATCTTTCCACACTCCAACTGTGGTTTAATAAGGCTCTGTGTGGCCTCTAGCAATGAACAGAAGTGTGTGAAGACCTTCTCTGTCACACTAAATTTTAGCACTTTCATTTTTCACTCCATCTTTATCCTTTTATGATAACATCTACTGCATATTTCTGAAACATGCAAGAGCAACAATCAGCTTTCTTACATATTGGATTGGGATTTAATTCCAAGAAGTAGTTAAAAGGAATAGGCAGTACCAAACATTTCTGTTTATCAGCAGGAGTAAAACTAACCTGCATAAATCCACCTCCTCAGTCTGCACACAGGGCAGGCTCTTCCTTAGGACAGTGTTTTTGGATGAAGTAGGTCATCAGGGCCAAACATTCAGATTGGTTTTATGTAACTCAAGTCTTGAAAAGAAACCCTGACCTGTTAAACCCAATTCTGTTCCTTCAAAAAAACATTCTACAGTCTTTTCTTAAAGCAATGAAGCTCCATCTCAAAACTATGCAGGTTTATTATCTACCTTACTACTATTTGTATGAAAAACTGTTCAAGAACCTCACTTGCTTTTCTTCCAATTTCTACCCCATGTTAGGCCAGGCAGTTGTTACCCATTTTTTCTTGAGCCAGCAATGTCTGGAACTCCCTTCACTTAGGATTTAAGAGTTTTATCTGCACAATGGCCATGGTCTCTTGCTGTGACTCTCAAGTACAAGATCAAGCTTTCCACCAAACTTAGCAAAAGACCACAAGACCAGCAGTTCCAAGAGGTCCCTGGTCACCCAGAGGAAACAAAGGAGGCTCTGTGGGATGCTGAAGTATAAAGCCTTAAAAACATAAAAACCTCACAAAGCCAGCCACAACAAATTCACCTCCCACATTTGGACAGAATTACAGCCTTTTGCATTGTCAATATAAATACACCAGAGGAGTAGACAGAGAACCATAACCTTGTTGAGGGTTTTTTTTGGATGGGACTGAGTAAATCTTCCTCTTTTAGTCCCTCCCTCACAGGAAATCCTGTTCCATGGATCACACTAATCCTTCTGCAGAGGCTTACAGGTATCAGTGTATCTCTCTTAAATCATAGAATCATAGAATTAACTGGGCTGGGAGAGACCTCCGAGATCATCAAGTCCAACCCTTGATCCAACCTCAGTGATTACCAGATCATGGCACTCAGTGCCACATCCAGCCTCATCTTAAACACCTCCAGGGACGGTGAATCCACCACC
>JAWWLV010000045.1:5399033-5412384 GCA_035041135.1 Platyrinchus mystaceus
GGTCGACACTCCCTCCCAACTTGGTGTCATCTGTGAATTTGCTAATGATGGACTCAACCCCCTCATCCAAATCATCAGTAAAGATGTTAAACAGGACTGGGCCCAGCACTGACCCCTGGGGACACCACTGGTGACAGATCACAGCTGGATGCAGCCCCATTCACCAGCACTCTCTGGCCCGGCCCTCCAGCCAGCTCTTAACCCAGCAATGTGGATTACCACTGTTGTTCCCCAAATCCCACAAGCACCTGCAGTAATGGTTTGTACAACAGGATTAATACTCACCTACATCAGTTACAAAAACATACTAGAACCTCATCTCATGGCTTTTCAACACCGCTTGCTCTCTGCTGACAGATTCAAGGGTGACTTGCTACTTAAAATAACAAAAAAATACACAGTTTCAGTCGTTTGAATTATCACTAAAATCTAAAATGGGTGAACACCTCAAAGAGAGAGGAAACTGATCTATCTCAGCTTCTGTAGTTCGGGCCTCCTCCACAAGTGGGTGCAGTAACTCTATGTATAGTGTCATTTTTAAAAGTTCCACCAAAAAGTAATTTTTTCCAAATTCAGTTGGCTGTAAGAAGTGAGAGTTGTGGCTGTTATGAAGCTGAAATGCCATTTGGTTACACAAGGGCTGCAGTTCTGGTACCTCATGTTGGTCATGCTGTCAAGGGTGGCAACACCTCTTATTCATCAACAAAATTAGCTGCAACTGAAAATTGAATTTAACACTACAATGTTAGGTTTCTAAAGCCCTGTTTGGCTTCAGAACAGACCTTGTCTTCCAGCCCTCTGACAGGAAGGTTCTTCTTCTATCTCACAAAATTCCCACTGCATCACTTCAGTTAAAAACACAAGGCAGCTCACACAGCAGCCTGGGAACCTGGCTGGCTTAGGATTACATGAGCTCCAAGAATGTACATTTTTAATAGTTATCAATGCAATCTTAAGAGTATGTCACAGCACTCACATTTATCAGCTGCCTTAACATGAACCAACAGCACTCAAACTATAAATTATGGGAAAAAACAAATGTTTGGCCCAATTCTGCTTTCTCTAGCAATTTTTGTGACCAGTGTTACAGGCTTTTGCTGGCAAATCATGCTACTTCTTCCATTTATTTCATGCTGGGGTCAAACTCAGTCCTGCACAAGGCATGCCATTTATAAAACAGGTACCTTTATTCCCATTGCTTATTCCTTTATTAAGTGACTTCCTTTGAAGTCAACATCCAGTCACTCTACAGTTTAAAAATTATCCTTCCCAGGAATTAAAATCTTAAGCCAACTGAGGCCTCTGAATCAGCTCAAGAGAGAAGCCAAGGTATCAGAACTATACTTTAATATTAACCCTTACATATATGGATTAGCTTTTCTAAATCACTTTTCAGAAGACATTCTCTGATCCAAACACACATCCCAGCTGACAGCAACCAGATTGAATGGAAGCTCAGCAATGGTGTCCTAAAGCAAGCTCAAGATAAAACAAAATACAGGTTCTCTTATAAATAACCTGCAAAAGGGACACTGGCAGTGTTTTATGCATGATTTACCCAACAGCACTCTGAGATTCGTGTGCTGATGACAAACACCATTAAAAGCTCCCAAGTCACTTTAAACTTGTGACTGAAACAAAAAGCAATTCTAGAAACAAAATCAATTAATTAGCAGAAGTTGATGGGAGAAAGGGAGAAGGAGAAAAGGCGGGGGGGGGAAATGTTTCATTTTTGTCGTGGTATTTAGCAGCACGGATGACCCGCTCAGTGCCAAGTAAAACATGGAAAAATAACTGCAGGACAAACAGCAACAACAAGGACTATCTCACATGGGCAGAGGAGAGTTAGCAGTATCTCCACATTGTTATCAAACTCCCAGACAGCTGTGAGGGCTGGGGGAGACATCCCCAAAGAGCAGATGGGAGAGCACGTGAGGAAACACAGGATGGAAACAACGCCATGCAGGGGACACACAGGCACAGAGACGACAGCAGAACCACAGGGCTTAAAAAAGAACACATTACTCGGTTATTACTTGACGTGGGACAAAACAAAATGAAAGAGTGGTTGACGACAAGCTCAACACGAGCTGGAAATGGGAGCTGGCAGCCCAGAGAGCCAAAGTGTCCCGGGCTGTGTCCAGAGGAGCAGCAGGGCAAGGGAGGGGATTCTGCCCCTCTGCTCTGCTCTGGTCAGGCCCCACCTGCAGTGCTGCGTCCAGCTCGGGCATCCCCAACATAAGAAGGACGTGGAACTGCTGGAGCAAGTCCAGAGGAGGCCACGCAGCGGATAAGGGGACTGGAGCACCTCCGCTGGGAAGGCAGGCTGTGAAACCGGGGCTGGAGGGCAGAGGGCTGTGTGGAGACCCCAGGGCACCTTGCAGTGCCTGAACGGGCTACAGGGAAGCTGGAGAGGGACTCTCCATCAGGAACTGTGGTGACAGGAAAAGGAGTAGTGGGTACAAACTGAAAGAGGGGAAGTTTAGGTTAGATATTAGGAAGAAATTCTCCACTGTGAGGGTGGTGAGACACTGGCACAGGTTGCCCACGGAGGCTGTGGATGCCCCAACCCTGGCAACGCCCAACGCTAGGCTGAATAAAGCCTTGAGCAACCTGGTCTGGTGCAAGGTGTCCCTGCCCACGGAAACGAGATCTCTACGTTCCCTCCCAACCCGTTCGCGCTCCACGATTCCACGAAACAACTCCATGCGGGGGGGGGCAGACAGGCACAGAGACGACAGCAGGACCTAGAACGGCGACACGTTACTCAGCCATTCGGCGGCTCGAGGCGGAGCTGGGAGCAGAGCTGGGAGCAGAGCTCAAGGCAGAGCTCAAGGCAGAGCTCAGGGCAGAGCTCGGGGCAGAGCAGCGGGAAGCGGCGTCCCGGCAGCAGCGGCGGCTCCGCCGGCCGCTGTGAGGCAGGAGGGGCGGGGCCGGTGCGCCGCCATGGCGCCGGGCGGCGCCCGGAGCTGCGCGGGAGGTTCCGGGCCCAGCCGGAGCTTCCGGGAGCGGCCGCGCCGAGGAGGAGGAGGGGGAGGGGGAGGAGGAGGAGGATGAAGAAGGAGCAGGTGGTGCACTGCCAGTTCTCCGTGTGGTACCCGCTCTTCAAGGCCGTCACCATCCGCAGGTGAGGGCGGGCGCGGGGCCAGGGGAGCGGTGTGGGGGGTGAGGGTGGGCGGTGTGTGGGGCTGGGTGGGAGGAGTGTTGGCAGAGGGAGGTGGTCCTGCCCCTCCGCTCAGCCCTGGAGAGGGTCTCCTGGGCTGCCCTGTCCGGTTCTGGGCTCCTCAGTGCGAGAGAGACGCTGAGCTCCTGGGGCGGGTCCAGCGGAGGGGAGCGAGGGTGATGAAGGGGCTGGAGGGATGATGTTGAAGGGAATTGCCTCTTACGAGGAAAGGCTGAGGGAGCTGGGCCTGTTCAGCCTCGCGAATCACTGAATGGTCTGGGTTGGAAGGGACCTTAAAGATCATCTAGTTCCAACCCCCCTGCCCTGGGCAGAGACACCTTCCATTGGACCAGGTTGCTCCGAGCCCCGTCCAGCCTGGCCTTCCAAGGATGGGGCATCCACAGCTTCCCTGCACAACCTCTTCCAGTGCTTCACCAACCTCACAGTAAAGAATTTCTTCCTAATAGCTAATCTACACCTACTCTGTTTCAATTTGAACCCATTCTCCCTTGTCCAGTCACTGTCTGCTCTTGTAAATAGTCTTGTGCCATCTGTAAGTTCCCTTCTGGTATTGTAAGGACTGAGAGGGGATCTCGTTAATGTGTATAAACATCTAAAGGAGGGTGTCAGAGGATGGACCAGGCTCCCCTCAGTGTTGCCCAGCAGTAGGACAAGAGGGAACGGGCAGAAAATGATGCCCAGGAAGTTCCAACTGAATATGAGGAAGAACTCCTTTCCCGTGCAGTAACAGCACTGTGATTCGTGCAGTACAACAGATTTTCCTGAGAGGGTGTGGAATCTCCCTCACTGGAGATATTCCAGAACTGTCTGGACACAATCCTGTGCAATGTGCTCTTAAGATGATCCTGCTTGAGCGGGGAGGTGGGACCAGATGATCCACTGTGGTGTGTTCTAGCCTGACCTGTGATTCTGTGGGGCTGGGCTGGGTTGGAAATGGGCTTCTGTTGGGACAGGTTTGGGTGAGATAGAGGGGACCCATTCAGGGCAGATCTGGGATAGAGGTGGGGAAGGCTTGATCAGGCCATCAGCTGGAGTCCCCAGAGCTGGGGTCTCATCCCTACACCCTGAGGGGTGTTTTGGGCAGCCCTGGGGCACAGCAGATACCCCTGTACTCCCTGCTCTCCTGGTGGGATTCCATGCTGAGCACCAGCTGATGGCCATACTGTTCCTACTATCCACATCCTGCTATCCACACAGCTGTTTCTACTTGCTGACTTAAAGAAGTTGTGGCTGAACAGATCCAAACCAAGTGGCTGAGTCTGTGTTTCTGTGTATTTCTGGAAGCCATAGGGAATTCTCCAGTTTCTGAGGTGCTGCTGCAGCTCGTGGGATGGTTACAAGAACCACCAGTAACTCAGGAAAGTCAAGCTTGAGGCAGTTGCCTTGTTGGATCAAAAAGTGCTGACATCAGGTTTTTAGTAATCAAAGCATTTGGTCTTTTATGTTTTTTAAGGTTTAGCACAGGCTTATTTTTGGTAAGTTTAATGATAGTCCTGCGTTTTTGAAGTGTTAGGATGGTATAGGCTAATTTTGGTTTGGATCTCGGAAGGGAAACCTTTAGTTTGCGCAACATGTTGTGTCCTCACAGGCCACACACACTTTTACCTTAGAATTTCTTAGAGCTTTGAAGGAGTGGGGCATTTTTATGTATTTCATCTATAACTTTTGTCTCTTTGTCCTGTACTTCCCTGTAGGGAAAATTGGCATTGCTTTTTGGGTAAGGGATACGAGGGGAGGAAGAGAATTTTTTCATAGTGTTAGAAGATAAAACAGTGTTATTGAAAAAAATTGCTGTTCAACTAGATTTTTATCATAACAAGTAATATTAATAATAAGGTATTAAAGAAATTTTCTTGTTTCTTCCAGTGTTATACTTCCCCTGCCAGAGAATGTGAAAGAATATTTGCTGGACGATGGAACGCTCGTGGTTTCCGGAAGGTAAAGAATAATGTTTTACATTTTACCATTTTACATTCATAACCCTGTTTTGCATACACATATTGCATTTTGCATAATGATTTTTTGTTTTAAATTTGTCCAGTCTGGCTGCAGTAAACCTCATCCTGTAAGAGCATGGGAATGAGCTGAGTGTTGATAGTAAAACTCGATTTGCTGGTGCCTGAAGCAGATCCTAAAATCCATGTAATAAACTTCATCCTAGACCAAGTGGAGGCAGTCCTTTTGTTTTCTCCCACCTTTCCTTGCAGAGTGTCCCAGGCTCTGGGGTGTTCAGCTGGTGGTTTGTGTTTGGTTTCTTGGATGTCCTTAGGTCCAGTTTGGAGGCTTGACCTGTCCCACACCATTCCCGTTCCAGCTGCCTTATCCAGGGGTGAAGTGACATTACCTGAGTTTAATTCTCAATAAAATAAGCTGTATACAGACTCAATAATCCTAAGATTTTGTGTAATCATTTGCACACATATAATCCATGCATGTGATGTGGCTGAATGTGTTGTGTTTATACCCATGCCAGGATTTTGGATGGAGAAGAATGAGGTGGGTAGATGGAAGAAACAGTTGTTAAGAAACTAGGCCTTGCTCTTTGTTTTTTGCTTTTGGCTTCCTTGTGAAATGGTTGTTGCATACATCTTGTTAATGATCAAACACAGAAATCAGTCCACACTCCACAATTCCCTAACTGGTAGTTTACCTCTCACAGATCAACCAGTCAGGCTGTGAGTGAAATGGGAGCTGTGTCTATCAATTTATTTAAAACCAAAGCTGTTTAACCACCTTGTAAAGAGGAGAGGTCTTTTTTAATTTTTAAATTCTTTTTTTATTAAAGGGTATCAAGGAAATTAGAACTGTTTTTTAAACCATTTTGGATAGGAAGTTGTATTGTCACCTGCTTATGTAGAATTGTGCAACTTAGTAGCAGCTGCTTATTTTAATAAGCCTTCAGAAAAGCTGAAATTGAGGGTTTGACTTTACAGCTGTGCTGTACAAACAATTTCTGCTGTCTTTAATGGAATAATGGGCAGCTGTGTGATTGACTTAAATTATAAATTTAAGATGTTTCCAGTTTAAAATCCCTTTTGGAAGCCGTTTTTAATCCGAGTTGAACTTCCTTAGCTAGAAGTGAATGTGAGCTTCTTGCAGACAAGGCCAAGATCTTCAGTGAACCAGTATTTGTGCTCCAGATCTCAGAAACTGGACTGATAGTTTAATCCTTATGGAAGTGCATAGTCCTTATGGACTGCAGAGACTGAGCTTGTTAGAGAGTTAACTTTTGGCAGGGATGTACATTTGATCCTACCCTGGTTTGGTGGGAATAAGTCTTCAAGAGCTCCTTTAAGATCCTTTAGGATCACAGTTATATTGGCTAAAGAGCTTCAAAAGTCACCCAAAGCTTCAAGGGAATATTTGCAATCAGGTGTTTTAGTGTTTACAACACATCTCACCTGTGTGGGAAAAGGAGCTTTTCAGGAAGAAACTAATGGCTGTTTATCCACTTCCCATAGGACCTTCTTTTCTGTGTGCAGAGTATGAGGACATTTTCTGCTCAGAATCAGAAATGCACATGTCAACATCTGAAACTCAGGTTTTACGAATTTTTAATTGGAAAAGGAGTATGGAGGCAAAGCATAATTTAAACTTGTTAAAAAAAAAGTTTTCTTAATTTGTGCTTCTGTCAAGAGTACAGAAAACTTGGAAAAGAATAACTAATAAATAGGGTGTTGAAAAGCTTTGATTAGGGTGCTTTTAGAAGGAAAAATGATCAGCTGATTTGAAAGAAGCAAAGTGTTTATGGGAGGGCCCAAGCCCAATGCAGGGTGTTCAGGCTTCAGTTTTCTATACTTGCTCTGATTTTTCTCTGCCAGGGGTTTTGAGATTTACTCTTCTTATGAAAGCATTTGGAGACCAACAGCTGGAAATGCTGTGGAAATATAATGGATATGGGCAAGTCAAACTCCAGTGCTTAATTTTTTTTTTCCTGTTGATTTTTTGTTTCAGAGAAGATCCACCAAGTCATGCTCAGGAGGGCAGTGATGACACAGAGGAGATACAGGTCAGTGTAAAATGCAACTTAATGTCAAGTGTCTTGAGAAAAATACCAATGTATAACCTTTTCTGCATAATTGTAGGTGAGGAGAGTCCTTCATGGAAATAATAATCATGTGGTAGTTGCCTTGAAAAACATGGAAACATCATTATTTATGCTGTGACATCGGGGAAGGTTTAAAATGTTTCTGTGCTCTTTCACAGAAGACTTTTTTTATGTCTTGATAATTGCATTTGTAATAATGAATAGGGAATTTTGAAGGATGTTGGAATTGAACTTAATGCTGTTTCGTGCCCTGAGAAATTAGGAGTACATTTGAAGGGGTTACTTCAGGAACCAGGGAAAGCTTCTGAGGCCATAATAGGTCAGAAGAACATTTTAGAAGAAAAACAGGGAAAGATGTTGTAAGTACAAGATGACAGAAGAATGATGAAAAAGAAACAGAAGTGAAACTAATGGATCATGGGCCTAAGGATGGAAGTGCTGGAGACAAGCTTTAGACAGGGAAGACTCTGAGTTTTGAAGTCTCCCAAGTTTGTGGTATAAATCACAATTAAAATTTTTAGGTGTCTTTTTTCCATACTTTTAGAATAACACTCCTGCTGAATATACAGTATTTTTCCTGTCTTAATTTACAGCCAAAATAATCAGAAGTTGGTGATGTTATGCTCTCTGGGGTAGTGATTTGATCTGTGTGTTGTAGGAGCTGTATGAATCCTGATCTTCTCATAAATTATAAAAGATATCTCAGAAAAACAGTAACCTTTGATTTGTTCTTATTTTTAACAGTGGTCAGATGATGAGAACACTACAACACTTAAGGTAAGGTCCTTTAAAAGCCTAAGACGGGTTTGTCTGTAGTTTTCTTTTTTGCAGCCTTGTGATACAAAACCTGTTGCTGGTCAGACATATCTCTTGCTGTGTTTGACTTTTCTCAGACCATTTTGGATGGGTGGCAGTCTACGTGTCTGGAACTTCAAAAAAGTTTTGCTGGCTTAATTTGATTTAACTAAAAATAAAACGCTTTTCTTCATCCCCAACAATCACACACTTGTTAGACTATAGGAAATGAACTGAAGTGCAGCTCTAAATATAGCTGGCTTTCATTTTCACCACTTTGAGCATCTCCCAATTATTTAATCAGGCTGGATGCAGAAGAAACGAAGCCCCTGCAGCTCAGTTTTCACAGCTCTTCTCTGAACGTGCCATTATTTCCTCCTAAATACATTTATTCCTACCATTTTTTTTATTATTTTTTCCTGTCTTTATGGTCTCCTTGCACTGTGCCTGGCATGGAGTCAGGATCATGATGGATGCAAAACAGGCCTTTTTGATCCTTTTTTTGCATCTTTTTTGAACCTTGCTGTTGCCCTGTCACTGCCAGAGTTAATGTACTCATGGCACTTCTCTGACACCGATGCTGTGACTTCAGCCCTTCCTGGTGTGGAATCAATCACCTTGGATTAGTGCAATAGAGAAAGGTGTGGTTTTTCTGATTTGATGACCCCCCTGTGTCATCAGGTAGAACTTGTCTCCCTCCCCCCTTCTGTATTCTGAAGAGGAATTAGAATACAGGACTATAGAAAATTCTGTGTTTCAAGTAACTTGTGTTAATATTGATGGTTACAAAGCCAGGCATTCGAAATTTAGGGAATGTTAGAGTCTGGATTGTTTGTGCAGCCATGGAACTTTCCTCTCATGTGTGTATTTATTCCATCATGTGAATCAAATGACATGATGGTAACATTTCCCTAGGGAGGCTTATTGTGTGCTGATACTTCCTATATAGTAGGACTCCTAATTCCTGCCAAAACAAGAGGAGATTGGATCAGAATGCAGTGGCTGAAAAGTTTTACTTCTTGCAGGAACAATTTCTAGAATCAACTGAAGCTCTAAAGATAAAGAAAAATAAGAGAAGCACTTTTTTTCAGTTTTCCAAGTGTAGTTTCCAAGGGAGACCAGGTAATGTACCAAGGAAAGGCTCAGAATATTTGAAGTTCAGCCCAGGTCACTGCACTAAAATGTGAGAGGGTTTTTTAAGTGTTTGCATCTGGGGAGGCTGCAAAAGGAGATGCCAAAATGCATGAGGTTTTTTGATCACCTGTGTGACTTTGAGGGCTTTGTTGTTTCAGAGACATCAATTACCTTTAGCCTAGAAGTTATCTTTGAGTTGAGTCTAAAAGTACTCAGACAGTATTCTTGCTATAAATCTTATCACATGAAAAATCTCTGATAGATGCTCGAAATCCTTTCATATTATTTTAAAGGTCAACAATCTGGTTTCTTTCTATAGCTCCACATTCTGAGTGGAGTTTAGAGCATCCTGAGGAATTTTCCCCCCCACCTTATGTTTTTAATGTTCTTTACAAGGCAAGGTTTTCTAGTTCAGCCTTTGCAGTGTCCTCTGTTTTGAGTCAATATATTGTTAAGGAGCTACTTTAAGGCCTAATCTAAGAGCTGATCAGTTAAAGTATTACTAACAAGGTTTTATAAAACCAAAGCTTAATTGAGGAGCTGTTACTCAAATTGCCTGTGAGTTGATAGAGATGCTTAATTCTAAAATAACTTTTTAAGTCTAAATATTATTGAACCTTATTTGTATACAATAATCTACTATAAGTATGAAACAACAGGTAAGTATTTAAGGTTTGGTTTTTGATGTTTGTTGCAGATTTCGTGATCAATGTTACAAAGTTTCGGGTTTTCTCCTGAAGTTCCTGGTGCCTGTTAGTGATGAGAGTCAGAACTAGAAACATTTTCAGTTTTCTCTGACTGAAAGAACGTCAGATTTGTTTATTAAGTAATTTATTTCCACAAAGACATTAATTTTTGGGGGGTTCATACTGATTTGGGACATGTTTTTTTGCTCTGCAATGTGTATTTCTAATGGTATTTAGAAGATGGCTACACTTCACTATTAAACGCCTTGAAATGAATATTTTTGTTGTTTTATTTCATTCAGGCACCAGAATTCCCTGAGTTCACATCTAAAGTTGAGGAAGCAATAAGTTCCTTGGGTGGAAGTGTTTTTCCTAAACTTAACTGGAGTGCTCCGAGGGTAAGAATGCTGACTCCCCAAACTTGTGACAGATGTTATCATGTGGATTTTTTTGTTTGTTTGTTTTATCTCAATGCATTGGGAAGAAGAAGAGAAGGGACTAGTGATTCTGATAAAGGAAGAAGTAAGTGATAGACAAGATATCAGTGGGGTGTGATAGAGCAAACTGTTCTGGTGGATTAAGACCAGGTGGTGGTGGTGGTGCATACTTGGTGAGGCTGATTCAGGGCAGCACTGACTTTCTTACATAAAACCCTCTATCCTGATCACAGATAACAGTGTGATGGTCAGGCTCTTCTGATTCAGGATACTGGTTGAAAACTGCCTGGGGTGAAGATGAAAAACCCACATTTTTTAAAAAGGCAATAAACTTCCCTCTAGTTATTTTTAGGCAGTCAAACTATACCACAGGGATGAGTTCCCCCAAATATTGCTGTATCATGCTCTCAAGAGACAGTGTGTTCAATCAGGCATTCCAGGAAAGTTCCTGGAAGCAGTAAGGCAAAAACTTAGTTTTTAAAATGGATTTCCTCTGCTTTCAACATGGTATTTGTAAGAAAACCAGTAACTATTGTGTCTCTTGTGACAGCTAATGAAGTTTTCCCCAAAATAAAACCACAGCTTTCCGTGTGTATTTCAAATGTTGTGTAATATTCAGATACATCTTCAGCTGCATTCCTTCCTGCTAGTAAAGGTGCATTTCTGGATGATCTCCTCCTTTGTTTAGGATGCCTACTGGATAGCAATGAACAGCTCTCTGAAATGCAAAGCTCTCAGTGACATCTTCCTCCTCTTCAAGAGTTCAGACTTCATTACTCGTGACCTCACTCAGCCGTGAGTAACATTTCCAGTGACAAAATTATTTATACCCAGCCAAAAAAAAAAAGGCAGAGCAGGGAGATGTTAAAGTAGCATGTGCAAAAAGATGTTGTGGGCTAAGACCATTTTTACTTTCCACAGCAAGTGATTACCACGTCCCTTTGCAAGTTTTAAAGCTGTTGAGATTTGTGTGGCTGCCTGAGACTTCTGCTAACATATTTCTAGAGCTCCTTCTGAACCCAAGTTCTCATACCTCTTGGAACAAATGCATTCCAGGAACTGTGACTAAGGATAACAGTTGCAGATGAAACTACAAATATGATGTGCTTAGAGTGTATTTTTATCTGCTCACGTGAAAAGAGCACTTAATTGTACAGGAGCAGTTTCCTCCTGTAGTACCTGCACCTGATCGATTTATTTCACTCATTTCTAAAATACAACATTCTTCTGAGAGAAAATGAAATTACTGGAGTTTAATACTCCTGTTACTGTGATTACTGTTTTATTTTTCAGAATTTCAGAGAAAAAGGGCAATCCATGGCTTGGTATCTGAGAGCTTGTTTTCCAGTGGTTAGTCAATGCTTATTTATATTGCTGCAATATTTAGGAGACTCAGTCAATGCAGAATCCTTGCTCGAGGTGCCTTATGGAGGGTTACCAAGAGTAAGAGTCCCATGTCAAGTGGTTTATGACTTGACAGAAATTTTCTTGTTCAAAGTGTGAAAGCAGTTGCATTAAAGCCATGCAACTGCCTTCTTTTTTTATTCCTGCAACTCTCTTCCTCCACTTTGCTGAGACATAAAAAACCAGGAAGAGATAGGTAGCAGCACCTCATCCTTATCTCTGCATTTATGGAGTGCTAGTGAGGCTGCCAGGCCAATTCTGGTGTTGGGTTTTATGTCATGTCTAACCTGCAACGTTCTGAGGTGCAGGAGAAGAGACTGAGGAGGAGGGGAGAAGATGCTGGAGTGAGGAGACAGTTTGAAAAGTATGTTGGGCTTGGGAACCAGTTGTGAGATTGAGAATTCGTGATTCTGGGATCATAGAGAATGAAAGGGATGTGGAGATGAGAAATCTATAGTTTACATTTCAGAGGTGAGTAGTGATTCTCAGAAGACTTTGATGCCTCACCAAGGAGCTGCTTTTCATGGTTTCCTCTAAGGAGAAGTGGGCTGTCTTGGATGGCTTTCTCAGAGGGTTGAATGCTAAAATTTAATGTCTCCTTTGTTGTAATGGCTTTCAGGGCTGAGTTTTGTGCATCTGCAAAGAACTGCACACTTTGTATCAACCCTTTGAGACTGTTAAATAACACAGGTTTTGTATTCTACCATCCTCACGTATAAAGAGGTTCAGCAAAAAGTACCCTGAGCTCCTTGCAGAATTCCTGTTTGGTGGTCAATAAGTAAAGGTTGTGACATGATTGTGGCAAAGCACCTTGGTCTCTGTGTATCTTATATTTTATGAATATTTTGTACTTGATCAAAGCACGTATTCTTGTCCAGTCTGTGCATGGTATTTCTAAATTACTAAGTTATTGGTACAAAATGTCCCCAAACAGTGGAATGATTATTGCTAAATCAGAACAGTGGTCTTCCTTAATTATACTATTGATTAGCTGCCAGTTTCCCAGTCCTTAGCAAGCAGAAATTAAAAATATAGCTGGCATAAGAACCTGAAGTGCTGAACAAATGAAAATTGCATACATAATACATCCAAATCCCTTGGAAGGGCTACTTGGAGGGAGGATAAATGCATTTTATTTCTGCTTCTTTCATTAATACTCAGCATGGTGTAAAAGTTTCTTGCCTTGCATAAGTAACAGCTGAAATGCTGTATACCCTTTTTGTTGTTGTTTTGTTTTCTGTTCAATTGTATGAACTTAAAAATCTGCTTCATGGGACATGATATGGTAAACATTTTCCACTGGCAATTTGTAGATCTGGTTTTTAACCCAGAAGTTTAAGCCAGTGAAGTGAGACTTAAGGCAAACAGCTTTCCTTGCCTCCTCCTTCCTCTCCCATTTCCTGTTTGCTTCCCTGCTATCAATCTGTACGTTGTTCAGGTCAGGGAACTGTCCTTGCTGTAACCCTCAACCATCTCGAGTTCTGAGAGAACTTCAGCCATGCAATACTTCAAGACAAACCATTAAAAAGTATGGTCTTAATGCAGATATACTGAGCATGACCAGATAGCTTTGACTGTTTTAAATGTTTGGCTTCTCTCATGATGTTGACACTTTGGTTGAAAAGTTCAGACTAATGAGTTAACTTTCCTGCCTGTTGATTTT
>JAWWLV010000045.1:5412484-5439588 GCA_035041135.1 Platyrinchus mystaceus
TTAACAAAGACTTCAGAGTAATGCACTCATTAATGTAGTTGATGTTGTTTCTGCTTTAAAGTCAGCATTGTGTTTTACTTAGCTGTGTTCACGAAAAATCTTGTGGGTGGTGTGATCCTTAACTTTTCAGCTTTTAATGTGGGCTTTCAGAAACTTAGTGTTGTGGATGTGTGATTAAAAAAAATCCCTTTCTAACTGGGTTTTCTGATGAGGGATTAAAACTCCTCTTTTCAGCAAAAATCCCTTTAAAGCCTTGGTGGGTGTTTTGGTTTAGAGCACAGTTTTGTTCCTTATTGTTAGAAAGGGTGGACTATGTTTTGTTAAAACATGAGTGATTGCCCACCTTGAGGCTGGCAGAAATTAGCAATATTTCTAATGATGTGATAATGTCCCTTCAGTTATAAGATAAGATTGATATCGTGCTCATTAATAAACCTTAACAATTTTTCATAGATTGTCCCTGTTCTACAGGATGGTTTAAATGCTAAAGTGTTCTCATTTTTCCAGTTGTTTAATAATCACAACCATAGAAGTGAAATAAGTCCTGTGATTTCAGCCTTGTTGAAAAGCGAACTAATGCAGAGAACTTCTTTTGCAGGGATTGCCCTCTGATTTATGACAGAGAGTCGGCATGAGACACATTTTGTATTTATTTAGGTGTTTATAAGAGGGCTTCTCAATATTGAATTCCAAATTGTAAAGAAATGATGAAGTTCTTCTGAGATGTGGAGTACCAGCCTGTGTTCTCCTAACAGAACATAGGAGGCAGTGTTGGATCATGAAGTTGTGCCTTGGCACTTCAATACCTTTTAGCCAGAACAGGAGCTGTTGGCTTAGGCTTTAATTTAACCTGTTTCAAGGAAGGCAGTTAACACATGAGAGGATGTAGAAAATGAGGCCTTTGATGATGATTTCTTTTTTTCTTGAGGTTTTACTCTCACCCCGTTCTTCTGAGCAATTTACAGTGTGGTACAAGATCCTCTTTTGAATGGTGCTTGAATTTCCTATTTCTTTTAGTCCTTAAAGTTCCAGGAAGGTTCAATATTCAAGGAATAAAGATACAGTACAAAGGCTGTTAGAAGTTTCTCCTTTGATTTTTTTCTTTTTTTAATTAAGGTTTTAAAATAAGCTGAGAGATGATAGCAGGGAAGTGTCAGGTACAGAATAAATTTTACAATTCTCATCATATTCATAATAGTTCCTAATTATCCACAGAATACCCTCAGTGATTTGCAAATGAGTTCATGGCTTTCTTAGCAGGGTAGGTACTGGGGATTTTGCAAACTTTCTTGAAATTGCTCTTCTCAGTGCTGAGAACTGAACTACATAGTGGCTTTGTACATCCTGTGGTCGAGAACGTGCATCTGGAGTTTTAATACAGCTGCTGCATGTAAAGAGACCTTGACCCTTCTGCTCTTGACATCTGAGTATAAATCTGTAAACAAGCTGTTGACCACAGCACAGGCCTATAAGCAGAAGAGTTTGATCCCTTCACCCTTAATAGTATTCAAAATGACAGTTTTCAGAGGTTTCAGAAAATACAGCCCAGATATGTCTCAATTTGGGGTTCCTGAAAGTCTTTCTTATTGTTCTTTCAAGTACCTCCAGACCCAAGTAGGATGTGGGTTAAAAAAAACCTCACTTAGTCTTTTGCCTCTGCAGATCAAAGGGCCACCTGTAATAGATGAGTTCAGATGGGTCTAAACAATTAATGCTACAGTAAACTGGTAAAAACTATAAAATTGCAACCTCAATTTTGTTGCCCAAAATTTACCCCCAAAACAGGAGTGGTAGTAACGTCCTTTTGTTGACAAATCCTCGCGATACTACTTATAAGGAAAATAAGACTACAAAAACACAGTTTTATCTTTCACTGCGTTCTCCCATTTTTTCCTCATTTGTACTCAGTCCTGTGTCATTAAGGCTCAAGAAAGTACCCTCACTGTGTCTTGCAGTGTTTTTGCCTGTTTGCTTGATTCTAGAGCAGTACCTGAGCACTGTGTGAGGCTTGGGGTGGCACCCAAGGATCTTGTTCTGACTTACAAGGAAAGAGGAAGTATCTTTCCCCACACAGCTCTTGCCCAAAATATCTGAGGGTTGAGTTAGGGGATAATTTTGATTGTTCATTAGGCTGGAGTTTTTTGAGTGCTGGAAAAGACTGTGTGTTGTAGGACTGAAGCAGATTGCAGGTATATCCCAGTCTCAGAGATGGAAGTCTGAGAGGCAAGGCAGGTCCTAGTGTGCAAAGACTATAAACCCCCATGTGCTGGACTTTGGCTGCCTTTTTATATATTGTTTATTTTGGCTTTGTATGGGTGTGGGGATGTGTTCCTCAGCGTGACAGGCATATATTCTAGTAAGGGAGGAATTTTGAGTCTCAAAACTGTGAGCTCTCATGGGTTTGTTTCTCTTGCCTTGATGGATCTTAAATTGCGGGGAATCCAAACTCGAGCCGAAGGATGTTATCTGTTTACACAGGCTTACAGATATATATGATGTGTTTGATCACAGAGCTTTTGGAAAGCTATTGCCCTACTTTTCTGGGTGTTGTGGATATTAAAGTCTAAACTAAAATGTGTGAAGTGTATTTCTGCTGGCAGCTCACAGAACGAGCTCTCACAGTCGTGTTTTACTTCAAACTGCAGGCTGGGCAGCCGTGGTTTACAAACAGTGCTTATGTGAGACATGGGAGACTTTTGGGTTGCTCAATGAAGTTCCCTGCCAAGAGGAGATGGTACAAATGTTGCATTTAGGACTCTTGCTCAGCAGTGACCCTTTGCACAGTTCTGTGCATCTGAGGAGTTTGTTGCCAGGAAGGTCGGGGAGTAGAACTGGAAGGAAAATGCAAGTTCTTCTGCAAATTCCCTTTGGAAGTTACAGAATTTATTGCAAGATTTGCTGTAAGAGGCACATGGAAGTTGACTTGGGTTATAACTGCCTTCATTCTTGATAGTGTCTGAAGGGAGACACACAGAGTCAGCTACTCACAAGGGACAAAACCTTGACATCTGCTTGCAATTATGGAAATAGTTTTGTTTATTCCCTCTCTCAAGAGATTTGTAAGAGTATTTCTTAAGGCTCTTAATTTAGAAAGATCCTGTGCTGTGGAATCAGAAGTGCCGAGCAGCAGCGCTGTTTTGCATCCTTTATTCATGGAAATGAGCTGCTGTAAGGCATGATGATGTGTCTCTGTTGTGTGCTTTGGGAAGTTAAACATTAAAAGTACTCAGGAAAACATGCTGCAATGAAACTGGATTAGATTGCTCAAGTTTATCTGGTTCTTTGAGAATTCAGTTATGCCAACATAACAATGCAAAGGGAAAGGAGCAGCACTATTGATTCAAACAGAAATAAATCAATAGTGAATAAACACTCACATTTTGGCCTCACTCCTGTCCAGATTTAAGTGCTTCCAAATTGCAGTGGAGGAAAAGAGGTGATTTTTTTTTTCCTCCCCAGTTAATTGTCAGAAGGAGGTTTGTTATTGATGTATTGCATTTACTTGGTTTTTACGTATTGGAAACAGTTTAACAGTAGTTTTTGTGATTCACAGTTTGGGGTTATTTTTCTCACTGTGGATAAAATATTACATGTAAAGCAGATTTTGATGCCCGTGCTTTGCTTTTCCAGGTTTATTCACTGTACTGATGATTCCCCCGATCCTTCCCTGCACTATGAGGTAAGACTCTTTGCACGATTCCTGAGTAATTCAAACAAAATGCTCACAGCCTGGCTGCCATTTGTGCCTGGGTGCATGTCCATAAAATTTGTTGTGTTTGTTTTATTGGTGTTGCTTGCGCAGTGAGGGGGAGTCTGGTTAAGCACTGCAGGTCGTAAGCAGTTCATTTAATTGCAGATCAGGTGAGCTAAAGTGCAGGCTTGTGAAGCTTCCTTGCAATTTCCTCTCATGTCTGTCGGGTTTTGACAGGAAGGACAAGTTGAGTAGCTGAAAGCCATAAATTCTTGATGGTGTGCTGCTTGTGAACATCACACTGAGGTTACTGAGGGAGAAACTCGCTGCAGTGGCTGGGGACATCCTGAACTGAAGTGTTCTGTCATATCTTGTTTCATATGTTTGTTACCAGATTAAAATGTTCAGCTAGACATGCTTTAAACTGTTAGCATGGAGCTATTGCTTTTATGGTAACATCTAGTCATCTCTCTAATAATAGTCTTTATGTAAATATAACATTTGTCATCATCCTGTGGGCTTAAAGGGCTTTAGAAAAGTGAATGAACCCTTTTTTTTTTTTTTTAAAGCACTATCAAGTTTGGTTTAAAGATACAGGACATGTGAAAGCTGGAACAAAGAGCTGCATGTTTACACTGTAGTTAGGAATGTCATCTCTGATTACTGACATTTTTCTGCTGCAATCGATGGGTGTTGGGAGTTTCCAGTATCCAGTAGCAGTAACTGGGGCCTTCAAAAAAATGGATCCTTCTGAATTCTTCAGCTTAGGAAATGCAGAAACTTGAGGAAGTGCCAGAGAGATGCTTTAATTACCAGGCAGTCTGTCCTATGGACTATAATAGTTTGCTTTCTATTTCTATCCTGTGTCCTTGTTTTAACTGGTTTGCGCCTTCAAAGGCGTCACAGAGCTCTGCTTGGGTGTGCACCAGAATAGAGGTTGATTTGGATAAATTTAATTCTGCTCATCAGCTCCTTTGACTGGGGAGCAACTTTCTGCCAATTCCATGACAGATTTGTTGTGTTGTACAGCAGGGTTTTTGTTTTCCATGCTTTATCATTAATGTAACTTGGAGGTTGATTCATAAACGATTTCACAGTTCTAAATACTGTGGAAGAGCATAAGATAGCTAAGGTGGGAAGGGGCCTCAGGAGGTCTCTAGTTCATTCTCATGCTCAAAGCCAGGTAAGAGTTCAAATTGGCTTGCTTGGCATTTTATCAAATCTGGTCTGAAAAGCTCAGTGGGTGGAGGTTGCACAACCTCCCCGAGGGAGCTGTTCCGATGCGTGACAGTCCTCATGGTGAAAACATTTCTTATGTGCAGTCTGAATCTTTCTGCTTTAAACTACTTTGGACTAGATGGTCTTCAGAGGTGCCTTCCAACTGAAAGCATCCTGTGATTCTCTGAAATGGATATTAAGTCTAATTCCTTGGAAGTATTTGCTAAAATGATTATGTGAACTGCAGGTTAAGATTGTTTTGCTTTCTTGTATCATAGGTCATCTTACCTCTACAGCAGAAGTGTAGATGTAGATGTGTTGACAAAAAGTCACCTGTTACCTTTCTGAGATAATATTTTGTTATTTGTTTTCCCTCTACAGCTTGTTCTTCGCAAATGGTGTGAACTAATCCCCGGTGCAGAATTCAGGTGTTTTGTCAAGGAAAATAAGCTTTTAGGTAAGGATGTTCCTAGACAAATTTATTAGATGAAGTACTGGGTGGTTTCTCTGATTCCTTGAATGAGAGCTAAATCTGAAGACAGTTCTTGCTTGTCACACCTCATTTCTGAAATTAATGGTTTCTTCTTTCTGTAATTTAAAATGTGGTGTGCCACATTTCTCCATCCACTGTATTTGAAAGCCTGACAGCACAGCATGCTCACTATTACAGGGAAAATATTCTTAATTTAATTGTTAATTCAGAAACTTCACCCAGAGGCTGTTTTGTGAGTGATTCTTTTATATTCAGGAGCAAATTGCAGCATGAATACAGAGCCAATTGTGTGTTGTGCTGCTAAGACATGACCCCATGTGGATATTACATGCAGAAAGTTGGGGAGGTCAGAACGTCTCCACAGGTGTCTGAGGTTTCTGAGTTCATGTTATGATCAGTGTAGCTTAGTCAGAAAACCTGTTGTTCTGTTACTCTGGTTCAAAGTCCTAAATGTAAAACATTTCCAGTGGCACTGAACAACCAGGGTATCCACAGCCTGCAAAGAGCTGGTGGGCACACTGGGAGACCTCTGGCAGCTGGAGAACAGGCAGGTTGTGCTAGAGCATGTATTTTAGGCAGCTCCAGGGTAATTGAGGGTAAATTTAGCTGAATTACACTCCTCTGGTTGTGTAGATTATTCTCTGTTGACTACAGCAGGAACTGAGACATCCAGTGCACATCCAGGTGCTTGAATTGAGTGGTTTCATTTCAGGCTAAGTACTATTGTGGAGTTTGAATTTGGTTTTGATGTGGTCTACCATGGAATCTTCAGAGATGAACAGAAATGCAAATAGCACAGGACTGGTGCACATTTGTTCTTACCGAGGTTGAATCATTCTGCCTGAACTCTTCTGACAAGGAAATGTTACAGCAGTGATGTAGTAAATCCAGACTTTGAGGGAAGGAAGGTGATTTTTTTTGTGCTTTAAGATAAAACCAGGTTTGCTCATTTTGTTTGTCTCATACCTACATATTCACAAGCCTCAAGCTCTGTGTCTGCAAGTGATCTATCCAGGACACCTTGTGATGATATGGAAGGCAAGGGATATTAGCTGTGTAGTCCTCATTGTTTTTCCTGTCTCCCTCTCAGCGTGGTGACTGTGGGCTTGTTCTGGATGGGCCTTTTTTTTACCTTTTAGGAGCTGTCAGTAATTTATTGCTCCATCCAGTCCCACCTCTGTGAATCTTTAGGAATGTACTCCCTGGTTTTTGTTTCCTGATCTGAGCATCCTATGGAGCTGCACATGGATGTTTTGAGCTGTGCTAGTCCAGGTGCTGTCAACACACACCATTCTCCTAAGCCCTTTTATTTGGCTGTTTCTTCTGGTGCTCCTACACTTTTTTTCCAGTTCTGTCTCCATTTATGCCAAGTGCAGGTTTATTACAGTTCTCTGTAACAGAGTTCATCTTGCTGTTAGCAGGGATTCTCCATTGGGTCAGGATTGCTTAATGGCTACTGACAGAGCTTTTTGAAGGGAGAAGAGCTGAATCCTGTCCTGTCCTGTGCTGCTGTGAGCACCACAACTGCCAGAGATGCACATCACTGTAATAACCTCTGAAACATTGGAATTTAGTTTTCTTATAGAATATATATATAGTAATATTTATTTTCAAATGCCTCAAAGCATTTGTACACTGGCTAATTAAACAGTGTACATTTCATGACTAGGATTTGAAACTGTAGATCTGCCAATATGTTTTTTTTTTTTTAGCTAGCACTCCAGCTGCATTTCTGAAGACAGTTCCAAGATTTTTCACAATGTGTTCCCATGCTCTTAAAATTAATGAGCCTGTCAGTCAAACTAAGGAGTGATAGTTGCAGTGTGGTGAATGATTTTCCAGTTACACATCTGCATCCCCTGAGATGCCATCACCTCTTGGTTTTTGTGTTTTTTAGGCTCAACTTCAGCTTTGCAGTGGTATTAAAAAGCCCAAGTTCCACTGACATCATCAACTTTTTGTATGAACTTTTTTAAAAAGAGCACATCTTTGGAGGGAGTCAGTATTGTCTTACAGTAAAACAATCTGTGTTTTGTATATGGCTAAAATAGCAAACTGACATCATGGATAAATCTTTTTGGGGGGGATTCTGGCTTCTTCTGTATGTAAGTAGCCTGAGTTACTCATTCTTCAGTGATGGGGCAGCTCCTGGATTTGGCATTTGTGAAGCAGGGCACTGCAATGGCCTGTGTTGACACATCCTGTATGAGAGCTGCCACTCAAGATGGATGCAAGTGTATAATCCTGCTGATGTCATTTTAAACTGTTGTCTTGTAGACAAACAAGTGTCTGAAATTAAGAGCTTGTGATGTAGCTGGGATAGTTTATCTAGTGTCAGATAGGCCAGAAAGCCCTTGAGGGAGTAAATGAGAGCAGCAAGGTACTTGTCTGTGTGCCATCTCATTGATTTGGGGATTTAAGGTTTCACCTGTAGTGCCTTGTCAAACAAGCACCTGCTATTCCACACTTAAAAAATCAGTTAAATGAGAATCTGTGGTACACTAGGATCTGTCATCCTTGCTAATGTGCAGGCTTAGCCTCTACCTCTTTCATTTCATGGTTCCAAACTGTGGTCCCTGCCTCTGATGTGCAGAACAAGGTTTTTGACCACAGTAACCAGAGGGAATAAAACTGAAAGGAAAAGACAGGAACTGGAAACTTAAACAGAGGTGAATGTTCCTCCTGGAATTCACTTCAAAATAGTCAAAGGGTGTGCATATAAAATGTAGGACAGGGCTGTTCAAGGACAAGATTCCTAATGGAAGTACTTTAAATACAGGAGAATAAAGCTGAACAGGAAGTCATTGGTGATGACTGAAACCTGGGACAACCCCATCTTCTGAAATATAAATGATCATATGCATGTGCCTGATAACTGTTGGGTTTTTTGCATGCCCAGAGCCCTTTATAATCAGCTGAAATCATGGACAGGTATATCCCAGAGGGACTACACCCAGTACTACGACCACATCTCCAAGCAGCATGAGGACATCAGCAGAGCCATACAGGAGTTCTTCAAGAAACACATACAGTATAAATTCTTGGATGAGGACTGTAAGTATCTAAAGGATATCTGTGGATATGCATCTCTCTCTTCACAGCTATTACTTTCCCAGGGCTTGGTGCTGTTTAACTTGGGACAGTCTTGCAGCTCTTGTGGCTTTAGTATCTGGAGGAGCAAAGGTTTGGAGTGGCTATAAAACTGGCAACAAAAAAACCCTGAAGGAATAGGCTGGAGCTCTTCAGAAAAACACAGAAAATGAGTGAAAGATCCCTTCAAAAGGCATAATGATTTTTTTAAGACATTTTCCCCTTATACTTTAAAATTTTACACCTGAGAAATAAAGTAGGAGATGCTTGACAAAAGGCATTCAGTAGTAAGAAGAATGCTTGTTTATAAAGATGTTGTCACATGTTTGCTGCTAAATTATTGGTGTATTTCTTGAATAATGTATTTTTAAGTTTCTTTTCAAGAAGTTTGAATAATTTCTCCTGGAACATTAATGCACACCAGTCTAGGTGCTGAACCTTTTGAATAAAGGCCACAGTGTTTGATACACCCAAGCAGCCCAAGTAAATTGTCTTGTTCTTTAAAAGTGAAGTCCTTTGCAAATTCTACTGGAAATAGTTTCCTGACATGGTTTAGTGAGAATAGAATACTGTTCCATTGTGATGGGTGATCAGTCGTGGTGAAAAACATGGGGAAGAAATTTAAATTGGGTCTGGCATGGACCAAACCTCAGTTGAGCAAAATACATAAACAAAAGAATTGTCTGGTAGTTGTGTTGTCTTCCCTAAAGCTTTGAAAATTCAACCTTTAGGTAAGTTTTGAACATAGTTAGTTGTTTTGCTGAGCCACCAGGGCAGTCAAGTAGATCTGTCCTCTCTGACTGTCTGAAAAAGATACCTTCTAGTGCTGTGATCTGTTATATCAGAATTCTTAATAATTTAACTCTGCAGGGTTCCTTTATTTCTGTCCAGAGAAGTTCTCAAGGACCACTGCTTGGAGAAGAGTAGCAGTCTGGAAATCAGTACACTAATTTAATAGGTCCATAGCCTTGTGTTTTGAATTAAGATCAGTCATATAGATCTGACATTCTGATTACTGTCTTTTAATTTTCCTCTGTGTTCCAATGTAATTTTAGCTGGTATGTAATCAACTGATAGATAAGAATTCAGGGCACTATTTTTGGAAATTGATGCCTAGATTTAGGCTCTGAAATTGCTGCCTGGTGAACTGAAAGGTCTGAAGTGTCATCTTATGTAAAGGATGGCATCTGAGTTACCTTCTGGGAAAAGGAGGTTTCAGGGTGACCTTCTGGGATGAAGGTTTGTTAACCTTTTGTTCTGAGGCACTAAATGCTGATCCATTTGCAGAGAAATGTCATGAAAAAATGTTTTCTGGGTTTTTTTTTTACCACCTTTCATTCACCCCTCATCATCTCCCTTGATCTAGTAGCATATGTGTTGTTAACAATAAAATCTGGCTTTGCTTGTTTGTTTGCTTTAAAAAGGAAAGGTATTACAGCTTTTTTCCCTGACTTCTTGTTTCGTTGGGGATTTTGATGCTGTTTGCTCTGCTTTTTCCAGTTGGTCTGGTAGCATCTCCAGATGGAAGAGTTGAGTCAGAGCAGCTGAAGCATTGCAGAGTCAGAGCAGTAGGATAACAGATGGGTGAATGCTTTATAAATACTTCTAAATTATGTTAGAACCTTCTAAATACCTTTCATAAGAGCCCAGTAAAACAGTGCTCTGGAGGTATCAGTACTTGCTGTAGAGCTGGGCCTTGGCTTTCCCTCTGTTTGAGCAGTTTCTGGTGAAGTTTAACTCCAGCCTCTGGCACAGGACAGTACTGCTCTGAGGTGATCCCTAAGAAGAGGGAAGAGTTCAGCTTTTCTTCTCTGTTCAGTGTTTGTGAGTGTCCTGAGCTGGTCACCAGTGTGCCATCAGTCCTGCCAGGGATGTGATCCCACTAAAGGCCGTTGTTCTCGTGGACTGCCACGGTCTTGCTTTGAGCTGACAGCCCTCACTTGATAGAAAAGCTTGCTCAGATGCAAGTGTTCCATTAATGGGATATGACTAATGAGAGGACATGGTACAGGCTCCAAGTTCAGTTGCACAGCTGGAGAAGAAGTCCTGGGGTTGCTGTGCTCCTCCTTGCATCGATGACTGGATGAGCCACCGAGGGCTCCTCTTCCTGAGGAAGCAGAGCACTTAATCCTCAAGTGACGTTTTAAATTGACGCAGCGGAGATTGTGCCAGAGCTGTGTGGATGTTTAGGCTGGATGGGCAGAACCAGATACGTGCCTGGCTTTGGCTTTGGGGAGTTGTGGTTTGCCCTTAGCCCAGCCAACCTCCCATGAAATGTCAGATTAAGCCTTACATGCATGGATGTGATCAATCAACATTCACTGTTCCTGACGGGCAGCTTCCTGAGACTCAAGTGTTCTGCAGTCATATCCTGAGTTTAGTTTATCCACATGTATTGGGAAATCTCTTAGCTGAAATATTCCCTTCCTTATTCATGAAGGAAGTGACAATACAGCATTTGTCTGAGGCTTTTCTAAAGCTTTCATTTTTTTTTTCTTTCCCTTTTCTTCCTGCTAAACTGGTACAACTTTTGCATGTGGCCATGCCCTGAATGCTTATCTGTGAATTTCCCTGGCTCAACAGAAAGACAACTCAAGGATTTGCTTAACCACACAGAAGAGCAGCTGATAGAAAGCTGCATGTACAGAGGTTCATGTTTAATTAAGCCAAGGGGAGGAAGAGCAGCAGAGCCATGCAAGGCAGCTTCGTGTCAGTCACCACGTCAAGGGGGCTGTTTGAAGGAGTCCTTGGTAATCAGTAGGTGTTCTGTGTCTGCTCTGGGTTACATCAAACATGGTGGCCACCCCTTTGTTCTACAACCTGTTTGTCTTCTTAGCTGCTGAAGGCCTAATCTCCCTCAAGCAGGAACTTTCTCTTCTTAAATGTTTGTGCAGTGTCCAACACAGTGGAGTCTTGATCCTTCCTTCAGATTTCTCCATTCTGCTGCAAATGAAACAGCAGCAGTGTCGAAGATAAGCTTCTCTCTGGGCTTAGAGTTTATCAAATGTTCTTCATTTGGGGGGAAAAATCAACAGAGGAAACCAGCATTAAATGGAAAAACCAGGCAGCCAATCTCCCAGTGCATTAACAGTAGTTCTGAAATGCTTCAGCTCCCTCTTGGAAATGAACCTAATTCTGGCGTGCAGTTCTTTAGACATACTGACTTTGCAGATTGTGCTGTGTACACAAGTATCTATTCAGATTTAGATGTCTTTGGTGAAATATATATCGTTGAAGATTAACACTTTTTTTCTCCTTTTCAGTTGTTTTTGATGTGTACAGAGACAGCAGGGTAAGTGAACAATAGGTTGTATATCATTATTTATTCTGTGAAAACCCTGAAATGCTGAGATGAAGCAAGTAATAGCTTTGTCTTCCTACAAGTAGTTTTGGGAAAAAAAAAAAAAGAAAAGAAACAAACAAACAAAAAAAATCCCACCAAAACATAAAACCCAACCAAACAAAAAATCCCCAAAACCTGTTCGATGCTATTCTTTTCCACAGGTCTTTTTCTATGTTAAGCACTGTTTACAGTAGGAGAATAATAGGATTAGGGGTGTAAATATGTCTGTGCCAGTGAATTATTTACCATCTTCCAGATTATTAGTATCTTCCAGAGAAGCTGTCTGTCCTAAAGCTAAAGCAAAGAATTTTGGCTTTAGCTGCAATTCTGTCAGTTCTGTGAATCTACTGGAGTAGATTAGTTTTCATTATGACATGGAGAGTCTTTGCTGCAGTAATTTAGAGTTGAATAGACTATTTCAGTTGGAAGGGACCTACAATAATCATGGAGTCCAACTGCCTGAACAGTTCAGGGGCTGACCAAAAATTAAAGCATGCTATGGACAATGCTCTCAGGCACATGGTGGGATTCTTGGAGCTGTTCTGTGCAGGGCCAGGAGTTGGACTCGATGATCCTTGTGGGTCCCTTCCAAATCAGGATATTCTATGACTCTTTGATTAAGGGCATTGTCCAAATGTCTCCTAAAAAAAATGCCCCAAATCTGTTTGTGTTTAAGGTAGATATTTTCCTGAGCTTTATTTTTTTTACTCCATGTGTTATTTTCCCTAAAGCATCTGAACTCATCAAAACTCATTAATATTTCTTCAGATTATCCATGCGAGGTTGGAAAATAGTAACTTGTGCTTCATGTATGGAAGCCTAGGATAAGAAAGGATAATTGTGAAAAGGGAATATGAATGTGGCACATCCAGTTTGTGACAGATGGAAGCCAATTTTTTCTTTTCCAGCTGCTCCAGCTGTGGTTCTGAGAGCTGGGCAGATCAGAACCCTGAACACCCAAATAGTGATGGAGTTGAAGAGAAATGTTTCATCTCAAATATTTAAAAGACACAGATGTAATACTTTAGGATGTGGTTTAGTGGTGACCACAGTGGTGCTGGTTTAAAGGTTGGAATTTATGATCTTAAAGGTCTTTTCCAACCTTAACAATTCTATGAACTTTACGTGCCAATATCAGAGTTAGTCACCTTGACTTCTCACAGAGCCAGTGGAGAGAAATATTTGGTCAGATGAATTGTGCTTGAAAGGTACACATGTATTGTTTTAAGAGCAACTACAACCAAAAATGCATTATCTAGCCTTAAATCTGAAAACCTGATGTAGGGAATCACAACCTGATTTTGAGAATCACTTTAGCGCGTGAAAATTAAGTGTTTTGTGTATTTTTTTTTCCAAATCCTAAACCAGAAATGCAAAAACAATGGCTGTAGACTTTTGCTCTCTACATTTCTGAATCTCACTGTTTAGCATGTTTACAGTTATGGGATTGGAGAAAGTCTTTATTTGAGTTGAGTTGGGAGTATTGGTAGCAAGTCCGGATTCTGAGTTTGAATGTTGCTAAACTATTTTGGAATTGTTTAATAGTAAATCATGCCCATAGCTTGCAAAACAGAAACTAAACAGGATGGTGCCTCATTTGGAAAACAACTACTGTACTGTTTCTCAGCACAGCTTTTAATGTAGGTACCTAAATCCAGGGTAGGGGCTGGGAACAGCCACGTTGCAAGCAAAATTGCCTGCCCAGGCTCAGCTCCTCAGACAAGGGGATGCTGTCAGGGAAAATGAGGAGCAGCACTCCAGCATTGAACCAGACTCTGCTGTTGGGTTCTCTGCCTCATAGCTGAGGCATGAAAACAGGTTATTTAAGTAAAAGATTTCAGCCTGTGGGATCTCAAAGGAGCAGCATTTCTTCATCTGTCAAGGTAAAATATATCTGTTTGTAGACTTCTCTCGGTGCCTTTTACCCTCAGGTTTTGTAAACTGCCAGATAGCCCTTTGTGTGTCAGATTCTCCTCCTTTCACACATACTTCTGTGGTTTGCAACTGTGTTATTCATCACTCCCTTTGTGTGTGAGTTACAGGCAGCAAGAGAATATTGAGTGTTTGTGAGCGTGATTAATTTCCAGAGCCCGTGCTCTTCATCATGCTGGTTGCACAGCAACCTCACCTACAGAATGAGAGAAATGTCCACTGTCTGCTTGTTTTAAATACTTTAAATATTCAGCTTGGAGAAGCAGCTTGTTGTTTGATATGGTTGTGAGTGAGAGGAGCCTCCTTCCTGTGCTTGGTTTAGTTCCTGGGGAGACTGTATGGAGTTGGATGCCACAGGTCCTGCTCGCTGAGCTGGAGGGTGGCCGTTCCCAATGGTTGTGAAGAGCTGACAAAGCCCGAGAGACAGCTCTGCTGTTGTTCTTTGTTGTCTCCCAGGTGAGAGCAATGAACCACTGTGGTAATGCAGGGAAATGCAGTGAGTGGCTCCAGCCCTGTGTGGGCTCACAGCTCTGGTGAAGGTGCAGTCCAGTGCTTGTGTCTCTGCCTTGTGAGTGTTGTCACTGTGCAGGAAGGTGCAGCTGGAGTTAGGGAGATGTAACAGTTCAGTTTGCATTTTATCTGTCTTTAGCTTCCTTTCAGCAGTCTGTGTCACAGGCACTTCCTTTCAGCAATGTGCTGCTTAATGCTCTAGTAAAACAAAGCGTGAAGCTGGCATGGTGTGGTAAATCTATTGGTTCCTCCTTTTAGGATGAGAAAAAAATCTTATGTATTACAAGTTGGGGTTTCTTTTTTTCCCCTCCACATGTGCACAACTTTGTTTTCCTGGTGTGTGCATTTCTCATGGCAAAGATTACTAATAGCAGGCAGAAGATGGCAGATAAATAGCTTTACTGCTGTTCTTTAGATAAACAGTGCAAGTCACCTGAAACTACATTTAAATCATGACACTGCATGTAAGAGTTGAAAACGAATTTAATCTTAAGAAAAGACAGTTTGGTTACTGGCCCAGGGTTATACACACTCCTTTTAATGAGCCCTGGAAAGGGATATTTAGTTTGTTTTGCCACTTCTCATCAATTTGCAGCTACCAAAGCTCAGTGCAGATTTAAGACCCCCTCAAGGAAACAGCTGGTGTTGTAGATGGGGCACTGCTGCCTGCAGGGGTGGAAGAATACCATGTTGCCTTCAGGATCTCAAGCCCAATCTTCAGTTTTTTCCAGGGTGCATATCTTCTCTAGAGAAATGATCTTGTGTTCCTGTGAAAATGCTGTTTGATGTATTTGGGGTGAAGAGGGATCTCTGTGAACTTTTGTAGGGAAGTATTGAGTATAACTGTCTCTGATCCAAGGAAAGATTCTCTGAACTGATGAAAGAACTTTGCCAGCCATTGCTTCTGTCTGTGATTAAATTGGTTCATTAGCTTGTTTTTCCAGCGTGATAGAGTGAATCTAAAGGCCCAGATTAGTCCTCGTGCTGCCTTGGAGCTAACAAGACATCCCCATTAGCAAAAGTAAAACATGGCTTGTAATGAGAACTCGTGATGGCCTTTTGAGGAGGAGCAAAGATGGGAAATGACAGCAGATGTTTGCCCTGCTGGCTCTGCACTGATGGTGTCAGTATTAGTGCAGAGGTGTTGCAACTCAGCCATGGGCTTCTTCACCCTCCCAAAACAAACACGAAACCACTCAGGACTGACACCCCTCATTTCACAGTTTCTTTTGGAGCTGTCTGGTTTCAGCACTGCTGGTGCTGTGGTTTGGCCTCTTAAAATATGCCCCGTGGGAGCTGTGCCCCGTGGGCCTGCCCTGAGAGGGAGACCTGTGAAACCCTGTGGGCAACTACACACCCCCTGCTCGGCTGCTGGCTCAGCTCCAGTTTGCAGATAATATAATCTGTGCTGGGACTCCCTGTACCTGCACGAGGAACTGGCTGGGGATGGTGACAGAGCAGCCAGAGCCCTTCTGTTCTCTATCTGATGGGTTTCCATGCATTTCCTCTTCCCTAGTGTATTAGTGCCTGTGGGATGGCTTAGGGGTGTGGGTGGGAGAGGCAGTCTCCAAGTTACTCTGTGCTGAAGGCTGCAAAAGCATCTCTGTGAGTTAGAAACCAGATGGGTGTAGTGTAAGTCATTGAACATATTTGCTGTTTGTATCAAGATGGGAGACCTTTTAAAGAAAGAAGATCCTTTAGTAATGAGGGAAAGGAAGAGAAAGCAATGAATGGTTAGTAGCTACACAGTCTTCAAGCTTGTTTTACAATGCCAGTTGATCTTTAATAAACACAATAAAACTCTTCAGTCCTGCTTATATAACTGCAACCTTTTCCTTCCATATTTGATAGAACTGATTTCTTCCAGATGTAATACTTGTTTTGCAAATTCTTACCAGCAGCTGTAGTCACTTTTCCTTCTAATTTATTACAATGTTTTGTTTTATTAGAATAGTTGACACTTCCTTGGGTAAGGAAAGATGGCTCTGTGCTGGGGGTTGTTTCTTGAGGTGACTCAGGGGACACAATTTCTTCCTCCCCCACGTCTCTGTTACCTTTGATATGTCAGTCTCTGCTTTCATTTTCCAGTTGTGTAGCAGGAGTGCTGTTGTACACACTAGACAAACTGTTTGGAACACAAAAAGATTAAAGTACAGGCATGAGAAACTGGTCTGGACTACTGGTAATGGCTATGTTAAAAATGCCTATAAGTTATTCTGTATTAATCTGTATCTGTAGAGCATCTTCGTGCTTCCAAGAGCTCCATTAGCTTTTTTTGTAGGCCCTGCTCTGTGTTTTTTGGAGTTCCTTCAGAGACAAGAACAGCAATTCTTGTAGAAAATTGAATTTACAGCAGGGCTGAAGTGGCTTTTGATGGAAAGCAAAATCCTTGTTTAGGTGGTTTAGGTTTATTTGTTTGGTTGTGTTTTAGGTTTGTTTGTTTTTGTTGGTGTCCTCCCTTATTCCTTGTTCCTGCTGTCTGGGGATCTTGGAGGACCATGGAGATTAGACAGAACTTCTGTGGTCTCATCTGAAAGCACTTGGCATAGAACTAAATGCAGTTTATTTGACCTCTGTTTGTTATTTTGTTTTTTAAAAAAATACTTAAAGTAAATTAGTAAGTCATAGCTTGCTGTGATTTAAAACTGTATGATTTAAAAGATGTTAGACTATTTAAAGTGCTTAAAATCAGGTAGTTTGTTTTGATATCTTTTTATCTGAAGACTAAGCATACTGTAATGATACAAATGCATGTGTATTCTGATTTTTTTTTTAGTTCTTTTGTTTTAATTCTGTGATTTAACTGTTTTAACTGTCTGTTAAACTGTGTGTTTTAACTCTTCTGTGGTTCCTTTGCAGGGTAAGATTTGGTTAATAGATTTTAACCCGTTTGGTGAAGTAACAGACTCCCTGCTCTTTACATGGGAAGAACTGACCTCTGGGAAAAACTTGAAAGGAGACCAGAGTGAAGGGGAAGCAACAGAGCAGGTGAGGGAGGCTCAGTAATGTCCAACAGCAGTTATGGCTTTTTTTTTCCCCTTGTCTTTTGCTCTTAAATCAAATTGTGATGCAAACCCCATTTTGAAGTAAATGGAGGTCCTTAACTCATGACACCTAAACTCTTTGTAAAGTAGCATCTTCCTTATTAGCCAGTAGTTAATATCCCCACAAGTATCACCTGCTAGTTTTAGATGCCTGCATGGGAATTTAGTTCAGACAGTACGAGCCCATTTCTCAGCTTGGGCCCCTTTGCAAAGAAGACGCCCCGAAACTTCCTTTTACACAGTTCTTTAAATTTTTCTTAACATCTGTTACTTTTCTATATAACCCCTTAAAATTTCTGTTTTGTTCCTGGTGTCTGCCATACCGTTTCCCACATCTTCAGCTTCATGCTTGGAGTGGGGGAGTCAAGAAGAAGCTTAACTTCTGTCTCTCCCTCATCTCCAATACCCTCAGGGAAGCCCTGTCCTCTGGTTGAACTCCCTGAACTTGCAGAGCAGGGCTTTTCCATCTCTCTTCCAGGCAGCTTTGCCTCCATAAAAACAAGTTAACTTCCTTTTAGTACAGAGAGGAAGGAATAATCTTAATTTTTTGTATTCCAGCATTTTTTTTCCTCATGCTTGAGACAGAGTCCTCACATCTTAACAGCTGCTCGGACAGCCAGATGGGAGATGGAAAGTAGTGTGTTAGTAGATCTTGGGAAACACTTGGTTGTTTTTAAAGAGAGATATCTAAGTCAGTGTGGGCTTTTATTTTCTAGCTGTTGAGCTGCATTAGAGGGAACTGAAATGACATGCTTTATTTGAGCTGATTTTAACCTTTGAGCTTTGCTTTAGTCCTGTGGCCGTTTGCATAACACATGGACAGGGAAACACCACTCCTCAGGCTGTTGTTCAGGCCAGTTTCTCTGTCTCACATGGTATGAAAAACCATTCCATGAATCTTCCTGCTAAAAGCTGTGTCTCCTTTGTCAAAACACACTCCTAATTTTTGAGCTGTCTGTGGGACACCCAAATTTTTGTTTTGGAATTTCTTTTTCTCCGTGACAGAAGCTTTACACAGTTTTCTGAAGTGCAAGCCTGGATGAAAAGTAGAATAACCTGTCTTCATGTTTCAGCTTATATCCAGTCACAGAATCTGGTGTGAAGTGACTGATCTTCTCTCTTTAAAATGAAGCTCCTTATTGCTGTACAGTGGGCAATTTAATTGCATGTCAGCGTGTTGAGCTGAAAATTATATAATTATCCAAAACCTGTTGCTACAGTTGAGCATTCAGAGATATTTTTGGCTCTTTTGTAGAGACATTTTTTCCTTCAGTAAGTAAACTGGTTGGAAACCTTAGATTATAATTTCAGTGAGGTTATAGTTGCAAATGTGTTTAAACAAGGAAACCATGAAGACAAACTTTGGGGATTCTTTCAAAAAGATTTTTCTCTATCCAGATACTTATGTAGCTACTACTGCCCAAAGCTGTTTGTAGCTCCATTATTACAGCACTGTTCTAAGCACAGTATATGAAATACATTAATAATTGATACATTGCAGGAACTTTAAAGTGAGGGAATGAAAGCCGTGATTTGACTGTTTAACGTGTTTGACATTTTAAATTGCTCTGGAGTGGGCAGAGGTTTTAAGAAGAAAACTACAATTTTTAGAAAGCACAAGTTGAGTTGAATGAATGCCAAATAAAGTCATTGGCAATGTGACTCAGGCAGTCTCACGGAGGAGTTCAAAACATTTTGGTATCTCTCCCAAAGGATTATCCAGTTTTCCGCTGCACGAACAGCAAAGTCACTGTCCAGCCCAGCCCATACCTGAGCTACCGACTGCCCAAGGATTTTGTGGACCTTTCCACAGGAGAGGATGTTCACAAACTGATTGACTTCCTTAAACTGGTAAGAAGTGGCAGGAAAAATTCCTGACCTTCCATCCCTGTCAAATGGAAACATCGAAGTCCCTGGAACTGTGCTTTTGTAATTAACACAGATGATGTAATTATGGAAAAAGTAATGGGTGAAGCCATCACCAAGTGTGGTGTTGGGCTCATTGTTTTTGAAGTGATGGAGAGCAAGCTTTCATACTGATCTCACTTCAGTTAATTGATTTTATCTTTATGGGAAGGAATTAATGTAGTTTGACACATGAAGATGTTTTCTTTCTCATCTTTTAGAAAGATGTTTTCTAATTTAAATGTAAATACAAATGTAATACAAATAGAAATGTACTTTTTGAATGCCTGGAGCTAATGCTTTTAAGAGCCCTCTTTAAGAGTTAGAAGGTAAGTATATTAGGAAAAACCCCTAAACAGTTATTCCTTTTTCAATACACTTTCTTTACTCTTTTGATGAACAGTGATGTGAAAACATGACATCTCTGTAAGGCAGGGAAGGAGGGCAGGTTACCTGCATCTTGATCACTGGCTCTTGCCACCACCATGATGTTTTCTGGTTCTTGTGTATTCCATTAGTTAATGCACAGGGCAAATCTTGTTCTTTACTGGAAATAAAATCCTGTTGTTTGGGATGAGGGAGAGGGCTGATATTGCTCTGTTCCATTTTCTGGAAACATTATCTCTCAGCATTCAAAAAATGGCTTAGAAAGGCAGCCATTGTCTAATCCATTGTATCTGAAAACACTTGTCATGATTTATTAGTGCTCTTATTTCAGATAACTGTGTCCTAACATTATGAACTCTCCTGTTCTGTTGACAGAAGAGAAATCAGCAAGATGATGACTGAGGTACCCAGAAGCATTACACTGAATTACAAGCAAGAAATGTGGCTAAAGCTATATTTAGCATAACTATTAAACTATTGATTTAAAGAAAACTTGCTTTTTATAGTCAATGAAAGAACTGAAGAGCTGCTCATCCTCTGTGTCTCTTGGTTTATATAAAAGTGTAGAAAAGCTTTTTCAGGAAAACATGAAAGGTCAGGGTGAGTTCTCACTGGATTCCAGGTGCAAGCAAGCAACAGTCTTGAGTGCAATGAGCAACTGCTTTCCCATCTCATATTGTGAAGGTTGATGCCACTGAGCTCTGCCTTTGGACTCTTCACTGATAAATGTGGCAACATGTAATGCTTGTGCAGATAAAACATCGAGCATCCTCTGAGTTTAGGCACAGTCTTGCTCAAAATATGGTCACAAAGAAAAAGGAATGTACATTTTTATCTGTAGTAACCTTTTAAAATTGTAAATTGAGTTTCGTTTGGGAGCACTTCTTGTCCTTTATGTAAAAAAAAGGAAATAAATAAAAAAGTGGAGGAGGGATTTGTTTTCTTTGTTTTGAGGGCTAATACTTCATTTCAGAGAACAGGTATAGCTACAGCAGACTACTTAAGGTTTGAAAATTTTGCAGATCAGGAATTTGAAATTCTGAATGCAATTCAAGTAAAGTAGCATTATCACAGTCGCTAAAGCGATGAAATTTGTCAAACTTCACCAAATTTCATTTCATTTGCATAGTAAAACTTCCCTGAAACCTATTTTTTTAACAGGATTACTTACTAGACATCATCTGTGACACATTAGTCTACATAGTTAAACATAACATCAGCCTATAATTTTATATTCAGACTTAGTCTTGTGTCTTTTGTATCACATCTCTGAGTTTCTTAAGTACATGATTAGTCTTTCAGCTCTTAAAATGCTGGATTCACTTGGTGGCACTTCACATTTTGTGCCTAAATGGAAGCTTGGCTAAATTTGGGGAAACAGAAGCTCTTGTTACCAATTGCTGTGATTTAGGAGGTGGGGGAGGGGTTGACTTTTGGATACAGGTGTTTGCATGGCATCAGTCATTTCTTAACAGTGTGCAGAGTTCCCACTGAAAAAAAAGGATATTTGGAGATGCTCAGAGCCCCTGGAAATTGGTTCTTGTTTCACAAACCAGTCATGTGATGCTCTCTGTCTATATAAAGCAGTTCATGTTTCTGTGCATTGCTTTTGCTGTCAATTTGGAGTGGTGCTTGGTTACAATCTGTTCTTGGATGTTAAATCTGAGCTTAGATGTTAAATTATTACTTAGTGTCTTTATTTAGCTTCACTTTTGAATGAAAACTTACTCTAGTTAAAGATTATGCAGTTTTAGAATCCTTTTCTATGAAACACAGTGGTGGAACATCACAGACTGAAGCTCCTGGAGTCAGTACAGGACCTGCCCTGCCTTTGAAGCACTGGAACCTGCTTCTCAAGAGCTTTTTGTACACAAATTACATGACCATTAACTCGGGGCTGGGCTATACCTAATCCTGCCATATTGTGGGACTTTGGATGGGTGTTTATCACCTTATCAGAGGGATTATTTGAGTATAAATGTCTCTAAATCAGGTAGGAACTTCAAAGTGTAAAAAAATCAACAAAGCTTTCCTTTTTTCTTTTAAAGTTTCTAGCTGTAACTTAAACTGATGTGATGATCTAACCACTCTTCCTTTATACAGATGATGCCCTGAAACTTCCAATGGATTCATAAATGCTTCTGAACTACAGATTATTGTCTTTAAAAATACAGGGTCTTGGTTTAAAGCTGTAAGATAGTTTCCTGCATCTTTCATGTGGGCTCCACAAATTGAATTACCATTATCTCAGCTTTCTTTGATGGGTATTCACCAGAACATACACAGTGATGTGACCAGTTTGCTGGGACCCTCTGCGCTCTGGAGGGTCCCTTTAGGTGAGAAGGCTGCAGTTTTTCTCCCCTGTGATATACTGACAGATGCCAAATCTGAATTCATGAGGGTGAACTTCTCCCAATTCCTCTGGGTTTAGTCTCAATGAAGAGCCATAAAAGGTAGCAGAGGAAAAACACTAGTCCCATGTTCAGGTCCTGGTACAGAAACAGTCCCCACTTTAAAAATCTGTTCTACACAATCAGGTCCCCCAAAATATCATATCCTTACAGCTTAAATGCTTACTTCAGAGGTACTTTGCTTCTTTCCTCAACTTCAGATAGTGATTTTGTTTGTTAGATTAAAGAATGCTCATCTAAAAGACTTCTGATCCCCTGTGACCTTTTGATCTGCAAGGCTAATTAATGAACATACTCCTTTTGGGGAGGTGAAGCTCACGTTGATAGACTAAAAATGCTTCAGTTACACTGAATGGTATATGACACTGTTCTAATTCCATTTCAGGTCATCATAAAAGCAGTTTCTGGCTCTAGCAATCATACAGAAATTTGAAAATACAAAATTCCAATTGTTCAGGTCCTTGTTCATGTGATTCAATTGTATGATTGCCATTTGCTGAGCAAGGGCCAACTATAGAATATAAATTCTTAATTATATGCTTAAAACACTATATAAAGACACTTGCAATCTCATCTAGATGACAAACATGAGCAGTTTTAGAGGGAGGTAACGTGCAGTCATTTTATACAGATCCTGTGCTTGCCAAACCCCTCACAAGTCTGGCTGTGTCTCATGGCTTGAGCAGGGAGATTCAGTTCTTGGACTGCAGCTCTGCCAGGATTGCCAAGGAGAGTCCTGATTGTTCCACAGCCAATGCTTGTGATATTTAATCTCTCAGGTGGATAGTGGGGATCAGAATTCCAGTAACCCCATAAGTAGAATTTGTTAACAAGTGCTGGCTTAGTTCAGGATTCTGTTCCTACTCCTTTGACTCCTTTCCCCAGTGTTGTCCACGTCTTTCCTTGCCCACCAGCCTCTTATTTGGGTAAACGTTAAGATCAGAATTGGTGGCAGCAGCAGGGATAATACTGATCTGAATTTTAAAATCTCCCTCTGTCCACTTTTCTCTCACTCTTACAAAGACATGTTTTTGAGTGGTGCTCTATAATATCTAAAAAAAACCCCCAAGCCAAACACTAAGAGCAGGGGAGTGATAGCCAGCTCTGTTCTCAGTAAAATCGACAGCACTTGTTGGATTCTGGTCACAGCGTATGGCTCATAAAGATCCACATAACTGCATCTGACACCCTTAGGTAGGAAATAATTTCATGTATCTCATTGTCATGCACTCCCCTGTTGCTCATGTCCAGGATGCAGAAGAAAAGGTACCCTGTGAGGTGCAGTTCAGGTGCCCATTTGAGCAACAGAGAGACCATTAGACAACTGTCATGGTTTCAGGCTTTCAGGTGAGCACTGCCAGGTGAAGGGACTCCAAAGTAGATCAGTGGTGGTGTGGAGATGGGTAACAGCAAGGCACAAACCTGTGCAAAAATACTTCTGGTGCCTCTGTGCATGGCTGAGTTCAGCTTTCACAAACTGGTGGACCACAGGGTGCTTGTCAGTGAGTATAAACAGGCAAATCAGCTTGGCAACTGGTGATTGATTTCAGCCTTCAAGGCCAGGAGTATCAGTTCCAGTTGTGTTTGGACACTAAGTCTATCAGTTCCAGATATAATACTGAACTAAAATACATATTTTTGGCCAAGGGAAGATGGACCTTAAAGTGTAATACAGAAACAGACCATAGTGCTTTTGATTCATAAGCATGATGCCTGTTAACATTGATGTTTAGAGGCTTAATAAACTATCTTAGCAAAAGCTTATCTGAATGTTACAGTAATAATGTTTTATTTCTATTGGAATTTGATGACCTCTGTAAAGAGAAAGTCTCCAACTTGGGGTCATCCTGAAATTATATAGAGTTAAAATAAGACTTGTTGCCATAACTGGGGTGTTTTGTGCAGACCTGAAGTTTTCTCAAAGACACAGAGCCCTTAAGCAGTTATGTGTGATTACAGATTTTTATAGTAATAAGGACATTGGCATTGCAGTAAGTCTGGTTTTGGGGATTTTGGTTCTGTTTTTGGGGGAGGGGGGGAAGTTGAGAGGAGAGATTTCCTGCTGTGTTTCTCTGTGTGAACTATTGCAGCAATATGCTGTCTGGGTGCCAGTAGTGTTTTAACTGTTCTGAGGTTCTCTTAATAGCTGACCAGGCTTCTTCCAAGGATGTGTTTTGGCAGCTTGTAGGGAAAGTTTGCTTGGCTGGTTGGTCAGAAATGCTGACTGCTCAGAACCTTTCTCCAGGGAAGCATGCTAGTTACAAATGAACTTTCAGGGGAGCTTTGTGACTCCTAAACAGCATTACTGGCCAAGAGAAAGAGAATAATCAGTACTTGTTATTTCTAGTCTTTAGGGCTTAAGTGCAGCTGGTGGAGGGGCTTGAAATTTTGGGTTCTGTCTTAGCTTCTGTTGTGAAACTCTGTGTCCTGACAGACTGTTGCACTTCATTGATGTAAATGAATTATTCATTGGAGCTGAGACTGTAAGATCCAGGAGAGAGAATGAGGCAACATGTGAAGCTAAAACGTCTGTACACCAATATGAGGAATACACAGGAGGAACTCTTTGTCAATATGTGTCAAAAATGATTGCTGGGCATTGCAGAGACTTCGGGAGATAAACTGGAGCACTGGAACAGAGGCTTTTCGTTCAGGAAAGGCTGGAGGTTCAATGCTGAACATCAACAGAGTCTGTATTACCAGAGCTTGGGTAACATGGAATCACAGAATGGTTTGGGCTGGAATGGACTCTTAAAAGTCATCTAGTCCTCAAACACTTCCAGGAATGGGGCATTCACAACTTCTCTGGGCACCCTCTTCCTATGTCTCACCAAATTCATAATGAAAAATTTCTTCCTTAATGTTTAAACTGTCCCTCTTTCAGTTTAAAGCTGCCGCCCCTTGTCCTGTCTCTACAGACCCTGGTAAAAGTCTCTATTTGTGTTTCCTATAAGCCCTTTTTAAGTATTGAAAGGCTGCACTATGATCTCCCCAGAGAGCTTTCCTCAGCTTTCCCCACCTCTCTCAGCCTTTCCTCATTAGAGAGGTGTTCCAGCCTTAGGATCATTTTTGTGGCCTCCTCTGGACTTGCTCCAACAGGTCCATGCCCTTCCCATGCTGAGGATCCCAGAGCTGGAAGCAGCACTCCAGGTGGGGTCTCATGAGAGCAGAGCAGAGGGGCAGAACCTTCTCCCTCAGCCTGCTGTCCATGGTTCTTGTGATGCAGCCCAGGACACAGTTGGCTTTCTGGGATGTGAGCACACATTGCCAGCTGGTGCCCAATTTTTCATCCACCAGTATTCCCAAACAATGAAGTCTGGTGGAAATGGGAGGTATTCACTACTTGGGTCTCTGTTGGGAAAGTTCCTAACATGGGAAGACTTGAAAAGACAGAAAGTTAATAGATTTTTCTCCCAGAGGACAGTTTGTATTTCAGAAGGTACAGGGTGTTATTCTGGAGTTGGCTGTTCTGGGTTACAGTCAGGCTTATTTGATGTGGTTAAAACTTGTAAATTCAGAGGTAGTTTGGGTGGAAAGCGGCTGTGGAATTGGCATTTGGTGCTCTGGAGAAAGCAGGGAGATGAGAGAAGCAGAACAAGGACTTTAAAAGGCAGTTTTGGTAAGTGTGGGGGTTGATGCCAGGGTCCATTTGGGAGAGGATAGGTGGGATAACTGAAGGAAGGTGCTTTTTTAATGGCCCTGCAGATCCCCTAATGTGAAGGGAAAACGGCATAGTGAGGGCTTCTAAGGATCAGTCAAAATGAAAACTGCAGAAATCTGAGAGAAAAGGCACATGATTAAGTGTGAAAAGATGAGGGGATGGAGAAAAAATGACGGATGATTCAGAGAAAACTGATGCAGTTAATGTTTTCTTTGCCTCACTGTATCCTTTATCCTTTTTACAAGAAAGAGAAGGAAATGGGCTAAATTAACACAATTTAGCAGAAAAATTGCACATGGAATGGCTATTGGTATGTAGCCAGAAAGGGCATTGTGAGACCACTGTACACTTTATTGCAGGGTCTGTGTTTTTCTGTAACTTCATTAATGGCTGGAGCAGTGAAATAAATAGCCTGTATAAAACCCTGCGGTTGGCAGCGACTTGAGAATACACTCTGGCACTTTGAAGGGCTGTATCAGAATCCAAAATGGCCATAATCCCCAGGAAAAATGGCCTGAAATAACAAGGAGAAATTTGATAAAGGCGAGTGCAAAGAGCTGTAGTTAGGAGGAGAAATCAGACATTCGAGTAAGAAATGGGTGAGAGCTGGCAGAGCAGCAGGACAGTGGGAGTGGATAAGTTACAGTAGAGACCATTAAATGCAAGGCGATAATAAGCTGTTGGGGGAGGATAAAGGCAGGTGTCATTCTGGGCTAGCAGGAGAGAGGGATGGAAGAAATGAGAGATTATTTTGTTTGATGAGGGGATGGTGTGCTGCCATGTGTCACTTCAGGCACAATGTTGCAAGTAGTACCTCGGTCATTGGAGAGCAGCCAACGATTGAATAAAAATCACAGAATGCTTCAAGTCAGAAGGGATCCATAAGGATCACTGTGTCCAGCTCCCTGCTCCTCACAGGACTGCCTAAAACTGAACTCTATGACTAAGAGCATTGTCCAGACTCTCCTTGAACTCTGTCAGGCTTGGTACTGTGAGCACTTCCCCAGGGATCCCACACACACTCTGACAGTCTGATGTGCTTCTTACATTGTGGTGCCCAAAACTGCCACAATATTCCAGGTGAGGTCACACCAGTGCAGAGCAGAGGGGGACAATCCCCTCCCTCACCCGGCTGGCGATGCTGTGCCTGGTGCCCCCCCAGACACGGTTGGCCCTCCTGACTGCCAGGGCACTGCTGACTCATATTCAACTTGCCATAGTTACACAGATTCATGAGATCTCTCTGAGCCTTGTCTTCTGCAGGAGAAACAGTCCCAGATCTCTCTGCCTTTCCTCACAGAAGACGTGGTCCAGTGCCAGACAGATTGCTTCAAGGAGCACCCCAGAGGTGGAGGACAGCTGTGAACTCCAAGAGCTTAGAGAAAATTGCTGCAATAATGGACCCTGTTTTTCTAACTG
>JAWWLV010000045.1:5445818-5486944 GCA_035041135.1 Platyrinchus mystaceus
CTTTTGCAGCTCTCAACAGTAGTGTCAGAGCTTCTGGCTTGGACTGGCTCGGGGGCTGCCTGCAGGTAGAGGTTTTTGGGGAGGATGTCAGGTCTAGGTCCAAGCTTGCTCCACAGTGGGATGACTCCAGCATTTTGGACATCTCACACAGGTTTGTCATTCCCACAGAGCCAGGTGTGGGCTGAGCCCCTCGATCCAGGGCGTTGCAGGGAGGCTGCTCACACCAGAGCAAGGCAAACTACGTCGTTCTAGAGTGAAGCCACACTCTTGGTACTGTCTACTGCCCTGTGGCTGCTTCTTCAGCATGAAGCCTGTTTGCAAAGGTCCCAGGTGTACCAGACCAGCTTTTCACCTCTACCATTCCTGTCCCAGCTCCGGGAGCACGTTTGGGAACCAATAACTTAGCATATGTATGTGTGATTCCCTAAAGCAGGAGGAGAAGCAGATACTCCCTTCTGGCTGAAGGAACTCTTTCTGAGTTTGAAAACTCTGCAAGTCTTTACAATTTCAGCTTTGGCTTTTTCATGCTCCGAGTCCATGCACCTCTGTGCTCTCCTTCCCCCTTTCCTGCCTTCCTTCATTTCCTTCCACAGAGCCATTTCCGTCCTCCAAACGTGAGCTTTATTAAATTGCATTCATAGCTCATTAGGGCCTGCCAGTTCATCCAAGGGAGCACAAAAGCCAATATTCCTCGTGAAAAGCCATTAAAGTCAGAATGCTGAAGAAGAAAGACATCCCCAAGCCTGCTCACAAGCTTTGTGATGGGCTGCAGCACAGAAGCCCATCTAAATCCATAAGACTCCTTCAACTGGCAAAGCTTTGCACCAGCAAATGTGTAGGGCTGGATCTGGATGTGTCCTGAGCACCAGCCAAGTGCAGAACTCCTTGAAACATATTTACAAAACCACATCCTTGCTTGCTTTTAAGGAATCTGCCAGTCTTGGATACCAAGTAGGATGGCAATGGAGTGTCTTGCTAGAAAAAGAGACTTGGGGCAGCAGAAGGTGCCCAGGACCTGGATCGAGGGCTCAGCTTGGGATGCAATGGCTAATGTGGTCTTACTAAGTTTTTAACAGAAACTTAAATCTTGGTAGCAACACATTAGTTTGCACTGCCCAGACAGTGGCCTCGTGCAGAGGCTGCCAGGGAATGGCTCCCCCCAGCCTTTCCCTGCTCCTGCCCAAGCCCCAAACTTCCTGTTAGGGCAATTCTACCTCCATCTCCCTCTTCACCCCCTCCATGACCCCTTCAGTCTAAAGTCTCTAGCTTGGACACTGCATGGGGACAAACTATGCTGTGTTTTCCTGGTGTGTCCAGGGCTCACATTCCCCTGTGAGATGGTGCAGGATGGAGGGGCTCAGTCTGTGCATCCCTGTTCTGGCAGCACATCCTCACCATGGGCAGAAGTCACAGCACAGCTCCCACAGCAGAGAGGCCCCATCAGCAGGGCTGTGAAAATGGAGATTTTGGTTTTAGCTCAGAAACTTGCTCCCAGCTTTTATAGCAGTATGAAAGCTTTCAGATGGGGGTGTTTTTTCTGTCTTCATGATATAAACTAATATAATGGTGTTGTGCCTTTGCACCAGCTGCACTGCTTTTCTCTCCGAATAAGGACTAAATCATTAAAGCTGTCACAGGTTTTAGATACTCAGAATCCAATAACTTTAATAAAGGCTCCTGGTTATGTAGTTTCTAATAGAACAGCTATTCCTGCATCAGACCTCTTGGAGTCTGCCTCAGATACAGTCCTTGAGCTACGAAGGCATCATAATTCTTTATATATGTTCTAAAAGATCTGCAAAACCTGATGGGATCTAGAAAGAAATACTGTTCCATCTTGGGCAAAACCCCAGCACACTTTAGTGGGGCTGTAGGCACGTTAGTTCCAGAGCTCTGGGTGTGTGGCAGCAGAAAGACTTTTCCTGCAGCATGTCCTAATGAGTGCACAGGCAACACTGCAGTCCTACCTCTGTTGGAGTATTGCCATTTTATTGACCCTCCTGGTAGAGCTGGGCACTCAGAGGCAAAAAATAGCTTCTGGACTTGTCAGTTGAGAGTGTAGGAAACGAGTCATTAATTCACATTTTCAGTTGTGCTGAGAAAGAGGAAAAAACAATGTTTTCTTATGGTTATAAGAATAAATTGTTATTTTATGCATTAGGAAAGATCTGCCAACAGGGCTTTAGACTTTCTCTCCAAACAAGAACAGTTGCCCTTTCATTTCAGATACAAAAGTGGAAACAAACATGCTTCTTAGCACATAGCTTGTCTCATTCAAAACAACCCCCAAAGAAGCCTGTTCTCTGCTCATGGAAATCTGCACAGCTCCAAAGTTATACCCTCTGAGATGCTGCCCACAGCCTTATGGGCAGAAGTAATTCAAAGAGTAGCACTGTGGCTCTTTTAACATCAGCCTAAGGCCAGTGGGGAGTGGGAAAGGTGCAGGGAGTGATTTTGGGAAGCAGCTCACATTTATTTCCGTGCTGCCTGGGGCAGCTCTCTGTGCAAACCTGGGCTTTTGCATTAAAAAAATTTACCTCAGGCCCTTCTGCTGACCTACTAACACTCTGAAGCAACTGGAGCCAACGCTGAGCTGCATTCAAACACCCTGCTTAGGATCCACCCCTCCCCAGGAGCTCTGCCCGGAGCACCCAGCTGCTGTCTGGGTGCTTGTGTTTTGGTGCTGTTGGCTAATGCTTTCAATTTATCTTTGTAAAGTTAAAAAAACAAAACAAAACAAACCTTTTTTATTATTTATGTACAATGCCACCTGCACCTGCCTTGCAGAAAAACGTCTTTGGTCCCTGACTTTCCTTCTCCTTTTATGTTATGATCAAAAAGGTGATGTTTTCCCCCCAAGGCATTTCCAGGGGACAAGGACGAGGGTGCAGCCAGTTCAGTGGAGGATGTGTAAAGCAATCCTAGTTGGAGAGGCTTGCTTCATCTCAACTGGAAAATTAGGATGATGTTTCTTGTAGCTTTTGCAGCAAAGGAGGCCTGGAGGCAGGATTTTGAGGAAACTGCTGAATGAGGAATGTTTTTGGGAGCATCGCTCCCACAGGGAGGGCAGGGGCAAAGGAAAGCAAGTCCTTGGTTTCTCAGTTCAGCATGGGGCACATCAGATGCACAAACAGGCCGTGTGAGAGCCTTTTGCTGTGAGTTAATATTGATTTAGCATCAGTGAGTAGCAGGATAGGAAAGCATCCCTAGCAAGGCCACACTGCCGAGCCATTAAGCAGCAAAGATCCTTCCTTGGTTCCAAATTAATTTTACCGAGGCTGGAAATAGCCCAAGCAAAGAAACTCAAAATGGTGATTAAGTGCATTGCTAGAGTAGGGAGAAAATGGGTAGAAAAGTGCTTCTCTTAAAGCCGTGGCTGCAGTGTCCCTTCTGCTCCTGATGTGCTGAACGGTGGGACTGTGAAGGTCAAAGCCCTTTGGGTGCCCACCCAGCCATGCTTTGCTGGGGCTGAGCAGACAAGGGTGGAAGAAATGCTGGATTCTGTCCCAAGAATGGTATTTTCTTACCAAATTTTAATTGCCTATCCCAAAATGTCCCTTGTTCCTGTACGATGCCAGTAAATAAAAGGAATTGCCAATTAGGATTATCTCTACAGTTTCTCTTTATTTAGGTCCTTGCACTTCTACCAATTCCACCACACAAAAGTGGGAATGGCTGTATGTGGAATTATCCACTGGAATTTTACCAGGATCATGCTGCATTGTCTTCAAATTGATGTTGGAGAAGGGATGATGATGGTGATGTACCACCTTCAGACTTGTCAGTCGCTGCCTGGCACTTGAAATGCTGAAGGTGGGAACCATCACACACAGCTGGATGAGGTCAGGATGTGAAGTTGCCTGGTGTTAAACTGCCTCAGCCACCAGTCCATCTGCTCTGGTTGCTGTCTTGACTTTGGGGAAGCAAATGTCCTGGGCTTGCCATGAATAAACCTTGTGAGTCCACTTAAAGAGAAAGTCACAGTGCAGCAGTAAAAATATCCATAAGGAGCGAGTGTGTGTTCATATAATCTGCATTCACAGCCTCTTTTATCACCCAATAACCCATTGGTTGTAATTGCTATATCATATATACAGTATATACCTTAAGGAGAAGCAGTCCCAAATCCATATCCACAAGATCTACCCCTGCACCAGCAGTTTATGCACCTGCTGCTCCCAAACCACAGCCACCCTGTGAATTTTTTTGATAAAAATTGCTTCCTAAAAGGAAAATATCCCACTGTTTGTACACGTGCATGCCCACATGGCTATCAGTCTGGTTTTTTCCAAATTAATGAAGACTCCCCTTAAGGGAGGAGGCAAGGAGACCTTGTTGTTTTTCTTATGCAGCATAGAGGCAGATGAGGGAGGAATAATGAGAGGAGTAAGGAAAAGACAGAAAAGAACTAAAACCAGCCCTTTTTTTCCCTTACATAGGATACATTCTGAAGACAGCCATTCTCTGGCAAACAGGAGCTTTTTTTTTCTGTCTGGGAGGTGATTTTTAAGGACAGCAAGGCATTGTGTGTGTTAGTGCAGAGGATCCTTTGGAAGAAGAAGTGGCACGGAGCTGGGGGACGGGAAGCGGTGGCAGGGCAGATGGGGTTGTTGTGCTGGGAGGCAGCAGAAAAAATAAATGAGCCTGTGTTGGGTCAAAAACATCACAGATGTGGCTATTACAGGCTTGCTGGTGCAGCAGGTTCCTGGAAGAGAGCTGTTTGTCTGAACAGCCATCCTGTGTGCTCCAGCCCGTGACAAACACAGAGCAACCCAGGGTACAAGAAGACACATGTCACGGTGCTAAAATAAGAGATGTGGCATCAGGAACAGTATCACCCCTTCCAGGAGAATGGCAGCCATTTCTCAAACAGCCCTTTTCACTGGCTAAAGGAGCTCTTGTTGAAAAAAAAAACCAGCTGCTTTAAACTTAATTTTCCCATTTGATGCATAAATTAGGAACCAAAGATGCTGGGTCAAACAGACTCTTCTCATCCACCTCCTGTTGATAATAACCAAGGCTTTTAAGGAAGAGGCAGCAGCAGGTATTTGCACAGGGTCTGATTTAGATCTGTTCCCATCTGTGCTGTGGTTTTCAGTTCTTTGCCTTCAGTGGATCCACTTCGGTTTAACAGCCTGAAGCTGCCTGAGCAGTGGCACTGCTGGAAACCACCCACCCATCTCACTGCCCCAGTGATGGTGGGTGAGAGGGCAAGACTTCACTCTGCCTTTTAGATGTGCAGTGAAATGGAAACCAGGGAAGGCTTTTGGATAGGCCATGTCTGATGAAATGAGGTGCCGAGCCTGCAGCATCGCTTTGCTTTGGGGTGAGTCCTGAGCAATGGGTCCCTCTGTCCACTTGGAAGAGTCCAAAGTGGATTGGATGGACCTAAGCAGGCCAGCAAGCTCAGATGTGGTGTGTGCTGGAGGATGAAGGTAGGTGAGATGAGTCCAGGTCTTTGCCATAGGTTTCTAGGGAGAATTACAGGTGTGTTTTGGTTTTTCCAGGCCTTCCACAGCATGATTCCCAATTGTTCAATTCTGACAGGGAACAATGGTCTTGTCTGCACAGAAGATGCACCCAAACCCTAAGGCTGAACATGAATGGTGCATGCATGATCTTCAAGAAGTCTGTATATTTCCAGACAGTCCTGCAGTGCTTGGTGATGTTTTGTGTTTCCCAAGTTAGCAGAAGGGTAGAAGCAGCTGTACAAGGGTAGGATGAGCTCACTCTAATTTCAAGGCTTTGCTTACACTCGTGAAGTCATCTGCCCATAGATCCATGATTATCTGTGTTAGGGTACTTCTGCCAGGCAAACAAAGCCCTCTGCCTTCTTCATCATCTCCTTATCATTTGTTCCTAGCCCAGTGCTCTTAGTTAAGGCTAATTAAGACTGTGAAAACAGTCTTAATGTATAACATGCCTGTGGTGCCCACAGTCCAGCTGGATGAGGCAGAGTAAAGTTTCCAAGGGTGTGCACATGCAGTCTGGGGCATCATTAGCCTTGCAATAAACAGGCTTTGAGCATGGCAGCTTATGTGGGAGAAACACTGCTGGACACGTTCCCTTTCCTCCAAGTTTTTGTTTTATAGAATAGAAATCCCTGCAATGGCATTGGGTTTGCACAGGTAACCCTGGCAGGTTTGCCCTAATAACTGTAGCTGACAAGTGGATTGCTGACATCCAAAACTCAACCTGCTCATTGACTTCTGAGCATGGGAATGAATCAAGTCAAACCATCACTGCAAATGAAACCAAAGCTTATGGGCTCTGATACTTTAGGAAGTGGGACAGGTGAGGTTCATGCTTCAGTTCTCCCAGAGGATATCCACCAAGGTCCATTTCATAAGGGAAACTTGGGCTCAGGCACTTGAACTCTTACCATGAAGATGGAACCAGGACACAAGTTGCTCTGCAGCAGCCAAGCTCAGAAGTGTGGTTAAACAGGGACAAAGGCCCCGTAGGACAGAGAGCTTTTTTGTGAAGGGGACTGAATTTACGTGGAATAGCTCAGCGAGGAAGATGGTGGTGCACAGTGTAAAACCTCACACTAGCTGGTGTTTTCCTGCCTGCAGAGCCCAGATTAGATCTTATCTGACCACAGCTGGCACAGGCAGCAGGCACTGGAAACACAGAGACACGGCAAAACACAGCTCAGTCCCACTCAAAGAGTGACCCACAGGGACAAAGAGTGGCTGGATTCCTCTCTGGTGGGACGGTGATCTGAGGCTGTGGGAAATGCAGTGTGTGGACAAAAGGCAGAAACCATGGCTCAGTTTGGGAGAGGAAGGAATGAGGGTGCACCTGGATGGTGTCACTCGTGAGCATAGTGAGGTGGTGGGAATACAGATGCAATGCTTTGTCTGACAGAAATTTTTGGGGCAATGGCAGCCTGGGTGTTGTAGGGAGCTGGCAGGAGGTTCCTGGCTTTTTCCATAGTTGCTTTTGTGCTCATTTTCTGTGAGCTCTGGCTTGCCTCTCCTGCACAGAGCCAGGTCCCAGTCCAACCATGGAGACTAACAGTCAAGTCACAGAAATCATGGGGAGATGTGGGGCACCACTGTTTAATTAATCTCTTTGGTACAAGCTGTTATCAAAACTGACTGAGATGGAGGAGCAGCTGGTGAGAGATGTAACAGTCACACCAGGCTTTTGTTTTAGTTGGAAACATGGACCTCCATTTGGGGGCTGAAATTTAGGGGCCCATGAAGGGTTGTGTGAGGGTCCCTGAACTTCAGTGGGACTTGATTAAAACATGCCAGTGATCTGGGTGATGAGTCCAGTGGCCTCACTGCACTTCAGTTTCCCCCCAGTAATGAGAACGGTGCTGCTGCTTATCAAAGAGCATGCAACAATGATATAACAAGACAAGATCTTTGACGGCAGATAGGACAGATATCATCATCTTCCAGCAGAAAATATTGCAAAATTGAGGCAAGGAACCTCTTTTTGAAAGCTAGTGGGGTTTGCTGTGGCCACAGAGCAGACTGTCTGCATCAGTCAGTGCTCATAGTTCTGTGTATAGGAGAGAGGTGAAGGAAGGCAGGTGGACAAGAGCTTGTCAAGGCATCATTCAGCCCATGGCTGGCCTGAGAGAGGATTTTGAAGTTTGATGGTGGGAGGAAAAATGGGTATTGCTAAGTGAAAGGAGCAGAGTTTGATAAAGCACCATGGCTTTCCTTGCTTTCTATGCCTATGCAGATTTAATTAAGAGAGAGTGCCTAAAATATGCCATTCAATTAAATGAGTTTTCAAAGAGCACAAAGCAAACTCCAGTTCCATCAAAGTCACCTGCATTGTGGCCCAAGGCTTAGAGACACTGGTTTGATTAAACACCATGTAACAACCTTTGTGGGGCTGTAGCTTTCACATCAATTAGATGAAACACATTTTTCCAGCTGAGTTAGAGAGCTCATGAAAAATGAGGTTCACCCTTCTACTAGAATCCTTTCCCTCACCATCCGACTCTGCATCACTCACGTTCTGGAGATCCTTTCACAGTCTGCTCACATCCCTGCAGGCAAGAGTTTGGACAGTTGGAAGAATTGCACCATCTGACACTGGCCCTGGCATCCTGAAAGTCAGGAATTCCAGTAAAACTTTCAAAAAAATGCCTTATTTTGCTAAACACAACTTCTGTTTTTCAGATCTGGCAGTGAATGAGGTTTTTGGCTACAATTGCAAAATTGGATCCTTCCTTTGCTTAGTAATTATGTTGTGTAAATGGAGAGGGGCTTGCAAAGAGTGGAGGGCACTGATTTGGCCCCTGGGCAGCTCCGGCTCAACTCCATCACTTGTTTGCTGATGGGGACTGTGCAGAGCGAGGCAGTGATTAAGCCTAAGTCCAAAAGATCATCCCAAGTTTACAGCTACTCCATAAGTAAAGACTGGTTTTGCAAACAGGATTATCACCTGCGTTAGTTGTCCTCTGTCAACCCAACTGGTAGCTTTGAGTTCAGATATTTACCCTCCAGGCAGGAAGAGTTGAGCTCAGGACACAGCCCGGGACAGTCCTGACGTCCCTGTTCTGGAGGGATGAAGAGGGAAAGGCTCTTGTGCATTTCTCTAAAGCACCTGCTGAATTTGAGGTTTGTCTGCCAAGGAGCACTAGGACATGGCCTAAACCTGTTACAAATTTGTGTTTTCTGTAAAGAACAGAAGTCTGGATTTGAGCAAGCTCATGCTCAGGTGAAAGCCTACTTTTCTCTTTCAAGCCAGAGGGTCCCACTTCTCATGTAGGTCCTCTTCACCCATTAGCTTTTTTCTCCCAGCTACACATGAGCTTTTTAATGGGTCCCACCCTAGATTTCGTAGTGTCCAGCTTCCCATGGCCTACTAAGGTCCACCCAGCTATTGCAGGGCTGGAAGAGGATGGGATATATACAGGAACATTTCCTTTACCTTTCCATCACTGTCCCTGCAATGTAACCCTGCTGCAGCCCTAAATAACACACTGGGGAGTCTCCCCATGATTAAAAACTAAAACACCTCTTCTGGGTTGGTTTGGGCAACAGGACTCTGATCTGGCTGTTGGCTCAGGTGCCCATGGCTGGCCAATTGCACTGTGCTGCTCCTTGTACGTGAGTGTCAGCCTGGACTTAATGTGACTAAAGTTAATCAGCAAAGCTCCTTCTCTCTTTGTAATTCAGCAATGTTAATGCCTGTGGAAGGAAAGAAGAAAATGAGTCAAGTTCATTTCAGTCCTGTGAGAAACCTTGGAAAAAAGCAATGTTCACCAAATGGGAAAAAGAGAAAATGAGAAGATAAAAAAAAAATTAATTTCCAGCTTCTAAGAGGACTTTACCAATAACAATATAAAAGATAGCTGAGTGTTCTGCTTAAATGAAAAAAGTGATTACTTCGTGGGCAAGTGAGTGGCTTTCGATATCTTCTTTCCATGCCTCTGTCATTTAATTTTTTCCTCCACTCTTCACTTGTTATTTGACTCATTGATGTGGTGAGATGGTGCTGGAGGCTATCGACATTTCTCCTCAGTGCAAGTGAAGATGTCACCTCCTCTGGAGTGGATGACTCTGGCCTGTCACCCCTGGAAGTGAGTTGTGTTGATGCAACGTTCACATGGCTCAGATAAGCACACCAAGCTCAGGAAGATGAAAACTCACAGTAAATGTACAACTTTAACAGTGAAATTGCATGAAGCTAAGGAGTTGTGATGCATCCTCTGGGTGAACAAGCATGGGCCAGGCTGGAGAGGGAAGAGAGGCTCTTCCATGGTTACAATCAGCAAGACTGTGACTACTGAGTGCTTCACAGCTGGCCTCTAAATATTATTTTCATGTTCACAAGCCAAGTTCCCTGATGGATAATCCATTGGATGTAAGAACAGCATGGTGAGCAGCTAAACCAGCTGAGTCCCACATCCTACATGCTTGTGTCCTCTGCTGCACTTGCATCTTCTCCAGTCTCCCTAATATCCAAACAAAGCAACATGTCTTTCCATGGAGAAATAACTGGATCTTTTCTCTCTTCTCTGACTCCTCATTTTCAGTAAACTTCTCTTTTTGGGCTGCCCTATGGTGGCATTATATGTGGTTGGAAACAGGGATAAAAGTAAAAATTTGTTGGGGGTGGAGGAGACCAACAGGCACGTGAATGGAGGCCGTGCAGAGAGAGGTGTGATGAGATAATCCTCCCTTCCTGAGGGCACAGACTGTTGACCCCACGTGTAGGAGACAGTAGGGTTGTAAAATCAGAAGTACCAGAATTAACAGCCCGCACAGCCACAATTCGAGCCTTTGTACACATATCCTTTAATTATCTGATCACCTATCATTTGGGGTTATTTTAATCTGGTGAATTGCCCCAGGCCACATTAACACATGCTGTTCAAACCACACACTGCATTCAACATTAATTTCCTTGCGAGCGTCTCTGTGATGCCTCGGTGTGTGATCAATATTAATGCGTTTATCTTCACAGCGCTCCTGCGGTATCACCAGCTGGGGAACTGAGCCACACACAAGAGATTAAGGCCAAAATGATCAAACACGCTTGCTAATTTTGGGTGCTCGATTTGCAACACCGGGGATCTGATCTTCCAGAGCACTCAGTGTTTCTCCGCACTTCGTGTGCCTGGAGCTCAACTCCTGTTGTCTTGTTCCTGTCTCCCAGTGCAAATCCGTCCTGAGTGCCCTGTGGCAGGAATAGGAAGGAGACCCTTATGGGCAGCTCCTTTGCTGTGCTGCTGAATTCCCTATACTGAACTGTTCATAGCAAGGAAGAAATCCCATGGGGAAAACTCCAACCAAATAAAAACCAAGTAACCTTGTACTGGCCAGCAGTGTGCCCGGGTGGCCAAGAAAGCCGGTGGCATCCTGGCTTGTATGAGCAACAGTGTGGTCAGCAGCACTATGGCAATGACCATCCCCCTGTATTTGGCACTGTTGAGGCCACACCTCAAATCCTGGGCTCAGTTTCGGGTCCCTCACGAAAAGAAGGACATTGAGGGGCTGGAGTGTGTCCAAAGACAGGCAACAGAGCTGGGGAAGGGTCTGGAGCACAAGTCTGATGAGAAGAGGCTGAAAGAACTGGGGGGTTCAGTCTGGAGAAAAGGAGATTTGGGGAGATCTCTTCACTCTCTACAACTACCTGAAAGGAGGTTGTAGCGAAGTGCAGGTTGACCTCTTCTCCCAAATAACATGTGACAAGAGGAAATGGCCTCAATTTGTACCAGAGGAGGTTTAGCTTGGATATTAGAAAAAATATCTCCCCTGAAAGGGTTGTCAAGTACTGGCACAGGCTGCCCAGGGAAGTGGCTGAGTCACCATCCCTGGAGGTATTTAAAGGCCATGTAGATGTGGCACCTTGGGACATGGTTTAGTGGTGGACTTGGCAGTGCTGGGTCAGTGACTGGACTCAATGATCTTAAATGTATTTTCCAATCTAAATGATTCTATGGTGTTGAATTGGAAGTCTTTGGGAAACTTCTTTTTTGATATTTTGCAGCTTCTCAGTCCTTACCTCATCACCTAATGTTCTTTCAATATAAACTTCGGACATGTAATGTCCCAACTTGATACTCCCCTCAAAAAACAACTGTGCAAAGCCAAATCTGCCAAATTAACTGGAGAAAGATCCAGTTCTCATTTTCACCAATCCTTGTCTCATTGATCAGGCTCAGGCCACTGGATCCCAAGCCAGAGCTCCAACTCTGCAGCTCAGGGTCTGAGAGAGGAGATGTGAGAGCAGGGTTTGTGTTGGCCTTGCAGCTCTCTAAGGTTATGAAATATGTCTGGTAATCTCACACTGGGTGCTTGGCACCAGAGAAACATCGGGATTTGGGACTCCAGAGCTCAACACCAGGAACCAAGTGGGGTGTGTGGGTTTGCTTTCTGTAACTTTTGTCACTGGGAGCATCTCCTGTCCCTCACCCCTCTGTCCTGCCCATCTCTCACCTGTTCCCTGCTCCCTGTCCATCTCCTGCCAGCTCTCCCATTGCCCACATCCATCTCCACCATGTTACTCCTCTCTCTTCTGCTTTGCTAGTGATAGTTTTTTTTCCTCCCACTACACTTTTACATGACCATGATTTACGACCCTGAGTTTAAAGATTTATTGCAATGCACACATGGCACAGCAGAGTGTAAGTGATGTGTTCAGCATGGTTATTATTCTCTTAAACACCAATTTTTCCACAGTGAAACAAGTGGCCTCATGTTATCAAAACTTTTGTCCTCTAACTTCCTAGATTTATTCCTATGAGAATAAAACCAGGGAAGAGAAGGCACAATTTAAAGGGGTTGGCTGGCATCTATAAACCTCATGAGTAATATAAGAACCTGGGAGCTTAACCAAGCACCAGATGGTCTTTAGGCAATTAACTGCAGGTTGAGGATTCATGTCTACTTCAGCTCTTGCTTATTCCACTTTACAGACATGGTTAAAAACCTGATGGCAATTTAAACTCCCTCCTCCCTGTGAGAAAAGCAGCAGTGGCAGCAACCATCTATCACCTCCTCTCCCTTGCTTCTGCATGTTTTTGGGCAGTGTTTTAGCTATCTAAGACGAGCAAGAGCCTTAGGTCATCTTAAAGAGCTTAAACTGATCTAAGGCTTTAATGTGCTTAAAGGTGGTGGAAGGACATAGATTATATTTAACCCTAAAAAGGACACAAACCACCATGTGCCTAAGATGTGCAGAAGTCTCTTGTTTGGCATGGATTTGTGTTCTTTTCTTCACATGCACCCTCTTGATGTACAGATGAAGTCAGAGTCCCCTAAAATCACTGAAAAGTCCTAAATTAGCTCAAAGGGACATTGCTGTTGGCAGCAGCAGGTTCAGCTTGCTGTTGTGGACATTCTTGGATGAGCTTATAATTTTCTGTACTGAACTTGTGGTGTCAAAACTAATCTGGAAAACATTAAAACCATAAGTAGTAGTTTCATCTGTGGTGAAAACCCGAAACCTGTGGTCCCCTATCAAAGTGCACCTTTCAAACTGCAGTTCTTTTAAAGCACTATCCAACTAAAGAAGTGGCAGTGAGCCTTTTTTTTTTTTTTACAATAAGCAATTTTCTCGTTTAAAATAAGCAATTTTGCCTCTCTTTTTTAAGCAAGCAAATCTAGTAATCAGTTAATTTTCTCACGACTCAGCATAATACACAAGAGGATTTCCTCCAAATTTCCAAATGAAGCACAGGCTGGAGCTGCAGCATTTCCACCCTCGAAAAGGCCAAGAAATGCTGTGAATGCATGAAAAACAAGGTGAGCTTGGATGGAATTATTACCATGCTAGTCAGACCTGGTACCTAAAAATATTAAGACAGTAACATGCACTGCCAAAATTTGTTAATGCCTTGCCCCAGGATTTTTTTTTCATCTCAGGCTTGTCCTAGAGGCTACAGAGCACCTGAGATGTCACTTTGCTTTGGATTTCCTGCCCAGGTCTGCACTCAGGCATGACATGTTGTTGTCAGTGCCTGCGGGAGCAGCCTGGCACTGAACAACCTCTCTCCTGCTCTCCTGCAGGTTGCATGTGTGCCTACACCTATGTGTGTGACACCAAGAATCCACCACCTTCTCAGCAGGGCTGGCCCAAATTTTTTCTGTCATGAGCAGAAAACCCCCTCCCTGAGGTTGCTACGTGGTAGGAAAGGCAGCAGAGAACAGCTGTGGGCTCAAGTGCTGTTTGCTTTACGTTGATGCTGCTCCAGCTCAGAGGCTGGAGCTGCTGCCTTCCAGGTTACAGCTTGCACGTGAGGTTTTAACCCTAAACCTGTGGGTACTCCTCTGTTGGGGTCAGACCCTGGCACTTGAGTGACAGGCACGTTTCTCATGTTCTTGCAGAAAAGCATCAAAAGTGCTGGTTTGTAATTGGAAAGGGAGATTAGACTGTACGGCTTAGAAACAACGTCGGGACAGACATCCAGTCTTATAGAATTTAAGCAGAAGAAAATCAGGTTACAAGTGGAAAAGCTTCAAAACCAGACATGACTCTTTTATTTATGTTCATGACAATGTAGTTTGCACAGTGCACATATTAAGGGCCAACAGTTAACGTGGCCATACCATATATCTTACGAGCCACAACACCATTTGGAAGGACCCAAGTAGCAAAAATGTGGTTTCAAACATTAATCCAAAAATCCTATCACTTTATCCTGAAATAAAATATCTCGTATAGAAGTTGGTTTTCAGTTTCTCCCCTAAATTTACAATATTTCCATAGGAGGCTTTAAAAAACAAAAAAGCTGGAGCTTGTCCATCTGCAATGTAAGGGTTCCTGCTGCATGGAGTGGTTGGGTGCACGTGCAGCGTGTGTAGCTCTTTCCAACACACATCAGCCACGTCTGCTCATTAGCCAGTTACTGATACAACCCTTGGCAGAGCTGCAGAGCGTGCCCAGGTAATGAGAGATGGCCTCCATGCAGCCACTAAAAGGGCCTGAATTGATGTTTTATTGTCAGTTTTAATGCTGGCATTTCTGTGTGCTTCATTTTATCACTCTATTACTGTTCTTGTAATCTGGTTGTATGTAATTAAACACTGAATACAGCCGTACAGAGCCCCATAGCTGCAGCATATCCTGCCACTCCAGAGGGAACTTTTCACATAAGATTTTAATTTTTAAAAAATACCTGTTCTTCAAATAGCTACAATAGCTCTGCAGGAGCTTGTCAATCAAGGAAGATTACAGACTCCCTAAAATCAGCCTGACATGACAGATTGTAATGACTCTGAAGGGGCTTTTACAGTCTATTGTGCCAGTGGTCACTGCCTAATAGGAGCATCTCCTACACTTCTCATTAAAACTGTAATGGCTCCAGAGATTTCTATATTACCAGTTACTTCAAACGTGAGCTATTTTGTCACAAAAAAGCACATTCATGCCGTGCTAAAGGTGCAGGTTAAATAAGGAAAATAGAATTTAGATTTACAGACTGACCTGTACTTTTACCTTTAACTTATGCCGTGTTGATGCTGAGAAATTGCAGCATTGGCAAGAATTTGAGCAATTTCAAGTAAAATATTTGCTTGCTGAAAGCAGGGATGGAGAAGTGGGCGGCGCTGTCTGTGCAGCATAAACAATAGTGGTGGGTGGTTTTGCTGTTCCATAGCTCCAAGGTAAGTTACAGTGCTCTTCTTCTGGATGGATGGAGCTCTTTGGCCTCCACTGTGCTGGAGGTCAGGGCAGACCATCACACTTGCCCTCTCTGGCCTCACACGCTCTCTCAATCTTCTCCTGAAGACAGGAGGTTACCTGTCAGTAGCCCCACGGAGTAACCCCAAATCACAGCGTGGCATTTCTAATACCAAGTGATTTACACGTGATAAAAAAGAGAGGAAACGTCACAGTGGTGTTGGTTGAAGGGAAACTTGCATTTGGTAGTCAGCTGCATCCTTTTAGGTCAGTCACATCTTTCATTTCCCAGGTATGCAGTGGCATTGTGAGGCTGCCTGGGGACTCCTGGTGACACTACCAGGAAGCAGGTTGGAAGGTCATGCAATAAAAAAAAATCCTGGGGGTAGTGAGAAGAGAGGAATAAGCCGTGAGCAGAAGGAAATCTGTTCCAAAGTGCGTGCTCTGACATAAGCATCCACTGTAAGAAATTCCAGGCTGTTTGGGCTGTCCATGTGGCTGGACAGCCACCAAAGCATCAGAGTAGAGGGGTGCAGTAATAAATCAGGGCTGGCACATACAAAGCCGAGTGGCTCTGCCCAGCAGAGGGTAGCATTGACCAAACACCCCAACTTGTATTCCAAGTTTACACTTTCACTCACCTATGAACTCCAATCTCTGCTGCAGCCCCTTTGAGATGAGAGGCACAGCTCAGCCCAGATCAAGGGCAAGCCTCAAAGGCTGATACCTTGTACATTCTGCTCATTAAACACGAGAAATCTGGAAAACCAGCTTCTAAAGTAGAATTTTAAGGAATCTATTAAAAGACACAATACATGTTAAACAGTTATGTGCATACAGTCACATTAGTAAAGTAAATGTTATTTAGCTCCTTGTATTTAGATTTATTTCCAGGTCCTGATTTGATGATCAGGTTTGGAGCTGACCAGGTTTGGAAGTGCCCTGGAGGCACTGGAGTGCCTGTGCCTGCTGGCAGCAAAGCCTCTGATTTAGTCAACTAACTTGGGTGTCCCAAAAGAATTGCACTTTTTTAGTGCCTTTTACCTATTCTGAAACTGCAGCCCAAAGATCTTAACTATAAGTATATCTCGGTTAGCCTAGACTATCTTTTTCCTTGATGTCTGAGGAATCCTGCCTGTCACCCCGCATCAGAGCTCAGCCCATGCCCGATGCGACGACGCTAGAGGTCTCAGTGTCGCTGCGAAAAAGCTGCTTTTAGCAATAATCCCAGCCACGCGTGTGTGACAGTGTGACAGGCCGATGCCGTGCCCGGCTCAGACGGCGGTGCCGGCGGGGTGGGCACCGTGTCAGGGCTCGGGGCTCTCGCCGGGGCTGCGCGGTGCCCATCCCCTGTCCCTGGGCGGCGCGACCCCTCTGTTTGGGTGCCCCTCGCTTCGCTGGTTGCACCGAGGGCTGTGCTGGGTAAGGGTGGTCCTTGCCAAGGGGTGCGTTTCTGCATCCCAGGCGTGTGTATCTGCGTGTGCGGCAGAGGGGCACGGCAGCCCCCGCGCATCCCGGCGCATCCCATCTCAGCCCAGCGCAACCCCGCGCAGCGCCCGGCCAGGCAGCGCCGCCGTTTGTGATGTGGCTTTTGAATTTTTTTTTCCCCTGCTTTCCCTTTTTTTTTTTTTTTTTCCCTCTCGCTGCTTTCCCTCCCCTCCCGTTTGACGTGCGCGGTTTTGGTGCAATGCGAATTATCTTCATTCAGTCAGGAGGGGCAGCGCCAGGCAGCAGAGCAGCGGCGGGGCTGCCTCCTCCTTCTCCCTCCTCCTCCTCCTCTTCCTCCTCCTCCTCTTCTTCCTCCTCCCATTGCCATAACAACCGCGCACAGCCGCTGTGCCCGTGGGGTCGCATTGCTCCGCACCGCGCCCGGGAGCTGAGCATCGCACGGGGCCCCGCACGGGGGGGTGCGGGAAGAGAAACAGTGACCTCCCTCCCTTAAAAAAAAAAAAAAAAAGAGAGAGAGAAAAGAAAAAAACAACAACAACAACAACAACAAAGAAGGACTTTTCCTCGGGGTGGGTCAGTCAGGGAGCAAAGTGACCCCGGGACGCGCAGCTGCTGCGCGGGGCGCGGAAGAACGGAGGGAGGGACGGGGCAGCCCCGCCAGGCGGCTCCGCGGGGAGGGGGGGGCGCGGAGGAGGGGAGAGGAGGGGAGTGAAAGAGGGGGGGGAAGAGAAAGTTGGGAGGAAATAGCCCAGGAAAAGTGACACTCGCGGAGCCCGCCGGAGCGCGGAGGAAATAAAAGCGGCGGCGGGCAGGAAGTGTGAGGAGGAGGAGGAAGGGGAGAAGAAGGAGGAGGAGGAAAAAAAAAAAAAAAAAAAAAAAAAAAGAAGAAGAAACACCACCAGCCGCCCCCGCTGCTGCCGCGGCAGAAGAGAAAGCAAAAGCCGCCCGAGGGTTCGGAGCCGCCGGCGCGGCATCCGCGGGGCTGCGCGGCCATGGCCCGGGAGAACGGGGACGGCGGCGGCTCCTGGAAGAAGCAGGCGGAGGACATCAAGAAGATCTTCGAGTTCAAGGAGACGCTGGGGACGTAGGTGGCGGGTTTGGGCTGCGGGGGCCGGGGGGCTGCGGGCGCTGTCCCTTCCCCCGGGGGTGGGTCCGTGTCCCTGGGTCCGCGCCTCTGTGTGCGGGGCTGCTCCGCGCCCCGCGCATCTCCCCGAGCGAGGAGTCGGGGCGACCTGGAAACACGGAGAAAAATAGAACTGAGGGGCAGGAGCTGGGCTACCATCCCTGCTAGCCATTCCCCCCACCACCCCTTCTTCCCCCCCCAAAAAAAAAAAAAAAAAAGAGGGAAAAAAAGGAAAAACCCCAAGTGTTTTAAAATATTCATGGAACAAGGAGACGGGAAAAGGTTTTTTCTCGATAGTGCAACTGTAAATAAATGCGGTCTGACTTGCACGCTTCCCCTAAAGCCGATGGCTGCAGCTATTCGTGGACAGACGAGCAGAAATAATCGGAGTGGATTGGATGTGTTTTAGCTACGATGCTTAACTGTTGTTGGGCTTTATTTGTTTTATTTATAGTGGCGGGGCATAAAGATTAGTAAAACGTTAGAGTCGTGTTTTGGTTTTTGTTTTTTGTTTTTTTTTTTTTTTCAGAAGGCTGAGAATAAACACGCACAGATGGTGCAAGGGAGCGGGATGCAGGCTGGTGCTTTTTTGGCTGAGCGAAGAGTTTTATTTTTGTTAAAACTAATTTTTGCATACAGGATATTATAGAGGTAGAGAGCCGGGAGTGCTGAAGGGATTGGCAGCGTATGGGCTGCTGTGTGTATATACGTTGTAATTAAGGTTGGGTTGTATTGGGAGTGCTCCTCGTCGCCGTGTCCCCACTGCTTTAATTGCTACTTTAAGCATGTCTCAAAACGGAGCGTTGCTAATCCCAAGTAGTGCTTTTCCTACGCTGCGTGCCACTTCCAAAACACAGTTGAACAAGTTTTGTCTGTAATATTTCAGTTTCTTTCTGCTTCCAAGGGAGGGCTCTCTATAAACAGAGTATTTCTGGTTCACGGGCTCGCTGATTTCCTATGAACAGGCTGCGAGTAAGAGCCAGGCTGGTCTTTAATATGAAGGTGGGTCACGCAGCTCCACGGTGATGAGCAGAGCCCTCAGAAAAGCACTGACTTAGCAAATCAAATCAATGTCTGTGCAGGTCTCTGAAGAAGCAAAGTGCAGAGTAAGAGCCAAGTGTTGTGGTGTATTCTCGTCACCTTCAGCGAGATTTTGCTGTCAGAATTTCGTGCAGGGAGAGACGTGCCCTGCTCGTCACCTTAGACGTGCAGTTCCCTTCCTGAGAGAAGGGGTATTAGGGAACAAAGTTTGAACGCACTGAGAATCTCTGGAGCAGCAGGACAGTTCACTGGGGCTCCCACTGAACAACTTTCTGTCACCTCTCTGGTCGTTGTGTTGAAGCCACCTGTGAGGGTTAATTTGTGCTGCTGAAGAGGTCCAGGAGGAATTAATGCTGTGGCCTTGATCTGTATCCCACTGAAGTTAATGGGAGCAGGTGTAGGTCCCATGGAAGGTAAAGCTGGGCAGAGTTAATAGTTATGCGTATTAGCATGGCTGCTGCAAATTAAATTCATTAAATATGGCCAATTAGTGTCTCAAAGTATTAACCATTGTCTGAGCCTCACAGTTTGCTTGCTAAGTCCTTTGTGATAGGAGTGGAAGCAGTGAAGTTTTTAAACTTAACAGTCAATCTAGAAAGTTTTAGAAAATGAAAATAAGTGGATTACAAACCTGGGCCTGTATAAAGAAAACAGAGATTTTTTTTTTCCCAGACATAGTATTAATGTCTGTATTAATTACCAATGTATGTGCATTTTACAGCCTGCACGTGGGTTGCCTTCTGGTTGTGCATTCCTTAACTTCCAAGTGAGGGCTGATAATTAGAAGATTTGAATCTGAGTTTTGGTTCTGTCCTTGGCCGCCCACCAGCACAGCACCTGCAGTTCCTACCGGCTCTGGCGTGCTTTTCCAGGGTGTGAACTTCTAAAAAATTCAGGCCATTGCTGTGCAAATCATTAAAGTGCCGGTTCTATTCCCACTGAAGGCAGTGAAGGTCTGTTCATGGGCTTGAGCAGCAGATACAGAGCATCCAGAAGCCCCAGTGATGGGACACTTCTCAGTTATTGATAAGAAAGTATTTAAACAGGGATTAAGCAAAAATATAAATAGCTTTAAAGTATTTGGACCAAAATGTCTTCCTCTGGCATTATTTAGGAGCAGGGATAAAATCTGCTTTGATCCCTCCTGCCCTGTAATGCTGAACTGTGTTGGACAGCCATTGCTTGATCTCACTGTCTAATAGGTTTTTCTCTAGCATGGAGTGTGAAACTTGGCATGTCAGATGAAATGCACGGGATTAGTGTAGTAGCTGTATTTTGTATTTCTCTGCCGTTCCGTTTCAGGATGCCAAAGTGCTAAAAGCACTTTTAACAGAAAACCAGCCCTTTTTCATGCAGCAATCTTAACTGTCTGTGGTAAAATTTGTTAGTGAAAGAAAAGCACTAAACCCCCAAATCAGGGAAGAAACTGAAAAAGAAACTTTAAAAGCATATTTTATTTCAAGTGCATTGATTTGTGAATGTTAGATCTATGTGTATACTCTGTTAATGATTTGTTCTCTGAAAAGAGCCTTTCATCTGAATAAAAGCTCTTCAGCAGATCTTTAACATGGCAGACTTGAAATTGCTGGAATTATTAAAAAGATCCTAAGTCAGTTAATCGTTATATCATTTGGGCTTCAAGGAAACTCTAATGAGTACCCAGCTCTCCCTTACAGAGCTGGCATTAATTATTTACGTGTCCCTGTAAATCACGTCCAGCCACATTGATACTGAAATTGAATAGGATGTCACATCCAGATGTAAGAAAGTAGCCCTTTTCCACCCCAAGAGTTGTTTCCTTTGGTGGCTGAGGGCTGTGCTGTTTGCTCTGCTCTGTGCTGTTGGGCAATAGTGTTTTTCTAAAGAAGTATCAGCAATGCAGCAGCTGGCTCAGATGTACCCAGACCTGTACTTACCCTGGTCTGTATTTATGCAGATACTAAAGCATGTGCAATCTTAATTTGGGGCTGCAATTTCTCTGGTACTGGAGTGTCAACAAAATATTTTGGTAATGTTAATAAATAGTAACATATTTTATGATATATTATTATTAATATACTTTATTACATTGGGCTGTGCCAATAATATGACAGTGAACCATGCTCTGTATGTACAAGTTCGTTGAGTTCTCTATCTTGAAACTGGACTTGTTCATTATGGAGTCATTGAAAGTGAAAATACAGATCCTGAAAAAGTAGCCAGGAAGAAATAAAATAAATCAAGGATAAAATAAAATCATAGCAGTGGGCCAGGTCCTCAGCTGATGTGATTTAGAGTCCCTTCCAAGTCAAGACAGGTGTGCTTGAGTAAGGAAGAGGATCTGACTAACTGCTTATGTCTTTAGTTTTCCACAATTTCACCTGTTGTAGCTCTACTCAGTTACCCCTGGAAGAGGAATTGACAGGGGGATTGAGGGCCTGCCTGAAGAGGGGAATTTCTGCCTGAGCCCTGGAGAGATGTGAAACTTCACAGTAGCAGGAATCTGATAAGAAGATGAGTGATCACAGAAATAAGAAATAAAATCTTTTTTCCTCCATATTCAAATGATATTATGTTTAAGGCATTTTAGAACTCGGATTTTGACATCCAAGAAGTAATATGAAAAACCATGTCATCCTCTTGTCAAAGAGAAATGTCTTCCATCATTTGATCTGCCTAATTGGGTCAGCTCTGCATTTCTGAGGTATCTGTCAGTAGGCCTTATTTACATCACAGTTATGATGAAGTTATAACCTTTAGAAGGGCTCAAACTTAGTAACTATGGAAATACCGATGCTGTCCTTAAAAATGATGTGGTAGATTCCTTAAAGCTTAGTAATGATAACACAGGGAGTTGCACGGATATAGCCATAACATAGTACGAGCTGTGTGGGAAGACAAATACGCTTCAGTGGAATTTCCAGTACTTTCCCAAAGTACAATATAGAGAACATGTACAGGTGGTTCTGTTTTTCTCAGGGACTCAGTGGTAATTTTTGGTTCCTCTGTGTCACTTCCATAGTCTTACGCCATTTGATGGGCCCCGGCACCCTCCATGGCTCTGCTCCACACCCAGACGTGCTTGTTCACGCCGTGAAATGAAGTCACTCCGCGTCCTCCTCTCACATCTATTTTCTTTCTCACACGCCCACATGCACACGCACACGTCGTCACAAGCTCTTACGTGCTGTCTGCTGTGTTCTGGTCCTCTCCTGTCCTTCATGGAACCTTCCCCCACGTGCAGTCTCACACTGACTCCCGCCGGTGAGAGGCTGCTAGTGGGGAGGGCAGGTCCTGGTGGAGGTGCCCCAGCCGGGGCTGCTGTGTAGAGGGGAGGTGCTGGGAGGTACCAGCGGGCTCAAGACCTGTTCATCCCCGGTCAAAGATCTTCCCTTCTCGCTGACTGGGTGCCAAAAGCACTTGTGTTGGATTCAACACAACAGATCGTCCCTGTTTAGCTGTTTAACTTGAGGCGTCGCGCAAGTTGCTCAGTGGTTTTTCCCTTCCGGATTTGGAAGTTCTCAAGACGTAAAGAAATATGTTGATACTGGTGCTTCCCCTGGCTCCACAGCCCCTGTGATGATTGAAGGCTTTATCTGATTTTCCTGTTTCTGCTGAAATTACCAGGAATTTCTACCTCTCTTTTATCACACCTCAGTGAGGCAGCAGTGACTTTGTCAGACTGTTTCATATTTTGTAATTTTTTTTCTCAGTTCACTATTTTCCTTTTTTTTCCCCTAAATTACATTAAATAAACATTTCAGATGACTTCAGATGTATGGGATATGGTATTTTTTAAGGTGCATGTTTTCAGTGGGAAGGTTGATGAACCGCTGCAGCAAACCATGAACACAAGTGATTCCCATCTCCTCTGGAATGATTTTGTAGGAGCTCTGAAAGCTCTCAAGCTTCATGCAGGAGTCACCAGGTACAAGCCTCTTTTCATGTTTGCAGAAGAAGATATTTCATGGTCATTTCTGACCTTAAAATCTGCAACTCTGGGAGCCTCACTGTCAAACCCACGTGGGGTCAGGGATAGTTTGTGCTAAGAGGTGCATGGTGCCTACAGCACCTTCCCTGCATCTGTGGGAGGATTGAAAGCTCCAGGTATTAATGTTTAACTTAATGGTGTGAAACAACTCAGGTGTTTTAGTTTATGCACTCTGTGTAGGGTAAGCAGAAAAATTTTGTTAGGACTCCCTTAAGGTAACACAATTTGTTTTAAACTGAGTAATCCTGCTTGCTGTCCAATGTGTTCTTGGAGGCTTAAAAACTATTTGCAATGTGAATTGTGGTATCTTGTAATATAAATTGTTGGTCTCCCTTGAACAGTTACAGAAAATAACAGGTTTGAGCGTTCAGCCAGAATTGAAATGGGGAAGAAAGAAAAGCAAGATGGCCAATAGTTTTTAAGTCTGATGGTGAGGGTTGGGAAAAAAAATTGGCAGCCGTTGGTGGGAAGGGATTTTTGACAGCTCTCCAGGTGTGGCTCATGGATGCATTTTGGACAGTGCTTGTTTGGGGCAACAATTAAGATTCCAAAATACTCAATGCTCAAAAGCTTTCAAGTAAATACATAGTTTTGGAGACACACAGTTGCTGTATTGTCAGCTCACATATGTGCTCATGCTTTATGAGCCTGCTTTTCTGCTAGTTTTGATGTCTGACCTCTTTTTTTTCCCCCGCCTCGTCTCTCTCTCTCTGTGGCTGTTCTCTTTCAAGTACATCTTTGTCCTGTCTGAGCTCCTTGCTGCCAGAGGATACCTGCTCACCTGCCTGCCTGTGCAGCCAAGAAGTGTGCTTGACCAGCAAGGTGACAGTAAGATATTTGAGTTGTGTTGGAATAGGGTATTCTGTTTTTTTCCCCCTCTATTTTTTGCACAGGGCTTAGAAAAGTGTGATCCTTGCCTGGGCCAACACTCAATATGAGTACTCAGGACCTCAGTATAACCAATATTGAGTCCACAACTGCTTTGTGTTTGTGTAGATGTGAGCTGAGGGCAAAGCATGCAGAAAAATACTGGTATTTTTAAGCTGCCACAGAGGTAGCTGACACCCAATAGCTCCCAATAAGCAAAACCCAGAGGGTATGAAGACCTGGTGGAGAGGTAGTGGACAGAGCTGAACCCAAGTCTTTGGAGTCCTGTAGTAAACCTTTAACCAAAAGTCTATTCTTCCCATCACAGCCACAACACAGTGGGTGTGAGAGCCTTCTTCACCACCGCTCCTGCCATCTGGAGCAGCCTGTCTGCTTCCTTCACCCTCCATCTGCTTTCACACAGGAGCTGAAATATCTCTTGATGTATGTTTTCCTCCCTTTTTGTCCCTTTTTCTCTCTCTACCTTAGTTGCTGACCTCAATTATTTTTGCTGTCCTTCACACACAGTTCTCCTGACTACGTGCAGAATATTAGTTGGAGTTATTTAATCCTTTCAAGCATCCAAGGATGCAATTAGTATTGAATAAAGTTGTATTGTTTTGGTTTGCTTGACAATAATAAGCAACTCATAATAGGATTCTGAATTTATTGCCAGTAATGGTATTCACTTAACCGGTGACTCACAGTTTATATTCATGATTACTTAATAGGACCTAATTTTCTAGTCATTTTAGATACCATGAAAACAAGTTGGAACTAAGTGGGTACTGTTGGTAAACAGGTAATGAGTGAAAGGAGGGATAAAAAATTCCTTGGGGCAGGATCTGTCATTTTAATTGGAATTCAAACCACCTTGCATTTCAGTGCTTCTGTGTAAATAATAATTAACAACAATAACAATAATTTGCAAACATATGTGTGTGATTGGGCTGTTGTTGAATGACAAATAGCTAGCTTAGCAATCAGAATATTTCTCATTTCTCTACTGTTCCTTAAAACCTTTCTATCAAATTTTAACACTGATATGGTTTTTTATTATCTGACTTGGCAGTTCCTATAATTTTCCTCTGAATGTTGTGCCAATCATTTTTGAAAAAGAAAACTATAAATAACAGATTGTTAATAAACTTTTGAAGGCCCTTCACTGATGTTTTCATGTTGAAAGCAGTGTATGGAGTTCTATGCCAGAATTACTCACCAAACAGATTGTATGAGGTTAAATTAAAATAATACTCTCTAGCAGAATTTTTTGGCTGAGTTAAAAGCCTTTTTTTTTTTTCTTAACATTGAATGTGCTAAGAAAAAGCTACTGGGAAGCTCTGCTTTAGATCTGATCTGTGTGTAGGACAGCTGAACACAGGGCTTGAGATCCTCCATTACAATAGCTTACTGATTTTGCTCTATCTTTTCCTGAGCAATATCTGTGTCACAGTTAAAATATCAATGGTTTTGGACAGCTGGACTACATAAGATAATTCTTAAAATACCTTTTTCGATAGTGAAATGGGAAGAAGCGGATGAGGAAAAACACATTGGCTTAGATGTATTGAGGATTTATTTTTGTTTTGATTTTCTTATATTCCAAATTGGAGATAAACCAGTTTCAGTCTATTTACAGTTTCCAGGGAGAATGAAAAGGAGGTGCTTTTAATGATGCGAATGAACACGAGCATTTACCACGAGCAGCAACAGGTGAAGCACTGTGGCATCTCCATGCTAGACCCTTTCTCTTTGTGCTACTTCTGCAGTGGATTCTTCTCATTGCCCTGCTCTCAGTGCTCTCCCTAATTTAGGTTGTGTATTTGAAGGTATGTTCTTTCAAGCCTGAGCACTCAGAAGTTGGGAATTCTGTCTTATGCTCAGTTGCCAGAGCACAGAAGATCTAGAAGTTTAATCCATGGCTGATAAGAGTGAAGTGAGGTCAGGATCCATGGAAATTCTGAGACCTGGGAGCCTCCCTGTTTGTTTTGGTGAGGGATGGTGTGGCATTTTGGAGAGTAACAAATCCCTGTTCATCAGTGCTGGACTGTGAAGGTTTCCCGGTTTTCCTAGGAGCTTAAATGTAAAGATTTCAAAAGGCTGAGAAGCCTGTGAGTATTTGAGGGTTGGACACCAGCAAGTGAAATAGGAAGGGTCTAAAATATTGGGGTTTTTTAACTGCACCTTTTATTGGCCTCAGATGAGATCAGGCACTGATGAGCTAGGAGTACTGCAAACACCGGAGTAAAAGACTGCTCGTACCCTGGAGAACTAATAAACTGAATAAAGAAAACAGAAATGCTTACACTGTTTTGTTAAAGACGAGAAAGTGTGTCGCTTGTAAACCCAGAGCTCAGCCTGAATCTTAACCCCAGCCTTATCCAGGGGACTGTCCTGCTTCTTTTAGTAGAGGGCACTGTGTCAGCACCAATGTCTTCAAGATATATTTATTTATATGTGATTCAGCCGGGGTCATCACATACAATTTGTTTTTACTTGTTAAGGTCTGAAGATGCAAAGCTCTGTCTGCGTGCTGTTGGTAACAGCGTGGGCGCTTTGTTGCTGTGTTGTTTCAGCTGCTCACAGGAATCCAGGTCTGCCCAGAGCTATAACGAGCTGGAACAGACCAGGCGGTGCTTGGGGTGATGTGGGATCACTCCCAGCAGGATCCCATCTTCCCATCCCAGCTTAAATAATTCAGAGGACTAGGATTCAACCAGGCATCAATTTTCCATACAAACTCATCAGCTGTGACCCTGATGCCCCACTGTGATGGGCAAGGGCAGAAATGAGGGAAATCATTGGATGAAAAACCGTGAAAAAACAAAATACACAGAAAACCCAAACAACACAGAAGGGAGCTGAGGGGGTGAGGGGAGAAGAGAGCACTTAGAGGATTTGCAGCCACATGGAAAACTCCTCTGGGGAAGGCACAGGTTGCTAATCAAATTCAGCCATATCTGAGAGAGACTGCCAGAGCATCCCTGAATAATCCTTCACTGTTATATTGGGTTGGCTTGGAGATTTCCTCCCACTGCTCACTTGTGTCTTCTCCTGCCTCTCAGCGTAAGTAAATCAGCACGATCTGCCCAGCCATGAAGGCTGCAGTATTTTGGAAATTCCAGGCATAGCAGAGTGCTTGGTGTGCGCTGTCAGCGGCACAACCTACCAGGAGCAAATTAAACTTGTCTCGTGCTCCCTGCCCTCTTTTCTTGCATAACACCTGAACAAGTTCAAAGGCTTTGTCTTTTATTTCGGGAATTTTTGCAGCTGGGGCCTGAGATATCTTAAAGACTATCTAAAGCTCTGGGATCAGCATCAGTCTCACACCTCTGCTTGAATGGGGTTTGTTGCCTTAGGGGTGTAATTAATTTGTTCAAGAGGCGCAACTTTTTTGAGAGGAAAATCTGACACTGTTAAGCTTTTCCATGGGCAGATCATGAACATCATAAAAACACCACCTCCTTCTCTGAGTGCAAGCCATGGTGTTTTGAGACACCTTCTCTAGCATAATTACATAGCAACCTGAATATTGCAAAACAAACAAGCTTTCCCTCCCAACATAAAACGCTCCCAAATGTAAAAAAACTGCCACAAACCAGAACAAAAACCCTTATCTTCTTTAGGGAGAGATGAGGGGGCCAAACAACATGCAGCTTGTTAGCCAAGTTGCTTGATGCACCAGGAGAAGATGCTTAGATTAAAAAATTTATGGAGCAGAAAAACGGTGTCACTCCTTTTGGCCTAATGACCCGGGCACTGCAGCACAAGAGGAACAACTTAGAAGGAAGGGAAATGTCTCACGTCTCAGGTTTGACTTAGTTCTTATGTTTTTTAGGAAGCAGGAGGCTTTATATTTAGACATCAGAGGAGAATATGCCAAGAAATGAGCTGAAAAAACCAGGGTTCTCAAAAGGACATAGGTGCAGGAAACGCAGGTACTGCAGGGTGCAAGGAGACTTCTGCTTTTGGGCATATTAAGGTGCATCTGGAGTAATTTTACTGACTAGCTTTCCTGTCCATAACCATGTATTTCATGCCTTAGCCATAAATCTTACACTCTTAAGAGAGAGACCCTGGGAAAAAAAATAAATCTCACAGAACTTTGTAGGCAAGTCCATTTACTGAGTGTCTCTGATGAATCTCATATTTTTCATGGAAAGCAGTGAAAGTGATTCAGAGATTCCTGAGTGACAGCTGAGATGGTTTGTATCCAGAAAGCAAACCTGTGCCCTTCTGGAAAGGGAATATAAGAAGTCTTAAAGCTGAGAACGTGCTCATTCTGCAGGTGAGTGGAGCTGCTCTGGGGCAAAGCAATGGGATTCAGCTGTAGCTAAATGCCAAGAAAGACTAATCTAAATGGGGTTCTTTTAACTTAATTGGCTCTAAAAACTGCTAAGTCTCCCTCCTTGTTAGTGAGCTGCAAAATTTTGTGGACATGGGTTCTCTGGACAGGACTGCTTGTACTGCAGCAGGCAACATTTTCATCATTTCCAGTCAATGACCACTGAAATGACCTGCAGCTTCTGTGCTGGTATTTGCCCTGGAGATGGTGTGATGTTGTGACATCTCTATCTTGACATTGCCCTGTGATTGTGAGGAAGGTGGAGGAGCCCTTTATGTACATGTAAGTAGAATGTCTGTATGTACATATATATATATGTAGTGTATATATACCCACACATTAAAAACAATGTTTATGTAGTGATATGTAGCGATATATAGTGCTAGTTTCTTGCCACACAGCATGTCCTTTGGCTTCATTAATAAATGCATAGAGAATGACTTGTGCCATTCAGTAAAAACTGTTTAGGAGCATTGTGAACACTGTTAATTTATTCTGCAGTTTGAATATCTCTTGATATTTGGGTTGCATTTAGCAGAAGGCAGGGGAGCCATGCCTGCTTATATCATCTAAGCTTCATCATCCTTAATAAAGGGTCTAACCCAAAATTCAGCATGAGGATATCCCCAGCAATGAGGAGGATGTGAAGTGGATGAACACTTAAAAAATACTAATGAAAGAACAGAAATTTGATCACTATTGAATTTTATCATGACATTGTCTGGAATAAGAAATGTGGAGCAAGAAATCTGACAGCCTTTTGGCAGCTGGGTAGATTTACAGAACTGTTTCATTTATTAATCAACAAATAATACATTGGAAAGACTCCAAACAATTTCTAGATGCCTTTGTCCATGCACTGACTTCTTCAGAGATGTTCTTCTGTTGTGTTCTTCCTCCATCTAGTGAGGTAAGACTTGAATCCAGCCAATGACTTTGTTTTTATTCTTGCTCACCATTCATTTGCTTTCAGTGGTGGAGGTGGGATAGTGACCTTTTCCCAACCTGTCATCTTTATCAGGGATGACTTTGGTAGTTCTGAAATATGCAGCATTTGACCTTGCTTGATTTGTGGCTGGAGAGACCATGTGAAGCCCTCAGAGGCAATCTTAGCTCTGTGATGCCTGAGGTCCCCCATGGCCCTCTGCCTCCATTTCTGAGACACTGCTGGTAGGTCCTCTGGAATATTGGAAGGAAAATGCTCATTTTTCCTGAGATTTAAACAGGAACTGTGTGGTGCCCCCTTGTTCAATTAGCTGATGAAGGTAAACACAGAAAAATAAGAAGAGCACAATGGCCCTTCCCTCTCCTCCTGTCCTCCATCTCCACATTACCTCTGCTACCCCTGTTTTCCATCTCCCATCTAAATCCTGCACAAACCCCTTGGGAGGGTGCAGTGCCGGAGTCACACCCTACAGGGGTGCACAGCTGGGAGGCACAGCTGGAAGACAGCAAAGCATCATCCTTTGGGTCAGTTAAGGGCTTTATTTCTTTAGATAAAGCACCCTTCCCATGGGAGAATGAAGGTGGTGCAGAGCAGATGGAATCTGTCTGAGCTTTTTCGGGTGCAAAGTTGACTGCAGTAAGTGGAGGGTGAATTAACTAACATTGGGCTTGAGGTTTGGAGGTCTGTCTCAGGTAGCCTGTGAGGGATTCTCCTCCAAAATGGGGTGGTTGAGGTATCTTCACCATCTGCATTTAACTCCAGCGTGCACCACTGCCTGCAGGGTGCTCTTCAGCCATGGCCTGCAAAGCTGTGCTGATTAAAAACCTGCCTTGCTAATGTCACTGTGGTAGTGAGTACATTACCTTGTGCAATCAAATCCCTTTTCTGCTGTTATTTAAGCAACACCCCTAGGGATGTAACAAGGCTTAGATATTTTCATACTTTAACACCAAGGCAAATATGGAAGGTGGGGAGATTGACGGTAAAAATACTTCAGAAATCTAGTTTTGGCTTTGGAAGGTGCCTGTAAAATGCCTTCCTAGAGGTCTCCTTGTGTGTTGGCTTTGTGCTCTGAGTAGATCTCCTTAAAGCCAGAGGGTAGCACGCAAAAGCACACCAGGTCTGTTTCGCTTCTTATTTTCTCTTAAATGATTTGTAGCATCTCAAAGTTACTGTAAAATGCTGCCTTCCATGTGCACAGCTTGGAGGTTTTCCTTTGGGAGTCAAGGAAAGCCCACACTACTCAGCAGCAGCTGGAATAGCAGCATTTTACGCTCCTTATGCTCAGGTTTCAAACGTCAATATAAAGTTACAAGGCTGTGAAGGAACAGGTTGCAGTTTCAGAGGAGAAGAGGAAGGGACTGAGCGAGTCCCACAGGGTGGTTCACATCTTCTGCCGGCCCCGTTGTTTTCAGGGTTGTGCTGTGAATTTATTTAATGAAACCATACAGGTTAAAAATAGTTCTCCAAAAGGGAGGTGGGGGGAAGGGGAAAAGTACAAAGTACAAGGAGTTTTATTTCTTTTCATTCCATAGACACTATAAATCAGCAGGGAAGTCAGTTGCAGGATTTTTTTTCCCTTCTATCTTGTGTCGTTAAAAAATCATCAGCCACCACACTGAAATGGTTTGCAAGAGCAGCTTTGTCAGGAACAATCTCTGTCTGAGAACAATAAAAAATTAGTAGATGCCAGGTTGAAATCATGTGTCAGAGGTTGCTGAATTCAACTTAAGAGCTGTAAATGGAACCAATCATCATTTCTTAATGAGATATATGAGAACAAAGAATCACAATGCTTGAATAATCTGTCACATTTCTATCATGCCGCTTAAGCAATTATACATTTTGTTCAATAGTTTGGCAGGTAACATGACAAAAATCAATTTACAAAGCAGATTAAATGTAAATATGCAGTGCTGTATTGGTTCCACACCACACCCCCCCCCCCACCACTCCCCCTTCAGGAATGTCATTCTTAAAGCCATATGTTTTTTTATCCTTACAATCCCTACCCAGTCATCTGTTTTCAGTGGTACTGCTTGGATGAGGTGCTGCATGGCCCACAGTGACATTATTCACCAGATCATTTGTCTTTAATCCATCTCTGGTCTAATGAGACTGTCGTCTGGGCCTTAGTGAAAATGAATGATGCATTGCTCTGATGTAGAGTGTAAGTATGTTTTTCACTTTAGTGCTAAGGCTGTATTTTTACAGGGTCCTTAAGGAAACCCGTCTCTCAGCCCTTATTAACACTTAATGTAAAAATTTCTGAATATTTTATTCATTTGGCAGCTAGTAGGAGAAACTTGGTAGGAGTTCCCTAGGAGCTCAATAACAACCATTGCACATGGAGTTGATACCATCATCTATATTAATACCAGAGCTTTCATCACATTGCAGCAGGCTGTGACTGGGACGGTCCTGTCCCTCTTTGTGGGTTTCTGCAGCAAACCACCAATAAAAACAGTTTACAGTGACTGTCACAGTGGACACTAAATGCCATCTTCAGCTACAAGTGTTCACTGGTCTTACCCTTTTCTTCCATAAATGACTCCCCCAAACTTTGAAGCTGTGGCACAGTAGAGATAATTTCCCCCCCCCCAAAATGTTTTCACCTCTCGCCTTCTCTGTGGAGAACACACTGATATAGGATTTTTGTTCCCTGCACGAATAACTATGGGATTCCCTCAGTCCATTTGTGTTTTATGTAGTCTACAAGATGCCATTGATGTACCTGGCTGCATATCTTGTTAATCCTCTTGTATGTCACTGGGTTCTCACAGATGTCATAACAACTTTTAGAGAACCGTGAACTCTTTTCTTTTTATTTCAGTCAAGGTAACAGGGTTCCAAGAAGCCTTTTAAATATACCAGAGGGTTGTGTTATGGGAGAGAATAACATTTCTTATTGCCATATGACTCCTATTACTGTAATTTTTGAACAGATCACAGTCCTTACAGAATCTGTGATACTGAAAACTCGTATGCTTATATTTTTGCTACATTTATGCATGACATATGGACTTCTAGGATCTGGTTACTCGGTGTCTACTCAACATCTTGTGTTTTGTGGTGACTGTTGAAGAAACTGAATATGTATGGTATGTCCTTATCTATTATTGGTGTTGCTGTAGTGTTTATCTTGTGCTTTGTTGGCTAACTGTCAAGTACTCAATGGCTTCATTAAGAAGCAGATGTACAGGTCTACACTTTGTTTTTGTAGCTGCACTTTTGACATATTGTAAATGTCCTTAATTGATTTTGTTCAGGATAATACCATCTGCTGGCATGTGTTTCTGCTGTGGCTCTTGCTGAATACTTGTGTCTATCATGGTCTATAAGGACAAATTACAGAGTGTCAGCAAGGTATTATGTTGCCTTTTTTTTTTTTCTGGAATAGATGAGAGCAGAATTTGGACATTGAATGACCATAAATCTACATAATTTAACATCTGGATGAATATATTTTATCCCAAAAAAGCATGTTCAGGCAAGAATTGAGCCCTCTGTCCACATTGGTCTCTCTTAATGCGTTGTTGGTGTGTCTGCAAACATGTCAGAACTTGCAGATTGGGAGAAAACGAGTCTTTGGGCTTATATTTGGCTTCCCCTTCATAACGGAGAGATGTGGAATAATGTTTAGTTCTTCCTGAAGCCTGTGCACAGAACTCTATCAGTCAAAATAAGTTGTCTTTAAACATCACTTACTGTATCTGTAAGGCTGATAGTCTTCTTGTCAGCTTCTTACATAGCCAAGTGTGTTCTGATATGAAGGTTTTGGTGGCAGAAGCAGTACTGGACATGCACTAGATGAGAATTCTGCTGAGAATGCAGCTGGGAAAATATGTGCAGTCCCCTGAGAGTCCAGAACAAAGTCCTCTTTTCTGCGTGGGCCCCTGTTGGATTTAGCTCTCCATATTCCACTCAGTCCTTTTTACTAGGTAGAATCAGTATTTATGGTAGATTTTATTGCAGTTTCCATGTCTGTGTCTGAACTGTGAAATGCAATAGAAATTCCATTTCCTGACACTCCCTGTCTCTGGTCATGACAAGTGCAGGGAAGCGTCAAAAACTATATAGGTCAGGATTTCTCTGTAGTGGCCTAACTATGGTCCCAGTAAAAGCAGTGGGAGTTGGCTTTTGATGTCAATGAGACAGCATTTATCCAGTTTTGAGGTGCTTATGAAGCCTTTACCTCTCTCCACACCATTCACATGCAGAAGTGACAGGGAGGAGAAGTGTCATGCAGGGAAATGAGAGTCCTCCAAATACCAGTGAAGATAGGGAGATGGATGTGCTTAGTGTTTTGATAAAAGTGGGTCACTGCTCTGAAGTACTTCTGTACCTCACCAGGGCTGGGTTGTCCTTGAGCTGCATTTGTGTTTGTGGTGTTTCGTATGGTCAGGATTTTCGTGAAAACTTAATTATGGAGAGCCTTCCTGACCATGCATGTGTGTTAGAGCTCACATGAAAGTAATGGCAAAAGCACAGGTTCTCCTTTTACTTTGCCATCTACTTTCTTTGACCCAGTGTCCTTGCTGTTGCTGTTCTCCCTCTGTTGATAACCCCTGTACTGGTACTCCCATACTGGTACTCGCTGAGACTTTGTAAAGTCACGAGCCTTGGAGATGATGTGGACTAACGGCAGAGAAACGTGTTGGGTTGAAGAGCACTAGGTAACAATTTGGGAGACTTGGGTTTTGTTTCTTACTGTGACACTGGCCTTCTTTATGACTTCTGAGAAATTCCAGCACCTCATTGTCCTGGTTTCCCCATCTGTCAAACAGTCCCCGACCTACTTTGTAGCTCACTTTGAGACCTAACTAATTAAAGCTCGCTATGCTATGCGAGATGTTCGGAATGCACTGTGCAGGGTGTTGGTTTTTGTCATGGTAATGTGGTGAGAATCTCCCTCGTTGTATCCAAGTATGTTGGGACCTCAGCTGCAATGCTCGTGTTTTTTCAGGTGATGCATTGTGTGGAACACAAGGCCAGAATCTGATCCCTTTCCTAAAAATACCACTCACTCCAAAAAGAGGTGGACAGCTGCCCCACCTCAAAAACACTAGAAATGGGACAAGAGAGTAAACCCAACTGAAATGTGTTTTGTTTTCTGAAACTGTTGTCATCTTTCAGTGTGTTGGGAATTCCAGCAAGGCAGAAAGACCTTCCAGAAATGTCTCTGAGCTCTCAGCACCAGCCGGATGATACGTTTTCCAGTGTAGGTTTGTCAGTGGATGGACACTGGGGAGACAACTGTAAGAAACTGTAAAGCTGTGAGGGGGTTTTCCCCTACTGTGCAATCCAGGTTACAAGTGGGAGTCAGAAAATAGCAACTGTTTTAACATCACACTGTCAACAGAGTGGGTTTTGCAGAGCAGTGGATAAGGATTTGTGCTGCCCCGAAGAGCCCTCTGATGATAAGGCAGTGTGGTCTTCCCCTGAAGACACATCTGTAGCATTAGTGATGTTAATTATATTTTTTTGATATCTAATTATGTTTGTGCCTCTTGCAAATCAGTTCAGTAAGTGAAAGCACAGAAGCAGCTACAGTGCCCCTGAAACAATCAGCTTTTTGAAACACCTTCAAAAAAACCCAATGAAAACAATTGGAGGAATGTCCTCATTTCCACGTCTTCATGGGGAAAAAAATGGTACCTGTGAGATGCAAGAAGAATGGAGTTGTGTTTCAAGTTACTGCAGCATTACTGTTTTAAAAAACCTTTTTGTAGGCAGAGTGCATTCAGTTTTTTCTTTTTCTGGAAAAAAAGTAAAGTTCATGCATATATTGGCAAGCAGACTTTCATTTAAGCTGCATGATTTAGATCTGCTGGTGAAGGCTGCTGCTGTAGAGCATTTGGCATTCATCAGAAAAAATCTCCAAGTCTAAACAGCTTTATTATGCAAAGTTATATAGTTGGAAGGTAAAACACTCTGTCTTTTTCCACTTTGAAGAACAGGGCCAGCTGATGGATGTCCCATCTAATGTCTCATAACCTTGCAGGGACGGTGAATAGCGGTAGGTCTCACTCTTCAACCTATGGATGCTCTAAACAAGGAGCCCTGAGGGAAAAGGATGCTTAGCTGGGCTGTGGATAGGGGAACAACTGTGCTGAAGAAACCAGGTGGGTATTCTCAAATAATGTGTTAGAAAACCGTTGGTATCTTCATGAATCAGGGCCCAATATTTGGATATTTCCATTGAGATTTTTGTTAGCGCAGCTTTTTATTTCCTACAAGACATTTTTACTAACAAAGCATGCCATGACTGCACTTTTACATGGGTGCAGCTTCTCCTGAAGTGAATTTTCCTTAGTGACTTCTATTAACATTTATTAAAGCTTCACCTTGTTTAGTATGTGATTATTCTGCTTATTCATACTACCATGTGTTCTTATCCTCAAGCACACCCTGAAGTCCTGTTAGAGGTGTGAAGTCAGAGGGACTTCAGCAGGAGCCAAGATATGGAGCCCTTAATGTGTTTTTTGCTAGGTGTGGACTGCTGAAAGGTGACCAGGAAGGGCTCTCCTGAGGGACTGTGCTCTGTATTTCTGCACGTTTCCACACTGTGCAAAGGACCAGGTTACTAATCCCACCCAGAGCTCATCACAGCAGCCATAAGAGCATTCCTAGCCCTCAGTGTCCTAACCCTAACACTGACCACAATGACCACAGATTAGAGCCCTGCTAAGCCATCTGGTAAAACATCACCACAGAAGTTCCTTGGCAGGGTGAGAGGGAAAAACCTATTTAGCTTAGTCCGCTGTTGATGCACCATAATTTTATTTCTCCGTTCCATAAAAACTGCAATAAGGGAACACCAGCCTTTTAAATGCCCTTTAAAATGCAGTGAGAAAACTCAGCATAGTAATAGGTTCCTATTTATTCAAGCAAACCTTTAAAATAAAGTCTGAGTGCTCAGAAAAGTAAATTTCTCCATCACAGACAAAGGAATTGTGTTGTTTTTTATTTTGGACAGCTTTGGTTTTTCTGGGAAGAGAAATGTAGCAGAAAGCATAACCCAAGGCAGTAAGTTGGGCCTTGAACACAACCCAATTTCTTGCATGTAATTTGGGTTCATTCTCCTCTGAGGCTGTGCTTTAGGTGAACAGTATAAAACTTGGCGGTCTTTCAAAGTCTGGAGGGAATACAAGAAAGGACACATTATCACTTCACCTTGTGCATTGCAGGATCTGCAGAGACTGTGAGAAGTACTGCTGTTTCCCAGGAATTACTGGTTATTTTAAAGGCAGTAAAGAGTCTGGGTGGGATTCACTGCTCCTACAAGGCTTGGGTGCATTTGCCTAAATTTAGGCATTTGCTGTCATTTGGGATGTCCCAAATGATCCTGAAGCAGCCACAGGGAGCTGGGAGGAATGACACTGGATGTGCTGGAGATGGGCACTCTGGGGAGCTGAAGGCTCTATGTATGCACAGAACAGCGGAGAGGGTTCTAAATGGCATTAAATGGCATATAGGTGTGGTGCACCGAGAGGAAGGTCAAGAACATCCCTGGACAGCGGCATTTGGGTCGAGATGATGAAAGAGCAGAGTCCTTGATGACTGAGGGGGTTGGTAGAAACACTGCCTCTTCTGAAAACAGTTCAAGAATCACACAGAGCAAGAGTTGTTGGATCAGGGGAGGTGAGCTGGTCTGCTGCTTTGAGAAGGGTTGAGCTGTTTGTAATATAAACACTGCCAGAAGAGTTTTCCGTGCTGGTTCCTGGTCTTACAGGTGGGAGTAAGCATTTAATAACTCTGGTGCTCAGTTGCAATTGATTAATTCATCTGAAATTAGGCCAAAGGTACCTCAAACTGGGCCATTTTGATCAACAGCCAGCTTAAAAATGTAGGTATGTGACTTATTTGCATTCACCCATGAGACAGCTGGTTGTGTTTCTTGTTTCTGGTTGTGCAGCCCACTGGGACTAATGCTGGGCAGTTAAATTCAGGGCAGTTTAGCTGGTGCAGAATTGGGTCCCAGGGGTGGGATGGGTATAGCAGCTTCTTTCTCTGTTGGATCCGGCACGTAAAATCTTCCATTAAATGACATCATCAAAAGTCAAAATTATTTTGCTTGGGCCTAATTTTATTCCCTTCACTTGCTGCTTCATTTGCCAGATTTTCAGTTATCCGTGGAAACTTCAGACGACCTTTGTCAGTCTTCTGAGGCTGGTGGTGGCACTGTTCTCTCCCCCTGGCACAAATAAGACGTTCTTTTGATATTGGTCATTTACGAATAACCTCTTGCAATAAAAAAAAAAAAGTAACCCCCCCACATCCCCATTTGCACCACTCAGAGCATTTTTCTGAAAAATCTCTGTTGTGAGAATTTCATATTGGGTTTGTAACCCTGTGGGGAACATGTTTGATCCACTGTTTCTGCTCTGCAAAAGCAGCATCCACAGTAATTAAACATTAACTACCTTTGCTTGGAAATGGCTGTCATCATTACTCTTTGCAGTTGTGAGTTGTTTTTTTTTTTGTTTGGATACTGAGTATAAGCTTTCAAAGCAGTTTCACTACTCTTTATCTCAGCTTGTATTTACACTGAAAGGTGAGTTGAATCCTGCAGTCTTATGTCAGTGTGACCACTCTGCTTGAAATCACCTCTGGGTCATTATGCAAAAAAAAAAAAGAATTTTTTTTTTTACTCCTGTTTAAGTGGGTGATGGAAGAGCCTGTTTTCTGCCTTCAGATGGTAAAATCAGCAAGAACAGAGACTCAGCTGGCCGAGCACAACTTCAGCTGGGAGGTTCTGCAGGGGAATGTGGGTTGTTGGCAGCAGTGTAAGTGGGTGAGAAATGGAAACTCCAGCTGGGCTTTCTTCAGCCCGGTTTTCTCTGAACCATCCTCCAGCTGGCAAAATTTCCCTCTCTTTGAGGTGAGAGAATGGTCAAGCACAGAAGCAATGGCTGGTTTTGGTCGCCTGGTGCCCCATTGGCTTTGAAGTTGTGTTATTGTTGTCCTTCCCTTGCATGTAGCCTTGCTGCACCAGTATTGGGCTTGTGGATAGTTGGGGGCCAGAGGGTTAGAACACACAGGAATTGGAAAACCAAACCTCAAACTCCTGATTCTAGCCAAATAAAACTGGAGGGGGGTAGGAGAATGGGCAGGTATGAGTCACATCTGGATGCGCTGCACTTAAAATGCTTCTTAAGTAGCTTTAGAGGAAAATCACTGCACAGAATAGTTTTGTGATCTGAAAGAAAAAGAGGAAAACAAAATAAAAAAATGTGATGGGGAGAAAAGGGAAAAGAGGAAAAAGAGAAAAAAAAAAAGAAAAAAAAAGACTAAATAAGTTTGACCATTCTTGGATTACAGAGAAGTGAGAAGACTGATCAGCATCCTCATTTCCAGGGCTGTGCAAGCCCTGACTGTGTCGTTAGGTGGTTTCCAGTTCAGGGCTGGCCAGTGTCCAGCTGGCGTGGGGCACGGCCGAATGATCTCCCGTCTGTCTCCAAAACGCCGTGTAGGTGCACCGTGTGTCAGTCGGGCGAAAACTCCTCACTTTACAGCTCAGCCCACCCCTTGAACAAGAAAAAATAATAAATTCGAAAGACTAGGGGAGAAGTTTTGCCATAACACTGTGTTTGAACCCTGTAGCAGAGGTTGTGCTCAGGGATCCATGGCTCCTTCTCTCCACAGCACAAAGTTGCTGCCACTGTGGGGGAGGTTTGATTCCCATGACGTGGAGCTGGGGAGCGGGGACAGCTCAGTTGTGTCTGTCTTTAAGCAGTAGCAGCTGAAAAAAAAGAAATTAAGTTGTTTTCCAGATTCAGCAGTAATTGCTGAGCACTTTCCGTACCTTCTGCTCCCCCGTCTGAGTAGGAAAATTTCCTTTAACTCTGGGAAACTTGCACTGTTCAAGTGTCACACTGAGTATCCTGGGGAATTTGCGACGGCTAAATCCAAAGAAAAGGCTGTTGGTGGAGTGAAGCTGCTGAAGCTTCTGTTAAACTTCATGAGACAGACTTGAAGAGGCAAACTGTTTTTACAGGGATGATGGGATTGGAGGCTGCAGAATCCAGCCTGCTCTTGAGTCTCCTGAAGTTAGTGAGTGATGTGGGAAGAGGACGGGATCTACGAGTATCTCCTGCGTGTCAGTCTTTAAAAAAACACTAATTGAGCAATTTCCACTATCGCTCAGTGTTGCCTCTTGCCGTGCTTTGTATTTGCTCCCCTCACAGCCGTGCTGAGCTGTCGTGGGTCGGGGCCCAGCGTTCTGTGGTGATTTGCCTTGAGTGGGAGACAACCTACGGAAAGGCAATCGCCAGAAGTGTGGTGGCTTTCTAAGGTTTGGATTTTTAACCTGACTGGCAACAGCAGGGATTGAATGATCTTCTTGGAGAAGGTGCTTTGTGCACCAGCCATGGTGCTGAGAGCAGCTGTGACTGCCTGACCCTGAGACAACTCAACCCTGGTGCCTGTGTCAAGAAGTCAGACCTGGCTCTTCTGGATCTGGCTTTAGGCTCAGTTTAATTAATCTTTTCTTCAAAGCAGATTAAATTGATTGCTTTGGGGGGGGAAAAAAAAGTAAATTCTCCTTTGCATCTTTTTTTTTTCTTTTTTTTTTTTTTCTGTAGACAGTTGGGAAAGAAGAGAAATTAGGTGTATTCAGATGGTTTTCACTTTAAAATCTTATTCAAAAAAGTCCATTCTATCAGGTGTGAATTAATAAGCTGAGACATAGACTGTCTCCATATTTTTAATGATCCTAGCATGACATGTCCTGCAAAGCAATAATGGAAATAAAAGTTCACTTTACAGCCCAATAAAAGAGGAAAGATGACTACAGCTCAGAACCACTCTGTTCTGTCCCTGGAAGGCCCTGAACACACCAAATATAATGAGTTCAAGCACTGCTGTTTCCATCTGGGACTTGTGTGCACACAGTCTACTGTGCTGAGAATATCTGCTTCACCTGGGATGTGATGGATTTACTACATTTGTCTGGAGCTGGGGTTTCATTTGCTGGATGGAATTGTACATTGGTTTTTTTTTTTTAATGGATGCATGTGAGCTGCATGCATGGGGCTCACACTGACCAGCACTTCTGAGGTTTCGGATGTCCCAAAATCTTACACAGATTGCCAGCTCTCTCTTCTCACACTGCGACAAAATTTCCAGACAGAAAAGAAGATCTCTGTGGAGAATCTTGGGAGAGAAATAACGTAAAACTGGAGCAGCAATCGATGAATTTGGACAGGGTTAAATTTGTTAAATTTTTTTAAAACCTTTTTGAATGCTGCAAATGAGAATGTTGTTTTGAAAGAGAAAATTTGGGGTGTATTTTGAAAAATTTTGATAAAAATTTGCATCTTTTTTGCCAAGCTGAAACAGTTCTGATGGCTTCTGAACTGTATGGGTTAATGAATATAATATTCATTACTGAATTTTTTACCCTGTAACTACTTTGAATTTAATTTTTTTTCCCCATGTGATAGCTGAGGATAAAGAACAGAATATTTCACTTTTCAGAACAGCTTTGAAATTCACTTTCAAGAATCCTGGGCAAGTGTTGTCTGCTGTTGTTCACAGCAAGGAGGGATTCTGCAGGAGAGGTGCTTACAATTTGTGTTAGGTTTCCATTTCCAGGTAACTCACACAGGGTTGATGGATGATTAGCAGATCTTTTGAATAATAAATAGAATAGCCAGGCAGAAATTCTGTCAGCACTGTGCTTGCAGCAGCTGGCTGTGACCACCTGTAATCTCTCCTGTAGATGCAAGTGTTGCCATTAATAAATACGTCTTGGCCAGACCTACCCGCCAACTCTCCTGGTTCCTCTTGGCCACATAACTACAGGAATCAGTCTGCCCTTTGCCCATGTCTTCCCCTAATCCATTGCCCTGCTCTTTCAGCCTGGGCATTCAAAGATCTGCTTTTTCATGTCATACTCCCCCCCTTAAGGTTTTTATATGGTTTTGAGTCTGAAAGATGTTCATCCGTGTGCTGGCTGAGAGGTGTCCCCCACCTCTGTCCTCTCGCTCCATGGGTAGACTGCAGAAGTTATCTGCAGCAATGGGAATACAGATGTGTTACAGGGACTATCTCCCATCCTGAGAAGTTGTCAAAGACCAGCTTTTCCTGCATGGTTGCTTGAGCTCTTGTTGCAAGTGTGAGACATGCAGTGGGTCTCTGTCCTCTGTGGTTCATGCCAACTTCAGCTAACACAGAATTGAAGAACGGATTGGGTTGGAAGGGACCTTAAAGATCATCCAGCCCAACCCCTCTCCCTTGGGTAGGGTCACCTTCCACTAAACCAGGTTGCTCCAAGCCCCAT
>JAWWLV010000045.1:5491304-5518629 GCA_035041135.1 Platyrinchus mystaceus
ATACCCAGGTGAAGTGGCTCCAGTTATGGTTCAGGTGTTCTGTGTATCGTGTGTAGTCTGTTCAAGTTGTCTCTGAATGTATCAGTACAAATCGTGTAGCTGATTTCTCTCATATCAGGCCCATTTTACCTCTCCTCCTGGAAAGGCAGTAGGAAAAAAACCATTGAATTCTGATGCAGAATTGATAAAAATGAAGTACAGAGCTTCCAGATGCCTTATACTGCATTTGGCAGCTAGAAATACAGAAAATGTAGAATAATAAGCCCACTCTAAATGGTCTTTCTTCTTGGTAAGTGGATTAAGTAGCAATAATGGTTTCAAATCTGCCTGACCTTTAGGGAAGTTTGAATATGAATCCAGAACTGGCTTTGAATTAGACAGTAGAGGTTTTTTGTTGGTTCTAAATTTGAATCCAGATCTAAGCCTTGGCACTTTAGTTCTGTATCTGACCATAGTGGTTGCTAAAGAGGTGAAAAAATGAAAAAACAGAAGAAATAACTGTGTGAGAAACCCAGAGTGTTGTACTTACAGGGCCAGAGAGGTGAAAAGGGGACATTGGTATGACATTTGCTGCAGGAGCCTTGAGGAAAGCAGGATGCTCTGCTGGTGTGGAGGGACCTCACCTCTCAAGTGTCACCTCTTCTCCACGTGAGTGTGTGCTTGAAGTAACACTGCTCTGATAGCAGGGGGGATCTGGAGCTGGGAGAAGCAGGTGCTGACATTGGCAGGTGTAGCTATCAGGTGCAGAGGGAGCTGGTTTAATACCTGAGAAGAATGAGGGGCACAGATATCATCGGTGTCCAGGTGAGTTCCTGCTGGATGCAGGGCCAAAGCAGATAGTCTGTGCTGGTCGTGGGGATGTGGGGGAGCACGGGAGAGATGTTCTGCAGGATAAATACAGGTTGCTATATGTGCAGGGAAATACAGGGAAACTGAAGTCCAGGATCTCCATGGTAGCACTTACTTCCAGTGACATGGCAGAGTCTGGAAAGTGGGACAAGGGTCTGCTCAGAGCTCAGTGCACATTCAGAAAGTCCAGGAGGGCTGCAAAACTGGAGTAAGTGGGAATGACAAGTCAGGCTGCCTGCAAGAGCAGTTGCACACTCTTTGGTGCTGGAGTGAAGACAAAACATACAAATGCTCTTACCCCAGTAATGGAAGCCTGAAAAAATAGGGGAGGCAGAGGGCTTGGTGACAACTGACAACCATGGTATGGCAGTGCCATGATTTAATCCCAGTCAGCAGCCAAGCCCTACACAGCTGCTTGCTCACTCCCCCACCCGTGGGACAAGGGAGTGAACCGGAAGGGTAAAAGCTGGAAAAATCATGGGTTGAGATAAAGACAATTTAATAGGAAAGCGAAAACAGTGCACACAGGTGAAGCAAAACAATGAATTAATTCACTCCTTCCCATGGGCAGGCAGGTGTTCAGCCATCTCCAGGAGAGCAGGGCCCCATCATGTGTAATGGTTACTTGGGAAGACAAATGCCATCAGTTCAAATGTCCCCCTCTTCCTTCTTCTTCCTCCCAGCTTTATATACTGAGCTTGATTTCCTATGGTCTGGAATATCCCTTTGGTCAGTTGGGGTCACCTGTCCTGGCTGTGTCTCCTCCCTTGCTCCCACACACCCACAGCCCCCTTGCCAGAGTGGCAGGATGAAAAGCAGAAAAGGCCTTGGCTCTGTGCAAGCTCTGCTCAGCAATATCAGAAACTTCTGTATATTATCAACCCTGTTGTTCAGCACAAATCCCAAATGTAGCCCCATACCAGCCACTGTGAAAAAAAATTAATTCTACCCCAGCCAAAACCAGCACAGGTACCCTGGGGATCTGGGGTTTAAGCAGGTAATTAGAGGGATGCAGTGTTGCCAAGCTACCAGATTTATAGGAGCACTGGAGTAGGATGTATAGGAGGAGGAGTGACAGTGCAAGTGAAGCATAATACAAAATGCAGCAGCGTGGAAGTGTTATGGGAAAAGAGCAGTGCTATAGTATCCTTGTGGGTGGAAATTCCAGCTCTAATAATAAGTGTAGTACTAGGATTGTACTACTGACACACCCCCTTCCCTCCCCCCTTCCCCCAGGAAATACTAAGTGAGATTAAAGAAGCTGAAAATTTAGGACAGGTATAAATAGCAGGGGATTTCAACTACCCATACATAGATTGGGTCAGTGCCTCATCAGGATGAGATGTAGCGAGAAAGTTTTCGATGGAGGAAGTGCATAGTTGCTTCCCAGAACAATTAATCCTAAATCCTGCAGGAAAAGATGCTATTTTAGATTTAGCCTGAAGTGGTGCCAGGACCTTGTCCAAGAGGCTTTAGTGGGAGAGCTCAGTGGTAGCAAGTATAGTACAATTAGTTTTAACGTTGTGGCAGGAAAAAACAGGGCACATATTTTCATGTGGTCAGTTGGTTCCAAGAGAGGGATAAGGTAAATATGATGGAGGCTTTAACAGGCACAGCTCAAAAATGCAAGAAACCTGCATGCAGCCTGGAGGCTGTTAATAACAGTGTATTAGAAGCTAAGATAAAATGTGTGCTGCAATTTCGAAAGAACACAGTTGTCCCCCGAATCGCCTGCAGACTCGGTAGGAAAATTAAACAGCATATCATGGGAGGTGGCTGGCATCTGAGAAGTGGAAATCTTGTTCAGATGAAGAGAATGGGAAAGGCTGTAAAATCTGGCAGGCCAAGTGTAAACAGAAAATTGGGTTTGCTGATGAGGCCAAGCTCCTTTGAGTAGTCAGTTACCACGGGGATGGTGAGGAACTCCAGACAGACCTCATAAAAATGACTGAGTGCCAGAAAGGGGGTATATGAGCTTCAGTGTAGATAAATGTGAAGTAATCCATCAAGGGGAAATGAAACCATGCTTTCATGATGCTGAACTCCAGAACTGGGAGTTACATCGTGGGGTCGGGATCTTGGAGTCATGGCTGGCAGTCATTTGGGATCCCCTGCTCCCTGTGCAGTGACATTCAAAGAAGCAAACCCTTTGTATGTGGTCAGGGAGGGTGCTGAGAACTAGGTGTAGGGTGTTGTATTGCCTCTGTCAAAGGCTTAGTGTAGTACTTGTGTCAGGGCAATGCTGTGTGCAGCTCAAGACAGAGGTAGGGAAGGTCCAGAGCAGCTAAAATGACTGAAAGGAAGGACCAGCTCCTTACGAGAAGAGACTTGCTGAGCACAGTCTTCAGCCATAAAGCTGAAGGAGAGGGCAGGTGAGGGGTATGTTGAAACCAGCAGGTAGCTGAAGTAACAGACAATGATTTTAATCCTACTGGAAAGAAAGTATAGAGCTGAAAGCAAAAAAAAAGATAAAAGTAATCCAGGTAAATGAAAGTATTTTTTGTACTTGGCAGGTAGTGAGATTCTGAGTATCAGCAGCTTCAAAAGGGAATTAGATGAATTCACTGGCAACAGGTCTGTGGTACTAAGAGTACAGCGATATTCCTAGTAATGTCCCTTAAATAAAAAAAGTGAGGGTATGGAAGAGTGGAAGAGACGGGTGGTAGAAACGAGGCTCACCTGCTACCCCTGAAGAGCGTGCAGCGATCTCATGCAAATTAAAACACTGTTGTTCTTATTTCCCTAAAGGAAAGGAAGGAAATGAGGATGGAGCTGGTTGGAGAAAGTCTGTGAAAAGAGCCCTATTTGTCAATACAAGAAGGACAGACCATCTAGTGTAGTGTGGAGGTAAATGCCCCAGGTTATGTGGAGATAGTGTGTGGAATGGGTAGAGTGAGAAAGAAGTTCATGGTGTGGAAGTCTCAGAGTCCTGGTGTGGAACTGACTGAGGGAAAGCAGGAGGTGTGTATTATGGGGGTAATTCTACTGCAAGACAGTATGATGTGAATTTAGGACCATTCCCTTCCACACTCGACTATGGTGCATCTGTAAGGTGTATGTGGGGCATTATCTGATTCCTTAATAAATCAGGATTTTGGTATTGGGTGTTCTAGAGTCTCCTAAAACAAACTATTTTCATGCTTAGTAAAATCTGAAAAGCAAACATATGAATCCTGCCTAATGCTGAAGCCATTAGAAGTCTGCCCACCCCGAAAACTAATTTTAATACAGATAGGAAAGCAATTTCCTGATGAGAAAGCTCTTAATAGAGCATGTTAATAGGGAACAGGAAGGACAGGGTCGTGGGCTCTGGTGAAGCTTAATAACCATGCTGGGAACCAAAAGGAGACCAGTATTATGAAGGGTTGTCCTCAATGGCTGGGACGGGGATGGCATTTCAAGATGACCAAGACCAAGCAATGGAAGAGACCTCTTTGGTTTGCTGTTTAGGTGGTGGATGGCCTCAGTGGTTTCCTGTCACATAGAGCAGGAGAAGATCAGCACTCCTGGCCACCACTCACATTGCTGGTGTGATTCTGGGATCATCTTGGAGGTCCTTGGCCAACCACTGGAAGACAGAAAGAAGTGTGGGTATGGTGCATTGTGATCTGTGTTACAGTGTTCTGAAATGTGTTTCCAGGCAAGAGGCGTCTCGTTTCCCACTTGTCTGTCCCTGGGTTTCATCGGAGGACTTGGAGTCCACCAGGCCAAGCAGCAGGGGTGGAAAGCCTCCAGGAAACTCAGCGTTTTCCCTTGGCTTCTCCTGTTGTTTTTACTTTCCTTCTCTTGGTTTGCAGTCATTTTTACTGGCAACCCTCACTCCCTGCGAGGGCTGAAGTGCTGAGTTTGGGGATAACCTTAGAATCCGTAGGAGTCCAAATTTGGTGTTTCCATCTCCACTGAGTGGGTGGGAGGCCTCCTAACTCCCTGTAACCTGTGTGGTGTGGCTGACCTCGAACTCCAGGTCTGTGGTATCTGGCTGCCTGTAGACCTTTGTCTGTTTTTTAGTGGAAGCCCTTCTGTAAGAGTCAGCTTGCTTAAAATAAACTATTGAGTCACGCAAGCATGGAATTTCTTTCTGCTTTACCTTGCGATCAGGTTGTTGCATAAGCAGACTCCATGGCTTTCCTGGGTGAGGGTCTGGTTTGCTCTGGCATCTCTTCTTCTCTCACAGTGTCCTTCATTTTTTGGGGGGGTTTTCTGAGCTGCCCTGAGAAGTGCAGACAAAAATACAGCTCCCATGGGGGCAGAGGGGATTCCCTGTGTGCTGCTGGTGGCTCCTACATGGACCCATCCTCTCCACACACCACAGAGCAGCGATGCTCCGTTGTGGTTTACCCCATGTAGCCTCTGTGAGTCAATCTGGGAGCTTGTGTGGATGAACCCTGTGCTGGGTGCCTCTCATCCCACGATGGAAATCACAGGAGGGTCCTGCTCCTCAGGATGCATCACGGCGTCTCTATTTTGGGAAACAGTTGTACGAATGAGAGTCTGAAGACTGCAGCACGCATTGAATCTAGGATGTGTTTGGCTGTGGTAGGGAGATGGAGGCTGGTTTGCTTTTCACCATGGGGATGATGTCCTCTGCTCATCCCTGGAGCTGTTCCCATGCAAAGCCCCCACCCTGTCTGCAGAGGCCATCCCACCCTTGCTCAGCAGAGAGCTGTAGACTCTGCCTCAAAAGCAGGGGTGCAGCAAACAGTGTAACCCCTCATCTTCTATCCATGTCCTAACCATGAAGAAGGATTGTCACCCTTCGGAAAGCAGTGTGTCACAGTACTTATTTGTATAGACTCTTCCATTGTGGATGCTTCTTAACTCATCTAACATCACTTCTGGAGGCAGTTTTGTCATTACATTTCAGGCCCAGGTTTTGGTTGACTTGGAAGCTGGTAATGGCTCCACCATGAATTAATTTGGACACACTGAGAAAAGGTCTCATGGCACTGAACATTTTACCCGAGCTGGAAGGACCAACATGAATCTGTAGGACTTATTCTCTGACATCCCATGGGGAATACAGCAAATCTCGGTTTCTTTATGCCTCAGTGCCCAGACTGTAAAATGAAATGGTACCTTTGTCCAGGTGCAGTGGGCAGGGATGGGGGGTATGGAAGGCAAGGGGCTGTTTAAATAATTGGTAGCCTTTTAAGACTGCAGAGGAACTGCATGCAGTGACACAGAATTGTAAATGTGATCATAGGATCTAGAATTATATCTGATGGCTACACTTGTCCCAGACTATATACAAGATTCACTTTGTCTGGCACAGGAATTGTCCTGCTTATCTCTAGGTTGTGGCAAGAGATGTAAAACTTCATTTTCTAATGGGAGGACAAAGGTGGTTTAATTAGTCAAATAATAATGACCCAAACTTGGTTTCCCCCAGACAGAAGAGGTTGGTGCCAGCCAGTGTAGCACTCCTTTTCTCTGTGGAGTTCAGCAGATTTACACTAAACCAGAAGCTTAAAACGTGCTTTCAGTAGAGAAAGTGTTAGGAAATTGGAAGAAAATTATTTTCTGCCCTTCTCAGAAAAAAAAATTCAGCTGTGCTGTTCTGTGCAACACAATTTGTGCTGTGCCAAGCCTAAGCTTTGCTTAGCAGAACTGGGGCTGGTGCCTCCCCAGTCCTGGAGTTTGTGGTGGGAGATGGACACACAGAAGAGTCCTGGAGCCTCCATCTCTCACTATTAGGTGTTGCTGACTGTTGCCCTTGCTGAATCACAAAGACACGTCTGCAGACCTTCGCCTGATAAGCTTGGGTCTCTGAGGATGGATGTATTTCATTAGTGAAAAGATAGTAGTATTTACAGTGGTGGGAGAATCTCCAGGGACCCTTCTGCCAGTTCATATGAGGTTGGGTTTAACTCCCTCTCCAACTTGGCCTTGGCTCCCACAGATGAGATTTCCTTGCTGAACCTATTAAAAGCCAGATTAAGATCTCTTGTAGAGGTCATTTAGCAGTGAGAGAACTCTAAGGAATACTTGTTTTCATCTCAATCCTCAAAACAATCTGGGGAATGTATTTGGAGTCAGTTTCTGAACTTAACCCTCTCATCCCTAGGAAAAATAGTGTATGTGCTGCCCTCGTGCCTGGGATGGGGTGAGCTGGACCCCAGTGCTGACTTTCCAAGCTGTGTTGATTTTTCTGGAGCACACAGAAGGGTTTGTGTTGTGTGTGGGGGGGTTATACCACGATGAGAGGGTGACTAAATGGGTGTGCAGTTACATAAATTGGCATCAGCCTGTGTGTTGCATGTACAGCACAGCGATGACTCAGAGGCAGGAGCTGTGCTGTCAGGGATTGACAGCCCGGGGCAAAGCTGACAGATTGGTGTGGTGGGTCTTCTTGGGTGTCCCCCTCATCTGCCATGGGTGCTGGGGGTGCTGGTTTCTCCCTCATTGAGGCATTGGGGAGCAGTGAGGTTCAGTACTGAGCCTCTGGGGATGAAAACAAGTCAACCAGTGAGTCAGCATTAGGTGGAAATCCAATTTTGCATATGCAGGCTGTTGAAATACAAAAGAGCTGGTAGGAAGATGAGCCCTGTCTCTCTAAAGGTGAGATCACGTTCAGATGTAATGATAAAGGATGGACTAGAAGTGGATCTCAGCTGTGAGCCCTGTTGAGCTTAGAAAACAGCCAAAAGCCTGGAGTAAAATACTTTTTGGACCACTGAGAAAGATTTTGCTGGTAAGACTCCTCCCTACCAAGAAAAAAAAATTAAAAAGAAAAGCAGAAGAGAATGTTTTAACTGGGACTCAGCTCATTCTTTATGGCAATCCTCAGTATTCAGATTCATGCCTCCAAAATGGCAAGATCTAAAAAAAAAAAAGTAAAAAATTATTAATTTTTAATATTCAAATTAACCTTTTAGGTTATGGAATTTAGATTTCTATGTTTGTTTTTTTTTTTTCCAGTGGGGGTCAAAAGCTTATTTGAAAAAAAAAAAGAAAAGACAGCAGCATTCCATCTCACTTTTCCCCACCCCTTTCAGAAGGGTTTGCTGGATGGCTCACTCCAGGAGCCAGGGCATTTGGAAAAGGACCAGGAATCACAGGAGTGGGCAGTGCTGGCGCTGCCTCAAATCCCCCGCTAATAAACACTCCAACTGAAGCCAGATGGTAAAAGTGCATTTTTATAACGTTTTATGTGGATTAATGATTTCAATAAACATTTTTCTCATTTGTATACATTCGGGGCAGCATTTGCACGAAGTCTAAGAAAACTCAGCGAGCTTTCTCTGGCTCTCTTGGTGCTGCACTCAGAGGCTGACTTAGTCTGATTTGTCTCAATCTCCTCTCACGTTTGCCATTTGTATGAGCCACAAGACTGCAATGAGGCAACGGTTGCTGATCCCTGAGGGGTCTGGTTTTCCCTTGATGTGTCTGTAATTCCTTTCATCATAATAAGAGTCATTTGTGCATACAGAGGGGATTAGTTAATGACCTGCGGGGCCATGGCTCTCTAGTGATGACCACTCTGTGATGTGCTGTGGTGATTTGTAGAGTGATTTAGAGACGTGTCTTCATTAAGGTTCAGTGTGTGGTAAAAACAAGTGTCACTGCCCTCTTTCCAGATGGGAAAACTGATAGTTGCCTGTTTGGTGGGTAAATAATGTGAGCTGCTGCGAAGTGATTTATTGTACATACAGTCAGGGTGCTGTGGTTCAACAAGTCGCCCCTCCTTAGCTGTGCTCTTGGTGGGGCCACGGGTGTCCTCTTGACCAGGGAAATGAGCTCAGCCTGGGAGGAGAGGTGATTAAGGTGACACAGGTGAGGTTATCTGCTCACAGATTTCCCACGGCGTCGCTCGTGAGGGTGTTTGTAACAAGTGTTTCTAAGCCTCCGATGTTGGATTTGGGAATGGGGCTGGTGGTGTGCTCAGGTCCCTGAGGTTGGGGCTCAGGCCCGTGCACACACCCAAGCTTTCCCAAGGCTGTCAGAAATGGGAGGAGCAGTTATGGAAGGAGAGCGTGGCAGCACGAAGGCTTTGCTAAGGCCTCAGTTTGTCGAGGAGTTTTTCTGGTTGTTTGCAGTGTTTGTGCTGGTGTTTATACCCGTGATCACCGTGTTGTGTGCTCTGGTTACCCATCGGCCCAACGTGAAGCCCTCATCCCAGGGCTCACTCCGAGGGTGGTAGGTGGTGTCTGGGAATGACTCACACAGCTGCTGTATAGCACATCCACTCCTGGCCAGATGTAAAATTAAACACATGCTTTTAGTGTTATCTTGACCTAGACTAATGTTGCTATTTTGGGGTTTTATGTCAGAGGCACAAAAAACCTGGAAATCACTGATGGAAAAGACCTATGAGATCATCCCTTCCACCCACAGGATTGTTCCCTGCAAAATATTCTCCATCATTTTGTCCAAAGCCGTCAAAATTCACTCAAGTAAGAGGGATCCTAATGCTTCCCCAGGGGGACTCCTACATCTTCCAGTGTGCCAGGGAGGACTCATTCATCCCCAGTCTACAGTCCAAAGTTAATTTTACTTGGTTTGAACCTGTTTGTCCAAGTTCAGATCCCCAAGACTGTCTCTGCTCTTCCTGCTGTTCATACCCAGCACTGCACAAGAACGAGGTGAACGCAGGCTGCTCAGCCACCTGTAATGGGATGAGTTTGCAATCAATCTTCAAATAATTGCCCAGGGGCTCTCCTGCTGGACCTCTGCCACAAGGGTGGTATAGGATAGCAAGTCTCATATCCCAGGGCTGCATCTTCTCCATCCCTCTGAAGCACAAACTTCCCACAAGGCATTTTCTATTTCGTTGAAATGTCTTGCTTGCTGCTTTGTGGGATGTACAGACCCAGGCTGAGAGCCCAGTTGTTTTTCCTATCAGAGAAAAAGGCAAAATTCCCACTGAAGGGGAGCAGGCTGCAGCAATTGGGTGGTGGCTACCTGATGGACAAGAGTTGGATTTGACCATCTCAGTGTGTCCATGTGCTTGGGCTCCTGGATGGGGATGCTGGGAACACCAACCCTTCCATCAAACCTTAGGTCTGAGACACTGCAGGCTAGTAACAACCTTTGCTAATGAATACTGTAACGTCATCAAGATGTCTATTTTTAATACAAAAAAAAAGAAGGTCCCCACATAGCAGATTTTAGAGACAAGTTGGAAAAGAAAATAATCCTGTCTGCAGGGCAGGGACTGTGTGTGCCAGCTCCCTGCTTCGGCCCCGTCTTGCCCCATCTCACCCTCACATCCCCTGGGAGTGGAAATGGAAACCTCTGCACTGAGCTCTGGCAGTACAAGTGGATACCAGGGAAAGTTTTTGCCAGTACATAGCAGGAGCCAGCTCTTGCTCCACTGCAGCAGTTAAACACATCAGTGCTTTGAGCCTGTTCGGCCCTCCTGGCACTGACTGAATAGGTATTTGTGGGGTGGAGGTTTTTTTTGCACAGGGGTCATTTTCTTCCTGGGCTTCTGAGCACTCATCTGTGAAACATGAAATTGGCTGACCCCGGAGCTCATCCCTGGGTTGGTGAGATCCATAAGCTTGCAGAGAGCAATATTTTCCTTCTTTTATACACAGAGGAGTCTTCAGACTGCAATCACTCAGCAGACAGCAATTTTCAGCTGTCTCTCCTTTATGTTTTCAGTGGGATTTGAACATTTTTGGGAAGTGTAAATTTACAGCCAAGGGTCACAAAATGATCCCTCACTCTGTGATCTTCCCTGGGCAGGCCTTATGTAGAGACCACAGTTGCCACCTCTGAGGAGCCACAGTGGGTAAATGGTTGCTCTGCAGGACCCATCCAAGATGCCTGGGATGGCTCCAGGCTGCACTCAAGGGATGTGGCAGATTGTTCAGTGCCACAGCCCGTGTGGAGCCCAAGGGGGTATTTTGCCTGATAGCAGATCCCAGGTAGACTGAGATCCCAGAGCTTGGCAGGGCTGGTGCAGCTCATCTCAAACATTAGAGGATGCTGATGCGCCAGCGCTAGGAGGGAGGAGAAGGTCCTCATGTCCGTGGAGAACTGTCATTCATTTGAGCATGTGCTGGGGGACAGAGGTGTAGAGTGAAAAATATCTTTCAGAAACTTCCCTCACTCTCCTCCTGTGCTTCCAGTATTCTTGCTGTTACCTGCTTGTCCTGCCTCCAATCCCCAGGATTTAGCTCTACCTTCCTCTCATCCAGCTGCCTCTTGCTAGCACTATTCCCCTGCTGCACTCCCATTAATCTTCTCATATTCATCTGACCTTCTGATATCTCATTTATTTTCCTCTGTTTGCATTTATTTGCTCTGCATATTCCTCAGGCCAGGAGCTGTCTCTATAAAGCATATAGTGAATGTCCAGTAGAATTTCAGCGTGTAGCTTCTTCAGAGTCCACAAAAAATGGCAACTCCAACCCCATAGGCTGCTTTTATAGGTTGCTCCCCATGTGACTTAAGCCAACCTTTAAAAATAAAATTAACTTCTGTAACAAAATAATATAAACATCAGCTCTCATCAGAGTATGGCTCTGTAATAACTGGAAAATATGGGAAAAGTATGCAAAAATTCTCTATATCAAGCACAAACGCTTGAAGCACTCTGGGTTATTTGTCATCACTTCCAGGCTCTACAGTGCCTGCATCCATTTCTTACCACCCACAAAAGCTGCTTTCAGAGTAACCAGACTGAGTCATTAGTGTCCTTAGCTACAAATTTTGCTCTTTGAGCTTCAAGCTGCTTCTTTGCGTAGTGCGTTTGTGCCGATTCACTGAAGCGTGGATCAGTTGTTTTATCGACACATCCACGGGACAAAGGGCTGAATCAAAGGGAGCCTGGGGTTGGGATATCGAACCTTTTGTCTCTGGAATCACTGTAGGGTGCCCTGGGCTGGCAGGGGACCGCAGCCACCCCAAGCTGATGGCCTTTGTGCAGCGATTTGGAGGTCATGACTGCGCTCGGAGCAGAAGGATGTCTGTCCTGCAAAAAACTCACAGGAAGGCCATATGGAAGGTGCTCTATTGCTGTCAGCCACACAGCAGGCCAGCACAGGACCTTGTCTCTGTGGGAAAAATGGAGCTGGTTCTCTCTCCTGTGCTGTGTGAACAGGCTCACTGCCTGAAGTACAGTGCAGACAGTCTTTTGTGGTGGCATCATAAATTCTGGACCAGTTATTCTTGCTTCACTCATGCAAAATTCAGAGAAATCGACTGTCAGAGTGAAGCCCTTCCTCATTTCCTACATTGCATTAATTTCCAGCTAACAGTGGAATCATGAAATCTCCTGAGTTTTATAACAAAATTACTAAACAAGAGTCTGAACCCTTGCTGTAAGTGGAAGCCTCAGTGCAGCCTGAGCTCTGAAGCTGCTCTCCACTTCTGCAATTACCCATTTACAGTAAAGAGTAGAATATGATACAGTGGACTCACAGACACATGGCTGCTAATTATTGGCAGCGCAGTAGACTCAGCTGATAGTTTGCTCTGATTTTTGAAGTGCTCTACAACAGTGCAAACCAGGCAGAGGAGATGGTCAGCCACAGGGAAAAGGGAGCATTTGTGAACCAGTGGCCTATACAGGTGATTAATAACAATAACACACCAGTTCCAGTTGGCAGAAGAGGCTCTTCAGTATCGGTACATAAGTGCAAAGAGCTGAGCAACAGGAGTTTTGCATGCTGTGTTGGTACAAAATCAAGATGTAGTTCTGTGGCTCCAGTGTGTGAAAGAGGCAGAAGGGTTGTCAGAACAAACTCCATCTTCTTTATTTAAACACATATTTCTTTAAGTGATCCAGCCAAAACTGCATCATTTAAAGGGGATATATATTACTAAGTTTGAAGGCATGGATTGGGTGTTAGAAGATTTTAGTTTTATTGCTATTTTTCACAATGATTCCTTGCATTCCCGTGTCCAATAAGTATGGCTGTTCCTCATCTCTATTTCCATGCTAATAAAAGGGGGATCACAACATCACTTATCTCACAGCAGTATTATGAGCTTGAATGAATTAATATCTCCGAAGTGCTCTGGTGGAAGGTGCAAAGTCTTTTCATAAGAGCTCACGATTCCAGCTAGAAAACAGTTTTGTGTGGTGAATGCTGAGGTTAGAAAGGTGTGAAGCCAATTTAGCTTCCAAGTTCTGTGAGCCTTGATACAGCACCAGGCAATCTGTGAATTCAGGTCTCCTTGATGCTGAGTGGTTAATCAGGATCAGACTCTTCCACGCGCTCACTGGAAACAGTCGGACTATGCGCATGATAATACAGTGCTGCTCAAAAATCATGGTAGACACAGGTTCTGTGAATGATTTTTTTATCCTAGACATCTTGAAAGACAAAAATAATTCTCCAGCCTTTATGAACAGGAACTCTTTTTCTGGGAGAACCTTTTACTTGATGATTGGAAGCTTTTTACCCTACAAAAAAATAGCAATCTCGCCAGGAGTTGTGGAGTTCAACAGAGTGTTAACACTGCAACAAAAGCTCTTTTGCTGTTTGAAAGTTGGAGTTCTTCACTGGGCCCACGTGTTTTTGATGACTAATTTCCCACTCTTATCTAAGAGTTACTTAATCTAAGAGTTCCCAGTGGGATAAATGGAACAGGAATGAGGGCGACAGTTTGCAGCTGTCAAGGTGAAAAGAAAGAAAATACCCACATATTGCACTAGGCAGGCTCTTAAAAAACATTCTGCCTTTGCCAGGAATGATAAGGGTCTCTCTGTAGCTGTGAAGTTTTCATGAAACGTACTGTAAGTGCTGCAGAAGTTGGAAAAATGGTCATACACACTGTGTTTTGGGAATGGTCTCCAGCCTGTGGCACTGCTACTTCATTGACTAGTACTGGTCAGTCTTAGTGACACAGATGTAGCCTGTCAGCCTCGATTCCCCCTAAGAAATAGTAGTAAGAGAGCATATCCCTGTATGCTTTGGGATGCTTTGGAGCTGGGCTGGTGGCTGTTGTGAAGACATGCATAGCACCACTGAGGTTATGTGACCGTGGATATTCAGGGTTCTAAGGCAACAAGTGTGTTTCTGGATATTGGTCTTTTCCCCTAAACCCATTGCTTTCCCCTTGGGAAGAGTAGGGAACCAAGTATAAATACAGTCTATTTGTACAAATAACTTAGATTCCCATCCCACTCTGAGGGGTGTGAAGCTGCAAAAGGGGATGTTACAGCTCCCAGATGAGAGCATTTTGTGTTAGCTCTGGCCCTACTGCAGTGGCCTGGGAACCCACAGAGACTCGGGATGGGATTCGTCTGCCCAAGCATGGGTAGATGCCCGCGTAAAAACTAGTCATCTTAGGTTCCCTTTGGGGAAGGTCAGAGGCAGCGCATCCTGCATGGGTGGGATTTCCCACCCTAACAAAGGGCAGTTAGGATGGGTCAAATAGGTGCTGAATAGGTGTTGAATAATACACTGTGAGCCTGTGGGGGTGTGAGGTAGGACATGGCTTTGCACGCAGTAGATGAATCTTGCAGCTGCCATTGCATCAACAGCTCAGTAGTTGTCCTTAAAACTACTGTTCAACTACCACTTAATCCCATTGTGCAGTCAAGCTTCTCTTTATGGATATAAATGAATTGCCCCCAATTCTGTTGCCAGCTAATGAGTTGCTGAAAGCCCACTCCAGCTGAATCCTCAGGGATTCCTGAATTAACTTCTAAATTAAGCAGAGGAATAGGATCTGATATCCTGCCTTTCATTGATCAGGTTAGATGCTGTCTTTGTTTCACTCCTAACTAAAATGGATTGGGGATTGTCAAACTTGTGTTTCTGGAGTGAGGCATGTTGATAACCAAAGTCTGTGTGGGAATGTAGGGCTGAATGTGGGTTTTTCCATAAAAAGTTGAAAATTTTAGCTCGAGAACCACAAAGTGTGGCAGCCTCACTTAAATCTGTAAAGATCCAGCATTAGCTACAAGACTGCTTGGTGTTACACCACATCTCTGGATGTACTTTTATAGAATACCTCACGCTGAAAATTTAATTAATCAGAGAACAGTTATCACATTACCAGCCTGACTGAATTATTTTTTTCGTGAAAAAATGTGTGTTTAAAAGTCTAAACGCTCCTGTTACAATGATTAATTATCTGCAGAAAATTGAAAGCACACAAGAAATTATCAAGAATGAACATTTAGACATCATCTGTCTTCCTAAAAACACTTGTCTGAGTGTATTAAGAAGAATATTATTGCGGCATAGACGTTGGCTGCTTGGAATATGTTTTTCCTGCCTTCTCTTTAAGAGCATTCTTGCTACAGATTTTTGGGTTTTTTTATATAGTGTCTAAATGGATTAAAGATTTATTGAATTTTTTTAACTGGAATGATTCTCCGCAGAAGATTGATTTCCCCGCCGCCTCAGATGCAGTTTAATTGTTGTGTTACTTACGAAATAATGAGAAGTATACTTCATTGTAATGGGGGGAAGCAGTGGCACAGAGCACTGGCGGCGTCTCCCAGAGCGCTGGGTCAACAAGGAGTCGCGCCTCTTGTATTTATGAGCTGTGACGGTGTCGCAGGGCCAGACTGATTGCCAGAGCCAGGCCTAGTGGAGCACACACCCAGCCACCCATAAATCTGTGTACTCTCACTCCTTATTAACTGAGGATCGGGGCTTATTAATTATATACGACTCGATGATGACGTCTCGTAAAAAAGAAAGAAGCACGTAGTGAGTGTTGATAGCTTTGCATTAGGCAAGATGGAGATGAGTCTTTTACAAGCCAGCATGGGGTTAGAATAGTAAAATTTACTCCTGCTTAGAGGGTTATATGGACTCAGAGTGTCCTTATGAGTTTTAAATGGAAATTCAGCAATAGATTAGCCCTGTGTCAGTCATTTTCAACAGATTGAAAATTACTGGAGGGGAATAAACAGCATCTGGTTGTTCTTTCTCAGGAAACAATGAAAACCAAAACAAGAAGTGGACTGAAGGGAATCCAGGCAAAGAAAAAACCCATCAGTTAAGCAGATTACAGAGGATGCACAGAGGAATCCCCAAATCTGACTGTGATGACCACTTTCCTGGTTGACACAAGGCAGACCTCACACTGTAAACTACCTCCTGACAAGGAGCCAAACCTTGGTAGCAGAGAGCAATAGCAGTTTACACCATCTCTGGACCAGCGTGGAAGAGAGAGCAGGAGGGATGGAAACAAGGGCTTGAGAATTGCACCTTTTTTTTTAAGCCAGACGTGCTCTTGGGGCCCGTGTGCCATTGAACTAAACCCTCTGAGCTTTGTAAAACTTCGGTCTGCTGAAATATTTGGCCCATTATGCAGGGCTCAGTATCAGGGTCTGAATTAAATCCATTTATAGTAGCTTTTGAGGAGATCTGGGATGGGTGGAATGCCTTCAGCAAGGAAACTGAGTGTTAATAGCCAGCCCAGCGAAGCCTGTGCAGTTAGCCAAAGAAAATACCAGTGAAGTGAAAAATAAAACACCTATTCCTCCTGCTTTGCACACCCTCCTGCTTTGCACACCAAGAAGTCTTTTTGATTCAGCCCTGCATCAATCCTTACACATGGTCTCAGAGTCAAGGACCTGAGTCATATGTCTGAGCTTGGCAAGATCAAGTGAAATTTATTCTTAGAATGAATATTATCTTTCGTTTTCAAAACATTTTCAAGACTAAGATAAGGACTTCTGTCGCCTTGATATAACTTTCAAACCAGGTGCTCCCCTAGTGTTCTCAATGCCTCCATCCAGCATGTTCAGATATGCTTTTATATAAAAAAAAATGAAAAGAAGAAAAACAATGTCAGTGTTCAGGCACATTAATGGCCACACATAAAAGAGTAAGTGAATGTTGTGAAGTATTCTCACTTTTTTTTTTTTTCCTAATTGTTAAGAAATGATGCCAGTAATAAATAAAAACCAGCTGAGCACAGTTTGGAATCACCGTGGAGCTTTTCGTCAACAGAAAAAGCCTAGCCCTGGTGCTGTAATTACATGATACATAGTGCAGCTGTCTCATCCTTCTTTCTCCTTATATGAACAGCCACCACTCTGCCACACTTGCTGTATTAAAACAACAGATATCTTCAAATAGTTACTTAGTGCTAATCACGCTCTTAAAAAATATTCATTCCAAATAATGTATCATTTGTGCTACAAATGAAGATGCATTAGTTTCTGGAGAGCACCACCATGAGCTTTCATCATGTCCTCCCAACACAGTGAGTCCTGACATCCCCAATGTGCTGTCTGAACTTTCATTGAAAGCCTGAACAAGCTTTAAAGAGATGCTGTTCTGAACTTTGGTGAGTGATGAAGTCTCCATAGCCACAGGTCGCTCCTTCGAAAGCCTTCCTTTCTGAGCAGAGGAGATTTGGGTGAGACGTGGCACTGGCCGGCAAAGCTCTGTTAGGAATCCACTCAGACTTTCTGCTAGGTGTTACAGATTCCCAATTTTGTGAACTTTGATGGAATCAGGCTAGCAAAGGCGATGAGGTTTTACGGCTATTCAGCAAGCCCAGTTCTGGCATTTCTTGCTTCCTTGGAAACTTCCTATAGCTGAAGGATGTTGCATTTAATGGGGTATTTTGAACACTGCTCCTCAAGCCCTGCCCCTCGAGCTGGCCTCCAGCTGCCACCCTGCTCATCACCCAGCTGCTTAATGTCACAGTGTTTTACTGACACCCCATCAGTGGAGCCACAAGGGCTTTCCAGGCCCACTGCTGAGCCTGCCAGGACCTTTCAGCTGCTTCCCTAACACTGTTACCTGTTTTGGATGTACCTCAGTGCAAACAGAGACCTCAGAGCTTGACACAGAGGAGAGACATTATCTGAATTGATGCTATTTGTTTTAATAAGTTCAGAGCTTTCTATACCAAAAGTGGAAGTTTCCTCCTTGCTGGAAGGAGGACGCCACTTGTGCGTCCTGCTATGTGGTTATTAAAATGTGCCCAGGAAAGCAATATTGGAGACATAACAGGAGAGGCTCTCAATGAAGCCTGAAGCATCTCTTTGGAGTCAGTGTATTGCTAATTTGCTCTCAGAGTAAAGAAATAACCCGTGGTTAAACTGGCACTGAAGTAAGCAGATGTTTTCTGGACAGGCTCTTAAAGACCTTCAAAGGCAGCTAAGCCCTAGGGAATGAAGTGAACCAGGCTTGCCTGCAAATCAATATCCTCAAGCTGAATTTTCACATTTTGGTAATGCTTATCAGTTCATTTGGGTGCTTAACCATCCACTCCTCCTCAGCTGAGTGCTCCAAAATATTTGGCATGTGTGTTCTTGTCTACATGGTGTATGTCTGCTTTTATTAATCTCCCTTTGCTGCTTCATAGCTGCTGTGAGGAGATATGCAACTAGTGTTTTCAAAAAGCAAAATATTTACCATGATGTTTTCTTTCTGGAGTTTTGAAACTTGCTTTATTTAAAAATCTCAATTGAGCAGGAGCACCAAACAGTTAAACCTAAAAAAAATTTATTTGGGATCAGAAAGAGACGTGCCTTTAGATTGCACTTGTTCCTTTATTTATGATCAAGATCAACAGGGAAGATTGTGGGGGGAAAAAATATTGTGAAAATTTTTGTCTCTTTCTGCTGCACCTGTATTTTTTGCCTTTTCTTTTTGGATCCCAAACCCAGTCTTGCCTTGCTCCCCCAAAGCATGTGTGTCCTGTTCTCCCACCTGAGCTGTGCTGTGCTTGTGATGGTTGCCTGACCTGGCATCAGTGTAATGAAGCTCCAGCACAGCAAGGAGCAGTGTCCTGACTTTGGACAGATTTCTTCCTATCCCAGGAGGGATTTTTTTCACATTTTCCAGTTAATTCACTGAAGCCCTGAAGAGGAGCACCCTTTGTTCCTATTGAGAGAGGAAAAAAAATAGATCAATATTCATCTAACTTACTAGTCAAAATCCTACTCAGCAAAACTGATCTGAAGTTATTAGTCTCAGTTTTCACATAACCCTCATTTCTTCAAGATGCTTTCCTCAACTTACTGGACCCACTTGTTATTCAGACAGCTCAGCTAAAGTTGTGCTGAGTTTCCCCAAAATGCGAGAGCCTTTTCTTGTGTTTGATCATGGAGTGTTCAATATCCTTCCCAACATGAAAGGGCAAGAGGTTATTTGAGCTGCATAGCACTGAAGGGAGCAGAGGTTGTGGGTGTTAAGTAGAGCTTGCAAAAGCCATTTGGGTGAGACGTGGCACTGGCCAGCAAAGCTCTGTTAGGAAACTACTCAGACTTTCTGCTAGGCATTACAGATTTCCAATTTTGTGAATTTTGCTGGAGTCAGGCTAGCAAAGGGAAATGTATTTCCAGGTGTAACCCAGCAAATTTCAGTTTAATGGCTGCAGCAGATCTCTGTCCATGGAGCTGAACATTGGAGCCTGGGGCTGGAGCTGGGGACAGCAAGTGTTCATCCTGCAGAGGATTTCTTTCTGCTCTCTTAAAGGCTGTCTGGGAAAAAAGATAAATGCTGGTTGTACTTTGTGCTTTCTATAATAGAAGGATAAAGAAGGAAAGTGGACCAAGCCAAAAGCAGAATGAGTAGGATCAGGGAACAGGGAGGTGTTAATTGTTCTCCCTCTCTTTGGGATGGATAGAGTAAGCTCATTGCCCATAAATCTCATGGTGTCACAGCACTCTAGTAATAAACTCCATCTCGGGCAGTAAGACAAATGGGTCTGAGGAATGCTTCCTTGGCTTCAGACCAGTGTTTTGGGTAGTTCTGTATTTTCCAGTGTTTCACTGATGAGGCTGGAGGAGATGGCCTTTGGGTGGGCTGTGGCCAAATCCCCATCTGCCCCGAGTTAATGAGTGACGTGGGAGGGGAAAGGTTGGCAGGAAGAGGGGGATCAGAGCCAGTTTCTCCTGTTGCAGGTTTTGAAGTGATGGCAGCATAGTGTGGGTGCTTGGCAGAAATTTCATTCAGGTAATGAATGAAATAATGGTTTGTGATGTGACTCTAGTTGACCAGCCAAGGTTATCCTCCTGTGACTGTTGTCTGGAGGGATTGGTAGTCAGTACAACACTGACTAGTGCAGGTGGTGCTTGACCCTAGGCGAGTATTTACCAAATTCACCCTATGACTTCAATCAACCTCAAACAGCAAACAGGAAGGTTGAACAGGTAGGAGTCACATGGGGCATGGCTGAAGACCCCATCAGTGACCCATAAAACTGATTTGTGTGGCACTGTGATGGCTGATCACAGTCTTCACACCCCAACAGTGCCATATCCCTACTCATCTGGGGTGAAATGAAATCATGGGCAGCATGGAGGTCAGTTGGCCTTGGCTGTTATTCAGAGGATTTTGCTGTTCATGGCCATGTTTGTGATAATCCTGGCACCGTGGAAGGCACAGGGAGATGTGGGGTCTGCCAGTAGTGTTTTACAGTGCTGCACTTGGAAGAAGGAGTGAAACTACCAGATGCATAATTCATTCCTGATATTACACTATGAAGCTTTTTGCTGCTTGTCTCCCTGTGGATGTAATTAGTCATGGGAGTTCTTTTTTAGATGTAATTGCACCATTATGCATACGTTCACTTCCACCCCAAAAATACATGGTTGAACTCTGTAATTGCTCCACTTAATGACGTTGCCACTTAATTGCACGTAAGAGTCTATGAAACAAACAATGTATGGCTTGGACTCCCTCTACTCTCTGCTGCTTTGATCTTCAAAGTGGTTGGATTTGTTGTTTTCAAGTTTGTGGAGTTTGTTAGTGGTTTGGTGGCTCATCATAGCCCTGTAACTGTTGTGGTTGGTGTCCCCAAAGAAGGGAGGACTTCGGTGTCACCCTGGTGAAGGATCTGGAATATGAATAGTGTGGAGGGAAAGACCAGGGATGTAACTGCAATGTGAGAGCATGGCCTTGGCAGGTTGGTGGACCTTTTCACGGGGACTGGACTGGCTGGAGACAAGTGTGTCTGTCCTCAGCTGTCAAATGACCCCAGTGACAAGAGGTCTTTAAGTGGGTGGCACATCAGTTTAGGAGAGATGGCAACTTCAGGGCATATCTAAAAGATGTTTTTTGCGTGGCCTTGGTGCCCTTCTCACTGGATGGTGTCCCTCACCCACGGACAGCACTGTTCCTGATGGTCCCACTGAGGCAGCTGAAGATGAATGAGGGCGATGTCCCCATGGCAGGAGCTGGGTGACACCAGTAAATAATGGTGGCTGCTGTGCACCCAAAACAGAGTGCTTCTCCAGCATTGCTCATCTGGCTCAGGGACATGGAGAGATAAAGCTGGGATACAGCCCACTTGGAGTGGCTTTCACCCGTATCTCCTGGATTAAAATCTCCTCCTGGATTAAAATTTCTTCTCTTACATTTTCTGTGTTTTATGGTTTTGCAATTTGTTTTTACTACTCGTTTGGAAAAAAAAAAAAAGAAAGTGAAATTGTGTTTATTGTGTTTCTTTCTGTTGAAAGAATCGAGTGATGAGTCCAATCTTAGAAAGAAATCAAAACCAAACAACATGAGCCTGGGAGCTGCCCAAGTGGCTCACTTCCTCTGGGTTTCTAAATCAGTACGTGTCCATGAGACATGTTTTTGTTCCCATTTCTTCTATACACAACATTGCGGAAGCTTTAAGTAAAATCTCTCCCTAAATAGGCATCCCTGGGATGTGCAGCTGCCAAAACAAAAATCAGGCAACAAAACTGGGCTCATGTCCCGAAAACAATTTATCCTGTTATCTTTTCCCTTTCTCTTTAATGTCTTAATGTAATTAGAGACTGGATGTGGCATTTAGTGCCATGGTCTAGTAACTGTGGTGGTAGTGGATCAGGGGTTGGACTTGATGATCTCAGAGGTCCTTTCCAACCCATCTGATTTTATGATTCTATGATTCTAATTGGTTTTCTTGACACCTTTTTTTTTAAACAACACTGTGCCTGGCCAGTGTTTCCTACTCTGTCTTTGGGAGGCTGAAGCCACTTCTCTACCAGATCAGGGTTTCTGGCAGTGTCCATGTGAGTGCTGTCCTGGGTAAATGCTCCAGCTGTAGGGGTGGCCAGAGGGTTGGACCTCCATGGGACTGTCAACCAAAGTGTAAGTTAGTTTTGTGTTTCTTTGTGGCTCATCCTGGTTCTTTCCAAATTGCTCTGGTACCTTTTTGGGGAACTGTGCAATGAAGGGTGTATTTGGGCTCCTACAATTAAATTACATATGGTTCTGTGAAAAAACAAAGCTGGAAGTAAAACTTTGCAATAACAGCATCAGCTTGTTGCATTTCCAGTATCTGTCAGCATGAGCACTAGGAGGACTGTTGGGGAACTTCTAAACTAGTTGACTCTGTCTCCTTGTAAAACCACCCGATTCCTTTTTCTCAAATGCATTACTCTGCATTTAGGCATTGTGTAATCATCTGTCCTTCTCACACATGAGCTAAATAAATGTCTGCTTACACAGGATAACAGTTTTTTTTAAAAAAATCTTTATCCACTGCTACTATTTCAAGGGCTGCATACTTGTCTGGAACAGAATATCAGTGTCTTCAAAGCATAAGAATACTCTTTTTCAATTTTCAAGAACATACTCTGTAGAAATGCTCAGATTTAAAGCAAATATTTTCTGAAGCCTATTAATTTGTTAATCTTGTAATGAAAAGAGTGACACTGCATGCCTCACATCTCAGAAAGAAATACACAGTAATAGACTTCTTATGGGCTGAGGAGACACTAATTCTGAATTTAGGGCCAATCTACAATAATTCGTTATAATGTTTTCTCCATCTGCATTTTTACTGTTGGTTTGGTAACCTCTTTGTTCTCCATCTGATATTCTGAAATTTCCTGCAGAATACTAGTTTATTGCTGCATGTCTGGCAGCAGTCAAAGATTTTGGAGACAGAAGTTGATCTCTGCCATCAAATAAAGCATAGACAAGAAGTTTCTTCTCTTTAGAGGAGAAGATGAAGGACACAGAAGAGGTTGTGTCCTTGGTTGTGCATATGGTGAACCAAGAGTCATGTGAACTCAGTAGTGTCAGAGGTGGAAAATTCGGTACAAAACTTGGTACTCTGCTGTAAACTCCAGCAGCAGTTAGGGAGCTTTTGGCAAAATTCACAATGAAAAGTTATTGAGCAGATTCAGGACACTTCTTTGCATGATTTTCATTGGAAAGGGACCTAATTCTGCGTGGACTAGCAGTATTGACCAGCAGGTTTCCTATTTAGCAATGTGAGCCTGTGAACATTTTGCCTCTGCTTGTGCCCTTTGCACGGGCTCCACATCGAGCTCACCATCCAGTTCATGCCCTGGGTCTGCTGCAAAAAAATCTTTACTGGAGTCATGACCATTGCATATAGGATTTTCCCAGGATGTGAAAAGCATGGGAATTGTTTCCGTAGTTTATCAGACCTCATCTCTTTCCAAACTAAATGAAAAGCTTAATGCTTTGATTGTGCTGCCACTGAGGTCTGCACAAAGCCGGGCAAGGAGGCAGGGCTGGGAGCAGCAAACCTCCTACTTACCCTGCAGTTTGGAAGGGAAGAAGGTGACTGCTGTTTTCTAGAAGGAAATAATAGAGATGTAAATGAGATAATTTCTGTACTGTGTCTCTGAATGTACCAAAAGCACAGATGAGCATTGCATATGACAATATATGAAACACCAGTCGTAACTGTTTTGCTCTGTTGGAGAAATATGGCCACAAACCCAGGAGAACAGCACTTTACCTTGGCTCTAGTGAAGTTATGAATGTGTGGCACAACTCTGGGATGTCTAAACTCTTAGCTTAGTGAAAAATTTTGCAGAACTGAGAGTAGTGATAGTAGGTGTTGTTAACAAAACATAGATTTTCTCCTGTAATACCATATCTGCAGGCTCCTCTCTAAAACAACAAACCCCCTCAGTGGAACCACCAGTTATACAAAATAAAGCAAAAGGAAATTTAAAGCAGGTCTGAGAGCAAGAAGTATGGGTGATACTTAGAACTTTTCTCTCGCAGTAAGTTGCATACATGTTGGCTTTTCTTGAGAATTGTGTTCTTCTCTCTAGAGTCCTAAATACCGTCCGTAGATGAGTGTGCAGATGTGAGCCAAGGGCATGGCACAGCTTCAGCAGGGACAGTTATGTGCCTTAGTTATTAAACTGGATACTGATCTAAGCATCTTTTCCAAGAGACGAAAAAATCTTAAGTGTGATCTCTTCAACGTCACTTGTCTCTTACAGTATCTCTTTCCACCCTTTCCCCCTCTCTCTGCTTATAAATGTGTAATTTCCTGAAAAAAAAATTTCCCCTACACATTTATTTTTAGGCTTGTGTTTGTTTACCAGAATCTGTCTGAAGCCTGGCTGGATAGCAATTCGATATCCACTTATTGATTTCCTAGCTCTCATTAGCTTAAATACTTACTCAAAGCAGAGGGTAAGGAGATCTTCATCGTTTATTTTAAGAGCGTTTGGTTTTAAGATGGCCTTTTGCTATCTGTTGTACCTGAATCAATTTAAAAGGGGACCATTTATATTCTCATTCTCTTTAATGTTTACTTTTTGGCATGAGTGTCTGCTTGTTTCTGTTTTATAGTACTTTCAAACGGAAACTAAGTTAGATATAGAAATTAATGAGCTCACTGATCGTTTGCCAAAAAAAACATGACACAGAAGATTCATGTAACAAATTAACCCCAGGATTTCCCTGAGAAATACCCTTTCCTTTACCAGAAATAATCAATGTGGGACAACGTAATAATTAAGCTTATTATTCTGCTTTTGAGGGATCACTGTGCTTTTTGGAAAGCAGTATGATCTAAGGCAGCATTAGTAAAAACCCTTAATGCTCTTCCCAGAGTTGACCTTAAATGTTTTCTATTTAAGTGATTTGGATTTTCTGAGCCTCTGGTTGCCATCTATTACATTTAAAACTCATCTTTTTGTTACAAAATGCTTTCAGATCCATAGGAAAGTGCTCTAAAATGCTCCCCAGATGAGAACATTTATATCTGTAGCATGATTTAAGCTATGATCCAGCCTTTTGTCTCTTCTTGGGCAGGGAGCACATCCGCTATACAGTCTGTATAGCTCAGCGATATATTTTATCCTGGTCAATTGTAATAACTTACTAGGATCTGGCTTTTCTTACAGCCAAGGCAAGATTTTAGGGACAAAGAGAGTCAAATAGCAATGCATTTCTTTAAAGGCAGAGACTGCTCTCACATAGGAAGGTCCATGAATAAGAAGTGGACACTGAAAGTGGAGAAAATAAGTAGTTCTAGGAAGATTTTTATTTTTTTTAAGTTGGTTATTATTTTAATTTCAGACAGAAATGAAGGAAACTTTGAAGGAAATCAGGGACAATAGGAAAATGTTGCTGTCACCACTTTGTATGGTTTTAGTACAAAACCTTCTAATGTTCTTCAACTTTGAAATGAAGGAAAAGGATTTTTCAGGGGGGCACACCTAAACAACAAAACTGTCTTGACGTGCTCTGTGACTTCAGTGGGTCTGACTGAAAGCCAAGTAGCCAGCAAACATGCTTAATTTTTCAACTTCAACCAATTGTCTAAAAGAAACTGGGAGATGTGCAAATAAATAATTACACAATTATAGAAAGTACCAGTTGTTACTACTATATAGTTAAATCAGTTATTACAGATTTGAAAACTTAGTTCCACCTGACAGATTTAAAGTCATGTCTCCCCCAATTTGCCAAAAGACTCAGCTGAATTGCTGAGTCTGAAGCAGACAACCCCTCATGGGCAGCCTCCAATTGCCCACCTCTAGCTTTTGGTTGTGCAAATGCAATATTTACCAATGCCTAGATAAGTGCTTTTAAAATTGGACTCTGAGTGCAAATCTACGGGCATGTGCTCATAGTGTCAGTATATTTGATATTCAGTCCCTGAAATACAAATACCTTTACTGGGAATATATACTATATAATGATATTATAGCTCCTACCTCTCTGTCCTTCCCTTCTCTCCCCCTCTCCTCTTCCCATTTCTGTCTCGAAATAGTAGGATTGCTTTGTATTTTCCAGTCTGGGTGGTACATGGAGTTGTATGTAAAGCCTTAGTGACTGGTGATAAAAACTGATTATGGTGATAAAAAGTGACTGATGATAAAAAACATCTCAAATATTCCGTGACTTGCACTTTTTTAGTGAGCTTGAAGCTTTAATAGGGAACCAGTGGTAGATCAGGAGAAATCTTTAGATTGAGGCTTGCAGTGTAGAAATCTTGTTGGTGTTCAGTCCAAAAAGAAGTGTGTTTTCTGTAAAGAAGTGTAAAAAGATTTCCCTTGGACCTGAGGCTCAGGTGTCATTATTCAAGATGCCAGCTCATTGTATTGAGGAGCTTGTATAGCAACTGTCCTCACTGACATCTGTCTGCTGCAAAGCACAAAGGAAAGGGAAGATGAGCAGATTTTGAAGGTACATCTGCAGAAGGACTATACTCTTTTTTTTTTTTAATATTATAAAAATTACAAAGTTCGGGCTGCAAGTGAGAATAATTTATTACAAAAATTCTGCAGTAAACAGCTACATAAAATTTCACTAGAGGAAGATTTATTGAAGCAGTGTATTTTTTACTGGGAGAATATAATTGCAAATAAATGCAGTGCTCTATAAAATATCAGAAGGGCAGAATGGCATGCTTCCAGCTTTCGGTGCTGAAGTCTGATGAACAAATATTTGAACAGACAAGGGGGTGGGAAAGAAGAAGAAAAGATCCATAGCATTTGCATGGGCAGATTATTTTCATCTTGCAGTTGTTATGTTTCCGTGGGGAATCGGTAGTGTCAGTTGTTTAGAAAATACTGTTGACACAGAAATGTGGGACTTCAAAGAGTAAAAATCAGGTTCTTATCTTGCCAACTCATCTTGTGATGCTGTCAGTCATCAGCAGCTGAGCAGAGCCTTGCTGAGGGTGTTGTTTGCTTTGTTTTTATTTTTCATTCTGGCATCCTATTTTATTTATCTTTCTTTCTTTCTTCAGCTTCATAGTAAGAGACAGCCCCCACCCCGAAGAGTTTGTGAGCTAAACAGATAGGAGATGGAAAAACAAATACTAAGTCATGAAGTAGTTGAATAGGAAAAATAAATGAAAACCCATGTGTTCCAGCCTCCACTCCACCATCCTGTGTACCAGCAGCTGCCACGTACTGTAATTATCCATTTCTTTCTGTAGCACTCATGGTACTTCATGAAGAACTTGAGCAGAGACCTCTCATGGGCTGATTGTCATGTAAATCCTTCCTTCAAGGGAGCTGCTGATGTGAGTGGCAGCTATTGATGTGAGGAAAGGCAAAGTCGAGCCATAAATAATGAGCAAAGCACAATGCAGCAAGAGCAAATGTGTTTATGTATTTTGCATGAGAAAGTCACTGGGTTCGAGTCAAACCAAACAAATAAAGAATGTGCGGATCAGGGACCGTGACCAGCACTGATTCCTCCCAAGCTGCTGGGTGGGCTTCATCCCCAGGGCTCAGCATCTGAGTTTTGGGAAGACGGACGAAGAATTCTGCTGCCGTAGCACTGCCTTTGTGGTGGGAGGTTTTGGTGGAAGCTCTGCAGAGAGGTCTGGATTTGAATCCCTCAAGCTGGGGAAAATGGATATTGGT
>JAWWLV010000045.1:5518729-5583323 GCA_035041135.1 Platyrinchus mystaceus
TGGTGGGAGGTTTTGGTGGAAGCTCTGCAGAGAGGTCTGGATTTGAATCCCTCAAGCTGGGGAAAATGGATATTGGTCTTCCACTGGTGGTGTGAGTGGTCTGGTGGCATTCAGTGCCCTGCTGTGACATCTGTTAGTCTCAGAGTCCAAGCAGGTTGTGTTTATGTGGTCAATGGGGAGAGGGAGTTATCCCCCATGGTTAATTCCTCTGTCCTTCCTTAAAATAGCATGGAGCATCTCTTTTTCCATGGCATAGACTAGATGCCTAATTTATGACATCTGCGCTTGAGAATTGAATCCCAACCTCCATATTTGTGTCATGGGGAAAACAGACAGGAAGGGATCTCAGGAGGCTTCTCTTCCAACCTCCTGCTCACATGAGGGTCCATTCTGAGATAAGAGCAGGTTGCTCAGGGCTTGATCCAGTTGGGTCTCAGTGGCTGGAGACTGCCCAGCCTCTCTGGGCAGCCTCTTCCAGCTGAACCTGTACTTCATCTATTTCCAATGGTCTGCATCCCCTCATAAGACTTACCTTGAGGCCACCTCTTACATGAATCTCACAGGTTTATGTGCACAGGCCAGGGAACTTGGTTTTGGTGTTGGCTCCTCTGGGCATGCCCAGTGGCTGAACCAAGGTGGCAAAGTTTTTTCCAGGAGATGTAGATTAAGATGACATTTCAGAGAGTAAAAGAAATTAGACCATGTTTCTGGGATCTCTTCTGTTCAGTCATTGCTCTTCTGTTTGTGTTGAACTTTAAGCATTAAGTGCTATAGTTAAGGGAATGTTTTTGGGTGAACAGTGATTTTTAAGTGCAGAGCTTCTGAGTGGGTTTGTACGTGCCAGCCCTACAGTGAGCTGTCAACTGCTTTGAGACAGTTTGCATTTTTTTTCCTGCTGATACCAGAAGAATTGAATTTTTTCCACGTAAAGTGTTGCAGGAAAGAGTCCTTTTGGGTTCTTTTAAAAAGAGATTTCAATGCCTGGTAAGAATCACCTCTAAATGTCTCTTCTTATGCATATTCTTTGTGTGCAGCTTCACTGTGAAGTGTCAGTGAGTGCAAACTTTGAGCTCTTCCTTCCTCCTTTAGGGATTCTTTGTATAGGAAGAAAGAAAGAAAAGAAATAAGGAATTTTAGTTCACAAAGAACTCATCAGGAAATTTAAAATCAAGAGTTTGGGCAAATAAATAATGTTTGGATTCTCTCTGTTCACTGCTTGACTTCTGAGCTTTTAAGTCATGGGATTCAAAGCTTCTTCCACAATCAATTTAGTAATTGAGAATTTCTGCTTTCTTTCCTTCTTTCTTGAGAAGAGGGAAGTGTGGAGAAAAATCGATCTCTCCTGAGCCTTAACCTAAGCCCCAGTCCTGCTATTTCAAAATGATGAGGCATCCCTCACACCCTGATTTGCAGCTGCTGCAGAGAGCAAACCCTACCCCTGAGTATTAGCAGTTGTAAACTGTCCACTTGCATCTATCTGTTCCTTCTGTCTCTCCCAGCAAGATACTATAATTTAGGAATGATGTGGGAGCCTACGTGTGTTATCCTTGAGACTGACTTGCTCCTGTGGTAACATTCAGATCTTGTCACCCAGAGAAAGCTCCGTGGCTATAGAGATTTATTGCTGTGCCAGATCTTGTCTGATTGTAGAGTAATCGACCACAACCTTTGCTGGATGCAGCTCTGGAGTTTGCTTGTGTGTTTTCACTGCATGGCTTGGTGGCACATGAGGGTTTTGTTTGGAACTGTGCTTTTGGCTCCGGATGAACTTCCTTCCTCGGGAGGAGGATTGAAGAAACCAGCCCACACATGGGCTGTTAACATGAGGGTTACTGTAATTTTGTTTCAGGACAGATCTCACAGTGATGGGAAATTATGCCTTTAAAGAGGAAGACTGATGGGAATAAAACCACCACTGAAACAACAGCCAGCACTTTGCCATGGCAGGCAAATGTGAGACTATCAGCCCTGAGATGTGGCTTCCAAGAAGGAAGCAGAGCCCTGGTCTGCCCTAGCCACAGGTTTTTGGGATAAATGGCTGGTGGTGGTCTCAGAGACCTGTACTTTTAATAGCAAATCTTGTCTCCTTTGCGTGGATGGGGCAAGCCCAAGGATGTCTGGAATTGCTGCGGCGTGGCAGTGTGATGACAAGGAGCAGCTCTGTGCTTGGGAGCCCTGTGCTCTGGCATTTCTCTGCTCTGAGCTTTCTGTCCCCCTTGAAATGTCACTTCTGCACAGGTGGGTGTCACCAAAGTGGAATTTTCTGCAAAGGGCAGGAGGCTGGTGTGTAAGAACTGCAGCCACATCAAATCTACACGGACATGTACAGTAAAGCAGGCACTCATTTTTGTGCCATGGGACACTGAGGGGATTTGATGAGCTGCTCTTACAGCAGCCACCACCGTGGAATCAAAGAGAAGAGCCCACGTCCTACCTAGCATGGTTCCCAGTGGGAAATCTACTTACTTGGGATTGTTCAAGGGGAAGTATTTAGCACAACGTGTTTCTGCAGAGTTTGGTTTCTCATCAGCCTTGGTGTAGAATCCTGAGTAGGAAATAATGTGGGGAGGCCGCTGGGGATGAGCAGTGGCAACCAGCATGCTGGACCACGCCAGGGGGAGGAGTGCCATGCAGAGAGGGAGAAATGGGCATTTGTCATTGTGTCAAATACAAATATACAGTCCCAGGAGACAAGCTGTTCAGCCACCTTTAGGGAAACAAGAGTTCTTCAGCAAGCAGAAGTATTGTAGGAAGATGAAGACAAGTTTTTTCATAAATCTAGTGATTTTATTGGGCTTATATGAAGGATAATTTTGTCCCCATGGCATCAGGCCTTTAGGATGGAAAACTCCTTTAATTGCTTAGTAGTTAGAACAGTGAATGTTTTCTAAGCCTCATTTTTTAGGTGGGCTTTTGTCGGAAATGAAAACCAATATGAATTTTCTCAGAAAATTTTGTTAAAAGTTTAGCATTTTTTTCATTATATTTAGTAAAAATGTTGAGAACACAAAGTGTTCTTAGGAAGTATCTGGTTTTTTTCATATAAAGGTTTGTGGAAGGAACTCTTAAGTCTGCTTCAGTGCTGTTCTGCAGTAACCTATCCATTTACTTCAGAAGCTTCACTGATTAATTTCATAGTTACACTCATTTCCCTTCTTGGAGAGCCTATATTTAATTATTTTTTATAACAGGAATATGAATCATATTATTCAATATTTTACTATTACTCTTCATCTTTCCAGGCACGTCGGAAATAGAGAAATTTGTGCTTGACATTTTGATGTCTGTGATGGAAACATAGTGAATAGCTATTTTTCTTCAAGAATGTTAGTGCCCACATAGGTTTGTGTGCATTGCTTGCAAATTTAACTCAAATTAAAGTAGTGCCTGGAGAGCCACGTGAAATTAAAGCCCATTACTGTAAATACATGTGAAAGGAGAATCTGTGCCCCAAAGAGCTTTCAGTACAAGACCAAGGGTAAACAGCCAACAACCTGTAACCCAGTGGGGTTTGGAGCCAGGATTCTTGAATTCAATCTTCCAACCACAAGACCATCTTCCACTTCTAAATATGGTGATTTAAAACTTCAGCCCAGTTTTTCCTGTGTTCAGCACCCATCAGTTCCCAGTATAAAGAGATATTCAAGAGGCACTCTCATTCAACTTTTGAAAGGGTTATCCACACTGAATCTAATTTTCCTGGTGATACTGTGATCATTTCCAGCAGATTTTCTAAGCTACGAGTCAGTGGCTTTTTTTTAATAAAGTACAACTCTCTGTTTTACTTCTGTCCCCTTAGAAGATGGTTTTTTTTTGTTGTTGTTGTTTTACAGGCTGATCTCTGATGTCATGCCTTTGGGCTATGTCCTGCAGACAGTCTCAGACAGTACCCTCCTCCAAGTCACATCACATAATGACTTGTGAATGAAAGATAATTCAGATCAAGAAAACCAGGAAAGTTCAATGCAAAAAAATAATAGCACAGCTCTTATCCATTTCTTTTCATTCCATGGTCTCCAAGGGATCTGTGAAAGAAACTTCATTTATGTATGTTCTTCAGATGGGGAAACACCCAGAAGGTCCAGAATCACTCAGCAAAACAAGAGTGAATCAGAACTAGGCTGTGGGTCTTAAATCTCCTGGCCAGTCTCTCACCATGACTTTTTCCAAGATTATTGTTATCTAACGGAAGTTTGTGTGGTTATTTTTGTTGTTTTTTTTTTTTTTTTCTGAGTGAACACTGTAGATGTTGATAATTTAGTTTTCCCAGCGAGTTTACCAAAGAGATGTGTTGAAAGATGGGACTTTTTTAACCCAGGGCAACTGGACAAATACCTGTCATCAAGAGGATGTCACTGGTGGAGTGTCAGAGGCAGGGAGAATGTTTTACACATTGGGACACAGTGAAGTATCAGTGATCCATGGCATACTTCAGCTGGAACACATGTCCCAAGTATATCAAACAGTTCTGCCTAACTGATAAGGCCTGAGAGTTGTCAAGGAAAGCTGTTTCATACTGTGGGTATTGCATAAGAACATATTGACATCTCATTTGTTTACAGGAGGATGTATATTATAAGAACTCTGTTCTCTGGTCTGTGGATGTTTAAAAGGAGCAGGAGAAAGAGTGTGCAAAGCATCCTTTTTTCCTTCTGTACTCATTAATCTGCGGAAAATAAATCATTGCCCCATATGTTCCTTGTATCTGTTTTGCCTGGTATTTCTGGGGGCTTGTCTGCATGCAACCCTCAGTGCTTTGCTGATTCTGACACAACACCGTCTGTTTCAGATAACAAGGAAGCTGAATGCTTGCACTTGTTTGCTGTGTAGGACTGTAGAAAACAAAAAGGGCCATCAGCTGCCAGGTTAACATTGGATTCTCTTGCTTCTCCTTGGCCAAGACATGCTCCCTAATATACAGACCATGTGCCTGCAGATGCTGCTCTTGAAGCAGGTCTGAACTTTTTTTCAGGATCTAGATTGTTGCTTTTCTCTCTGTAAATCTGGTTCAGTCCCATAGAAGCTACTGCTTGGTAGGAAAGGAAGGAAAAGGAGACACCTCTGTCTCAGCTTCTACAGACATTCTTAATGTTTTCATTGTGTTTTTGTCATTGGTAACCAAGAAATGTTGGTGTTTCATTCAGCCATGAATATTCATTGATTGAGGGGCTTTCTCCTGATTTGTGCTTCTGTGTGTCCATCTGTGTGAAAGGAAGACCAGGATTAAAATATTCACCACCTGAATTTTCTAAGGAAATCGGTAGCATTGGGTGATTCCAGTTTTGGGCACCCATGTCTTTAATGGGGCCTTGCTTGGGAGGATGGGTGGTTGGGCTGTGGTGACAGAGGGCTTTGTGCAGATCTCATGTAGCATGTGAGAGTTCTGAGTTGTGCTGTTACCTTCCTTCCTGTTTTTATCTTCCCTCTACCAACTTTCAGTATTGCGTGCTTTAAAATAGTTGTTCTTACATTATCCAAAGAAAGAGTAAAAAAAAACCCAAAAACATGATCTTTATTGTCCTTAGGGTATTTTGGATCTCTAAAAGAGACTGATCACTGCCAGGGGTCACACCATGCTCGATGGAGAGAGGAAGGAAATGTAATTATACATATATACATAATAGGTAAATGCTCATTTTCATGCTCAGCAGGTGATTCATGGGAGCCTTGGCCCTGGAAAGTCTGACATACCTGCTCAGCTCACCAGAAAGTTATTGTAAATTGGAAAAAAATGGTTTTAGTAACATGGTGAACATGGTCTAAGGTTTGCAGTGGGACTTCAGATTTTCCTTCCAAAGTTTTCAGCATTATACAAGCTAACACAAATTAATTTCAAAAGCAGACTGATGCAGTATCCTGTGTGGAAACTGGTGTTATGACAGGGTTGGAGTGAGCTCTAGGAGTATAGTTTGCTATTAGTTTGTTTACTGATTTTGAGTAAAATGATCAAATTTGGTTTTATGTTGATTTGGCAGCACCTAACCAGAAATAAAAATTGTTGAACAGCTAAAACAACTTGATGTAGGCAGACCAGGGAGTCTTTCCTATGTAATCAAACCACGTGTTGTGAGGAATTTGACCCGGGAGAGCTTATTTTACATCTTTCTTTGGTAGGCTCCTGAGGTTGCATTCCCTTAGCTGGGAGTTGTGTGGAAGTGTCACAGGGAATGATAGGCTTGCTTCAAAATTAATTACAGTGAGATAAGGGTTGTGAAATAGAGCTGTTCCTTTTGGAGCTGTCAGCGTCTCCCTCGTGCTTGTTCAATGGTTGTGTTGCTTTTTGTGGATGTCAGAGGCATCCCCAGTTGTTAAAGCTACTTTTGTCATTCATCCCAACCACACAGGGTGTAGAGAAACCTCAGTCTACTCAGTGACATTGAGATTTGGAATTTCGGTGCCATATTGTGAATGTTTTCTCCATTTGCCCTTTTGCTGGAAATGCTTGAGGCCTGATATGTTCTGAATACAATCTGTGAATTTCTCTGAACAAGGACTCTGAAGACCTCATGGGTTTGTGGCTTCCATGTGATAAATCCAGCCAGGATCTCACAAATCAAAACAAAAATGGTCACCCAACAGGTCTCTCTGACTTAATCTTTCTGAAGGAGTGTACTGGAAGAGTTATTTGACTGAAGTGACTCCTCAGTTGCTCCCACATAGGCAGCTGGTTTGGAAGTAGTTACTAAAAGTAATGGGGTTGTGGGAAGAACAATACTCAATCTGACAGATTTGGAAGTTACATAATTTTTAATGGTTTGAAGAGTCTGTCACCTATTAACAGTTATTGAATAGCTTAAAAAATAAAGTGTTAAGAAAGTTAGAGGCTAAAAAGGTGAAGTTAGTGTCTATTAATATTTTTATTGTGCAGACCCATCACTTCAGGCATGAACCTATCTTCCCTCCAGATGGGGCCCACTATCCTTACAATATTTGGTATTTAATATGGGATATTTGGTCTGTCTCTGCCTCTGTTTTTCCATCTGTTAAATGGAATAATCTATGCCTTCTTTTTCAAAACGCTTTGAGATATAAGAAAAAAAAAGAGAGAAAATCAAAGTACTATTAATTATGGTTATTTTATTTACTATTTTATTGACTTAATGCCATCTTACTGTTAGCATCAAAGATTCTCAGGGAGGTTTACTAGAAATTCAGTATCTCCAAGAGAAGGAAAATTCACAGAGAACAAAGAAATCAGAAAAAAGAAAAGGCCTCAGAGATTGGATCTTATTAAAGGAGATGATAGAAAAGAGCCTTAGACATCTTTCAAAATGTAAATCATACTTAGAGGACACATCTGAAGCTAATTCAATTAGGCATAATGTGAGATTAATATACTTATTTCAAATTATCCTATAATCAACCCTTTAACAAAAGCACTCAGTCCAAACCCAGATAAATGATAAAGATGAACGATGAGAAGGAGAGAGTACTTCAACTGAGTGAAGAGTAATAATAATCTTGTTGTGATTTAACCCTGCTGGCAACTAATCCCCACGCAGCCACTCGCTCACTCTCCCCAACAGGATGGGGGAGAGAACTGGAAGACTAAAAGTGAAAAACCTCAAAGGTTGAGATAGAGACAGTTCAATGACTAAAGCAAAAGCTGCACATGTGAGCAAAGCTGAACAAGAAATTCATTCATCACTTTCCAGTGGAGAATCAGCACATTCACCACCCCTTATTCCATACCGTTCACATCATGCTCAGGTACCACCCTATCCAGTACAATCTCTGTAGCCACCAACCTGCTTCTCATCCTTTGACATAATACACAGGAATCATTTCCCTAGTCTATGTAAAATGTCCTTAAAATGCCCATAAAATGTTCACAAATGTCCATCAAATGTCCAATGAGTTTGCTTTGTCCATGGCTTTGGGTTCCATCTGTCATGGCTGTCACTCGGGACAGGAGAGGTGGTGTGTTGTGGGGAGTTATTGGGCACCAAAGCCAGCTCAGATCAGGTCACTGCTGCACTTCCACTGCTTCTTGTAAGGCTTCTCCATTGCTTTAGGTTGTCCCTGTAACATGCAGCTCAAACCATGGGTTGCAACAATTTAAAAGTATTTCCATTACAATTTCCAACACTGGTGCCTTTGGACGAGGTTATAGGGTTTAACATGCAATGAACTTCTTCCTTTGCTCCTGCTCTGGCTTGCACTTACCCACAGGCTGCTCCAAGTGGAGTCTTGTCTACTCTCCAGGGATGTACCTGCTGTGACTTAGGCTTATCCACAGCCACAGTCACCTTGGGGTGCACCTGTTCCAGCAGGGGCCACAACCATGGCACTGGACACAACCATGGCCATAGATGCTTTGAGATGTACCTTCTCTGGTGTGGACATATTCATGGCTGTGGACACTTCAGGGTGTTCCTGCCCCCATGTGGACTCATCCACAGGTTGCTTTGACTCGAGTTCCCACTGGAGTTCCAGCCTGTCCAGTGCAGCAGCACAGGCACAGCAGAGATGCCCTGGCCATCTGCCAGCCCAGGCACATCTCTCTTCTGTTATCAGGATGTTCCCAGGCACAGCAGAGTAAGATGATAAGCCACAAGGCAGGACAACATGCAGTGGTAGCAAAAAGCAGTCGCTAACGAGCACTGGATTCTAATAATAACTGGCAGGCACGGGAGCCTTCCAATTAATTTCTAAACAGCAATAATTTGATCTAGCATCTTTCAATCAAATCTGTTGTTACCTTGAATCCTTTGAGCCCCATGTTGGGCACAAAAAAGGACTGTCATGGATTCACTCCACTGACAACCCAGCTCCACGCAGCCACTCGCTCATCTTCCCCCAATGCAATGGGGGAGAAAATCAGAAGAGAAAAAGTGAGAAAACTCTTGAGTTGAGAGTCAAATGGGTGAAGAGATTCTGTTTGATGACAGCCTTTATGTTTATCCTTTTGTGATTCAGATGTGATTGAGTTTCAGTTATTAAAGTAAACATAGTTTTGACAAATCTGAGCTGTTACAACTCCTCTGTGAAGTAAGATGCCATGAATTTTTCATTCTAATCAAATGAAGGAGATGTGAGTATGACTGAATTTTGCAAACTCTGGCCCCACTGCTATAGATGCATATATCAATATATGTGCGTACACACAGATTATAAATAATGCATTTGAAAAATGCCTTTCTGCTGTTGTGGCCGAGGAACAGCCTCAATTTCTGACATTTCAAGTGACATTAAGAGAAGACTGGCTTCTGAAATTACTCTTCCATGAAATGTGACGCAAGAAATCTTTTTTGCTGGGAGTATTGCTCTTGCTATCTTTTAAAAAAAGTGGGGGTTTTGAAATTAAATGTCCTGGTCCTGTACAAGGATTTCTCTCTTCTGCTGATTTGATGAGCCATTATTTGAGCAATCTGCTGAAATAATTTTATTATACTGATGGCTTTAAGACTTTTCTGGACTTTCAATTGATTGTTTGATTGCACCGATTCTGTAGGCTGGATGGGAGGACAACACAATCAATATTATTGCAAATGTGGCTGCTTCTAGCAGCTTTTTGATTTTAAGGTTATGCAATACTGGAGGTGAAGACAGAGCTCACAAATTGGATTTCAGCTTTACCAAGTACTTAAATGCATTGTTTTCCCTTTGCCTTCAGTATCTGGCTTTGAATTCTTCTAAATTACTTGTCTCCTTGGAGATCTCGTTGTAGGGCATGAATTTACATTTAGTATTGTATGACTGGAGAAGTCATCACCACATCGCAGTTGTTCACTGAATTTATTTCAGGATGGGAATGTCCACAGGGCAAAGCTACCATCTCCTGGAGGACAAGTTGTCATCCCTGTAGGAGGTCTCTACAAAGCTACAAAGGATTAAGAAGGCAGAGAAAACTGATTTTTACAGCTGCCAAAAGAGGTCTGAGGCTCACAGCAGAAAGGTGTTGCTGCCTCTCACCAGTGCTGTGATGGGCTCACAAACCTTGTCTGAGCATTTGGTCTGGTCCTGAGGTTTTCCAGTCTTAAGGCAGGAATAAGTAACAGTAGGGATGAGAGGATGATGTTCCCTGTGCCTTTGTGCCATTTTTGGAGGGTCTAGTATACAAGACCTATGTGGGTTGATTGGGAATGATGCCAATATGGAATTCAAAAATATGCTTTAAAAGTAGATTGAGCTACTTGTTCATCTAGTCAAAGATTAGACCAGGAAGGCTTGCTGAGCATTTCAGAGGTGTGCAGGGAGTAAGAGAGGATTCTTTGGCCTATCAGATATGTCTGCCAGAAAATTTCTTCAAGATACACCATGTGCACTCTCACATATGGATTTGGCTTTTAGATGTCATGGACATCTTAAAATCAGAGCAGACACAGCCTGCAGAGAACACCTGTAGTTCCTTATTCTGCTTATATTAGATGTTATTTCTAATTCTGGTTAATTATTTAATCTATCTATTCGAATCAAGGCAAATGGGTTTAGGAAGCTGTGCTAGCTGCTGTAATTTTTTTGGAGATGTAAAAGGAAGCAGTAGCTTCCACCTGCCAACTGAATAAACCAATGTGATTCTCCTAATCTTTTCACATTTACTGAGAAGTAACCAATTATATCACTCAGTACAAATTAATATTACATCATCATGTTTATCCCTCTGTATTGGAGAGCAATGCATCTTTACAGAAAGAAGGGAATAATGTAATTAAGGATAAGCAAGTACAGTGATGTGAATTTGCCTGTGGTTGAATGCTCTTTGCTCGAGGTTTGGTGAAACTCGCTTAGTCTAAAAATGGCTTGCAAAATTATCTGGGGCCAAATTCTTCCATCAGCTCTATGGTTTTATGGCTACTTGATCCAGCACATGGGCTTGTACCTACCAGTGAGCTTTAGATCAGAGAATCACAGAATCAGTTAGGTTGGAAAAGACCTCTGAGATCATTGAGTCCAACCCATGACCAAACATCACCATGTCAACCAGACCAGGGCACTGAGTGCCACATCCAGTCTTCCCGTAAACACCTCCAGACACAGTGACTCCACCACTTCCCTGGGCAGCCCAATCCAATGTCTAATCACCCTTTCTGTGAAGAAATTCTTCCTAATGTCCAACCTAAACCTTCCCTGGTGTAGCTTGAGACTATGTCCTCTCCTGTTGCTGGTTGCCTGGGAGAAGAGACTGACGCCCTCCTGGCTACACCGTCCTGTCAGGCGGTTGTAGAGAGTGAGAAGGTCACCCCTCAGCCTCCTTTTCTCCAGGTTAAACACCCCCAGCTCCCTCAGCCTCTTCTCATAGGACTTGCACTCCAGACCCTTCACCAGCTTTGTTGCCCTTCTCTGGACTTGAATGGAGTCATGTAGAATAAAAGACACCTCTGAGATCATTAGAGAGTGATTATAGTCTTATGATTTTTTAATGAAATAAATGTTGCAGCTCTCATCATTCCATCCAGAGTGGGGCAAATAGACCTAAATGCCAATGCTCAAACTTGTTCACAGTCCCATCAGAACACAAAAAGGGGATTGTCAGGCAGTTTGGCTGAGAACTTATTTTGCTCATGGAATGAGGAATGCCCAGAATCAGGTTTTCCTCTGTCTCTCCATGATGTGTTCATCTCTCAGATGTTAGGAAGAAATTATTTACTGTGAGGGTGGTGAGGCATTGGAACAGGTTGCCCAGAGAAGTTGTGGATGCCCCATCCCTGGAAGTGTTCAAGGACAGGCTGGATGGGGCCTTGAGCAACCTGGTCTGTGGAAGGTGTCCCTGCCCATGACAGCGGGTTGGAACCAGATTATCTTTAAGGTCTCTTCTAATCCCAACCATTCTAGGACTCTATTATATAATTCTAAAGAAGGGTGGGGAGCGAGTCAGTGTTTCTGTGTTTCAAGAAGATTCTCCAAGGGTTGAAATGCAAACATCTGAAAAGAAGGAAATATGTTCACTCATAAATACAGCAAAGAGAATCAGCCTCATCTAAATGCTGTGCGATGTCCTCTGCTCTGCCAGTGGTTCAGGAGGTGCCTATTTCATATGTGTTTTTTAATTGTTATTGTTTTCTGTTACTATGTGCTGTGTTATTTCTGCTGTAGCAGCACCTAGAAAACATGGCTCCTCCTCCAGAGTAAATACATTAAAGCAAACGTGATTTATCCCCCAAGTGCAGTGAGGCAGGACCACACGTTCACACCAGCTGCTGTCACCTGGATGAGCAGCACTTGTGCCATCTCCTTATGCAGCCTGAGCACACACCAAAGGTCTCTCTCTGCTCAGATGGGGTCACAGTTCAAGATGGACCAGAAACCATGTAAGAAGTCCCATATATTATCTCACTTTCTAGTGTATGTGTCCTCTTCCTTTTATAGAGTTTTCTTGGAATTAAAGACCGTTTTTTTGGTTGTGGACATCAATTATCCCACCAGCTTCAGTTAGCAGCTTTGATTTAGACTTATGAGACTGTTCTTATAATTAATCAAAGCTTTTAATAACATTAGCCATAGTGACGCCCTTGTAACTTTGCTAAAAATTGCCTAACACCTGTCAAGAGATTTGTTTTATTAGCTTGAACAGTGGCAGGTTTTTTCTAGTTGGTAGCCACTCATTCTCTAAGGAATCATTTTATTTTGGATGCATTTTTCAAATGCTTAATGTTTGCATGTTTTTCTCTGTCATTTGTGAGTGACTTCACGTTCTGCTCTATGGAAAAACCAAATTGGAAGGTCCTTATCGTACAGTGGGTGCAATTAAAATGAGAGGGCCAGACATAATGAGAGCTGGCAACAGGCTGTGGAGGGTTATGTAGAGAGACAGCACAAGAAGAGATGGATATTCATTCTGGACAGGGCGTTTTTTTAACAAATGGTACAATTCGTGTTATGCCCAAGTCTGAATTAGGAACATCTAATTACAACCAGTGATGGGATCAAGTGGACCATATATTAACATATATATTAACAAGATATACGAACTGAGTGAAAATTTGATCCTTCAAATTCAATTGATGCTTTGACCCTGACTTTTGTGCAGTCTTTACTGATTTTAAGGGGAGGATGATTTTGTCCGTGCCAGTCTAGTCTGTGCACCCAGGAGGATAGATGCATTTTCTGGGGCTTTTCTGGAAGGCTGCTACCTCCTGATTTAGAGAGGCAAATATCTCCCAAACCCAGCAACTGCATCACATTCATTCCAGAGATCAATTGCCTTAATTCAGCAACAATCACATCTAGAGTCTGGAGAAATAACCTCACTGTGTACCTTCATCCTTTTTGCCAGATTGCTGAGATTTTAAACATCTCATGGAGGGTTTGTGGGAGGCCTGAGATGCTTGAGCTCTGGTTTTGGGTGAGCCCTCAGAGTATGATCATACAGTGACTGATGCCCACTGAAGAGGTGTTGTCATGCCAGAACCTGCCTTGAGCTTTGTGGGAGAGCCCTGGCGGAGCTGTGTCTGCTGCTTGCGGAGGTGAACATGGTAAAGCTGGCATCAGGTTTTCACTGATGAGTTCAGTCAGTTTTCAATTAATCTTTTATCTAAATTTGAAATTCAAATTTTTAAGGAAGTATTTTTATCCCTCTGAAACCCCTACTATTAATAGGTAAAACAAGATCTTGAAGGGCTTTTACCATTTCTGAATGCTTCTCAAAAGATGATGTGTAACATGGCCCAGGGAAGCACAACTCTCAATCCACACCGGTTGAAAACAGTGCAATTTATGTTTCTTTTCTGTCTGCAATCACATTCACATATGCCAACTCACACAAGGGACTTAAAGAGACCATGTGGCCCAAAGTTTCTTAAATCAGAGTAAACTAAGCCTGGAGGAAGGATTTTTTTGTTTACTTTGAATGGTCTCTCCTGCATCATTTTTGAAGTAAAAATGAAGAAATTAATTCCTGTCCTGCATGCCTGAAATTTTTAGCCCTGGTTACACAGCCGGGGTCAGTTTTGGCACAAGCAGTAATTCGGTGTCTTCATGGTCACTGCCCAAGATGCACCATGGAATAAATTGCACTGCAATGTATATTTTAATGCTTTTACCTTTCAGTTGGGTATTGAAAACAGTATGTCAAGTTGAAAGGCAATAAAAACCTTTGTGTAAATATGCCCTAGAGGTAGGTTGATTGAACTGGGCTTTTTTGTTTTATTCCTGGTGTCTTGTGAGAAAACTCTTTGTTGCAGAGGTGATGCGCTGCTGGATTTTATAACAAGGTTCCAACGGAACTTCTTACGAAGAGATAACTGTGGACTGGTGTTTGGTTTTTGTTTGTTTGTTTGTTTTGTTTTGTTTAGGGGGTCTATGTTTTTATTTTATTTTATTTTTCTTTGGGTTTTTTTGGTTGGTTGGTTATGGGAGGGTTTGTTGTTTTGGTTTTTTGTTTGTTTGGCTTGTACTGTTTTGTTTCAATTCAGCTCAGGTTCTGTTTTTTAACTCCACACTTTCTTTTAAGCATTTATGTAAAGATGCCTGACCAATTCGTGTTGGCTTTTAGGAATCTCTCTTTGCTTATGCCCAGCATCTTACTTACTCTTTTCACCAGTGTGTTCAGTGTTTGTGACAAACTCCCACCTTCTTCCATAGACCCAGAATTTCAGCTTGCTCTTCAAATCCTGGTTATGGATTGGATACCAACACTGTGGTTTTGCTCATTTTAAACCAGTATAATTGCTGAGAAATTATGTCTACATACAATATTAGATTTTGCCTATTTTTTCTCTAATTTGACAGTGTTTCTACCTAGATAGTGCCTAGTTCTGGTAATGGGCACACTTGAACTAAGGCTGTGGTCAGCAGGGATAGAAGAGTAGAGGGATCTCACCAGCACCACCTGCACTGCTCTGGCAGATGGTCTCCCATCAGCCAGGGAGATGTTGGGCCCCCCAGGTGAAAAGGGAAGGAAATAGGATCAGGTCTTGAGCTGTGGTCATTTTGCACTTACATGTTGATTGTAAGGAGCTGCAGCACAAAAGAAATTCAGATGGTAAATCTAACACTGTAGAGAAGTCTCAGAGTTAAAAAAAAAAAAAAAGTCATCCAGTCTTCCCAGCATCAGAAAAATCTCTCTAAAACTAACGAGATTATATAAAAATTTCAATTGGGTTCTTGGATTCAAGCCTTTAGGGTGTACTTGAGCCATGCAGTCAAACTGTTCCCTGTAACCCTGAAGGCTAACAGATACCAAAATAAAACAAAATCAAAATGAGAGTTGAGCCGCAGCATTACTCATGTCTTTACAAACTCAGACTTTACAAAAAAAGCCCATGAGTGCCCAAAGACCGAAGACAAACTGAAGAGACTTGGCAATATCAATACTGTGAGTTCAGAGCAGAGAGTGAAGTTGTCTAGAAATTGGTGGTGAATTTAGATTGTCTGGACTGAAATGAGCAGGAAGAAAACCAAGGGCATTATTATGTTAAGAAAATGAGTCTCTTGCAAATTCCTTTTTTACCCCCCCTTAGATATATAATTAAAGTGCCATTTGGAACTTTGGAAAGAAAATTTATTTTATTTTTGAATGTATATTATTTCCAATTTGACAGTGCCCTTTTCAATAATTCAGTGAGATTGGTGAGAAGAAAAAAGGAGCTGTAGTGAGTCAACTTTGCAGCTCAGCAGTGAGTGAGTGGCACTGCAGCCTCAACGTAGGTAATAAAATGGAGAAAGTAAGAGCAGGGAAGAGAGACTAAAAATTAATAAACTGGCTGAACATTTCTTTAGTGACAGACTTATGGAGCAAAGAAAGACGTATTAGCTCTCCTTCTTGTTTTGCATGATGAAATTATGCCTTGAAAGTAGCTGGAAAAAAATTTCATTGTGTAAAGCATTGAATTTGCCTCTTGGATTTACTTTAATTTTTCTTTGGCAAATTTTCCTGTGGGAAAAATAGGCACCAAACTTCATTTGACCCATGTTCTACTTGGGTTTCTTTTCTGTTCTAAAAGTGTCCTTTCTACTTTCTTCTTCAAAAAATAAGGGAAGGGCAAGCAGCACGTGACCTCAGTTGTTGGTATGAAATATGACAGGGTAATTAATGGTGCTAAAACAAGAAACTTCCCCTTTTCTTCTTCCAGGCACCAGAAAAAGCTCACATCTTCATGCAAACCTTATACTTTAGGATTATCTCTAACTGGGATGTACTGGACTGAGAGGTTTTAACCGCAGATTATCACAATTCACTAAACTGATCAAAGAGGGGGTTTTCACCAGCAAATCTGTGTCTCCTGGGCCCGTCTCTAATCACATACAGAAAAAGCATGGAAAAAATAAGAATCCTCTTCTCTCCTCTTGCCCAGCATGGATCAGTGTTGGGAACTTGAACTCAGCTCTCCATCAGCTGACAAAAGTAGGAACTTTGCCCTGAATCTTTGATTCAGGGAAAACCCTTTGGTTTTGTGTTGTGTCCCACTCCAGGGCATGTTTATAGGGCTGTCAGACGCTGGCTGATTCCATAAGTCCTGCCAACGTGGAAGTATTTTTGGTTGATGCTGGAGCTTCCCACTCTAAATATTTAATCGCTCTCCTGCTGATGTTACGCATCAGAGCTGGGGGCTGCAGCTGCCTTCCCTGATCATAATGGAAAAAACAGGAATACTGCTTTTATGTGACAGACAGTGTGTTTCTCTGGCTTAGTCTGCAGTGGAGGACATGCTTTCCACTGAGCACATTAGTGTTGCTTGCACACAAACAGAACCTGGAAGGACTTGAAACGACAGACTCAGCCAAGGTGATGATTCGCCACGGAGATGATGGTACTGCTGAAATCCACCTGCCAGTTAGGAAGTGCCATCAGTGCTTCGGTTTGAGGGAGAGCCTTGCATGCTTCACACCCACTGATGACTCCAGGGTGTGGGCAGGAGGGATGTGGGGACTAAAGTCATCTGGAGTCATGACCTGATGGGAGCGGAAAATTGGAGTCATGTCTCCAAATGTGTTCGGATTTTCCCTTCGCTTCTCAGTAAGGTCAGTGGTTTGTTAGAAAGGGTGCCTGGAATAAAGCTTGGTGACATTATCAGAGATTTAAAATGAACTTAGCTTTTTCTCAGAATAATTGCAGGTGCTTTCTTTAAAGCAGGATGGAGAAGCAGTGTCAAGAGTGGGGCTGACTGTGCTCATGGGGTTGAAGGGCTGTAGTGTGTCCCACCTTAATTCCCCTGGCATAATGTAAGGCGTTACATTGGCAGGGGATTAGAACAACCTAAGAGATTTCAAAGGATAGAAAACCCATCTTGAAGGAATAAGCCAATACTTAAGTAATGAGGGTTAGCACAAAGCTTTCACAGGGCTGGAGTGCTCTGTAGCAGCCGTGTGGCAGTGCTCTTACACCTTCCTCTAACAGACATAAACCAGTGTTACAGGTGTTGCACAGCACTTGCTGGACTAGATTCACCTTTTTGATGGATATCTTGTATATTGGGCATCAGAAAATCTGTCGAGAAGGCAGAGAGGGAGGAGAGGGAGATCATCAGCTGGTATAAACCAGAACAAGTCCATTAGCACCAATGGCACGCAGCTGGCACCAGCTGAGGCACTTGCTCCCAGGGCTTTTCCCTGCAGAGCTGCAGCAAGCTGCTTGTCTGAGAGCTGGCAGGACACGGGAACAGCTGTCCTGTCGTGTGTGTGCGAGACCATGTCTTGTCTGTGTGCAATGGGTCATTGCATGGGTGGGCTCACAACAGTCCCAGTGCTCCCCTGCACCCAGGAAGCCCCTAAATCACTGATCTGAGAGATCAGGAGAGTGAACTAGGTGAAGAATCTCTCCATATTTTCTCTCTTTTATATGCTTTTCATGCAAACCTTTGTTACACGCTGGGAGGCTTTTTGATAAAACTGCTCTTAGGTCTGACACAGTGTGGTGGGTCTTCTCCCATGCAGGCAGGTGGTTGAGGGAGTCTGTAATTTCATAGAATCATAGAATATGTTGAGTTGGAAGGGAGCCATCAGGATCATCAAGTCCAACTCCTGGCCCTGTGCAGGACACTCCCAAGAGTCATACCATGTGCCTGAGAGCATTGTCAGACAAAAGAGAAAACACTGAACCCACTTTGTCTCTCTTGCTTTTCTTAGTTTAACTTCCCTGATTGAGCATGTGTAAGCATACAGTGCTCCCCTTGCAGGCAAACCCTTTGCAAAGTTATTCATTGTGTGTAGCATTTCAAGATAAATGTGAAAAAAAGAAGGGCTGGAAATCTGCAGGGTATTAGTTTCTTGATGATTGTGTTTGTGCAATTAAATGATTAGAAACCCAGGCTGACACTTCTGTGGCTGACAAGCAAAGGACGCCCCATGGGGCTGGTTCCAAGCCTGGCTGTGGAGTCAGGAGCCGTGCACTGGGCAGGCAGAGCTGGGCTGGCAGCCACCAACATATTTGATGTGATGCCATTGAGCATTAGACAGTAGGAAAGTTTAAATGTGGGGCTGTTTGTTAATGCTCCCTTGGAGCCCCTGCAGGGTCTGTGCAGGCAGTGTGGGGTGTGCTGGCCTGACCGCGTGGGAGTGGAAGGTTGTCCTTGCTGTAGGAATATCCATAATGTGGGAGTCACGGAGGAAATGTTGGTACCTGAAGCAATCTGCCTTGTGCCTGGTGCTTTTGCTTGGTGCTCTTCACAGTCTTCCCTATATTGCCTCAGGGTTGATACAGGAGGAGCAATGTCAGCCCGGGAAAAGGTGGCTCCCTGACCCAGCTCTGGCTGCAACTGGTTCTCTGACTTTGCCTGCAGCATATCGGGGTGGCTGATGGGCAAGTCTTGTTTATTTGCATCTGTAGCCTGAACCAAGGATGCTCCATACAGCTCCACTTTTCCCATTTTTCCAGCTGGTGCTCCAGGCAACTGCCCTGTTCTCATGTTTTATGTCACTTGGGATCAGCCATGTAAGAAGACAGGATAGTCTGAAAGCATCAGCATTGGTGATTCAGAGCTTGGTATGAGCTGATTTTTCCTCCTGCACAACAACTTGTTTTTCTAGTTCAGAACTAGCTCAGATACTTCTGCAGGTGCTCTGCTGATGATATACAGGAGAGACTGATTTCAGCCACTTAGTTGAACTGTGAAGAGAATGGTGGTAAAAATCAACAAATCCCAATTTATTTTTATTTTTTATTTTTCCCATTTTGAAGATGTTATTCAGGATGCAAAGAATGCGCAGTCAGTGGAATAAGAAGATGCTTTTACAGATGCTTTATACAGAGCTGCACTTGAAGTGTTTTGTTTGGATTTTTAAATGTCAAGGCAGTCCTACTGTTTAATAGAGATTTAAATACGAAATAGATTCCCAAACAGGCACAGACTGTGCAATGTCATGGCCGATATTAAACCTGGGACTCATCTACTTCTCCCCTTCCATTTTAACAGCTCAAGATTGAGCACATGTAAAATTTGGAAGGGTTGCACTGAAGGGATGCCTGCATTCCCTCATCTTCTGTCTTTGTTAAGTACTTAATTATTTTTGTTGCCTTCTTACCTATTCATAAGTGGGAACTGCTCTGTGTCTGATGTGGGTAATTTCTCATTGTATTGTGCTTCCAAATTGACATTTATAAATTAAACAGTGGTGTAACATCCCAGAGAGCACCATTGTGGTACAATTAGGAATGTAATTGCATGGAGTCACCTGGGAGGCAGCTGGGATGGGGAAGACATCACAGATATTAGAGATGGGGATGGCAGAAGTAACATCAATGTGCAGAAAACTCGCCCAGACAATCCCATTAAAATTGTACTCACCAGTTTGCTCTGAGGAAAGAGGGTGGAAAAAGCTTTAGAGAGCTGAGTGCTGGGTCTGCTTTCACTGAACTCAGATGAAATTTTCCCTTTAACTTCACCCTGAGCAATATATTGATTCTTAATGTAGGAATCTTAGATGCATTATGCTAGGTATGGAAAAGCCACAGGAAAAAGCAATTAATTTATCTCTTCCTGCATGCTGAGACCTGTTACAGGTTCATGGGTCCCTGAAGACCCATGCTACCACCTTGTCTCCTCGCAGGTGGGATGCTCTCCCAGGTAACGTTGCATAGGACTGAGCTTTCAGGTAGAACTGAGTCAGATACAAGCTTTTAGAATTTGGCAGGGGAAAACCTATGCTCCCTGAAGTTGTGTTTACTTCTATCACAGGGGTTGGCATGTAGCCTCCTTTCAGATGTGATTATCATCCTAATTGGTCCTAATGAGAACTACACATGCAGAGGAAAGGGGGTAATGAGTGTTCCTTCCCCAATCTTGATCTATCTCCAAATTACAAATAATAGGAAAAAATATGTGTCTGTCTTTACTGTATATATATGTATATGCTGTCGTATTCATCACAACCTTCAGCCCCTGAATGTGTTTAACATGGGATTTTTTAGCTTCTTTAGGAACATAAGGCTGAAAAAAAAAAATTATAGGGGATATTGGGTGGTTATTTTTCCCTTCCTTAATTGGAGTAAAGACTAAACGGGCAACTCTGGAGGCATAAAGCTTCCTGCTGCTGCCTGCTCCCATCTCACCTTTGTGCTGCCAGCACTCATCTGTCCTGCTCCAGGAAGGGCAAACCTCCTGTGTGAAGTTCCCTGGCAGAGCTGCTGTTTGTGAGGAATCGATCCCAGCCCCTGCTCCTGGGTTTTGCAGCACATGACGGGGTTGAATCCATGGAATTTGTTTCTTGCTGGGTAAACACTGCCCCGTGGTAGCCTGCCAGGGACTGCTGACACTGGCTGCGTTTGGACGAGTGACCTCCTGGGGAACGGGGCCCTCAGCAGTTTTATGATTAACATTTTAATGGCATGCTATCAGGGAACATTTTTCTCAGGAACAGACACCCAGAAAAACTCGTGTCTTAACTGTTTCTCCGGTTGGAATGGGCACTGCATGTTTTCTAGGTGTGCTGCAGGCTCTCCAGGCTTGGGTGAGGAAGAAGAGGTTTCCTTGGAGCTCACAGGGGTCCTCTTATCACTGGGAAGGGATTAAAAATTCTTGCAACAATTATACCTCCTCTGTTTCTGCTTAACTGGATAAATGACCCTCTGGACCATTTATTAGTCCAGGGAGTTGTGATTTACTGGGTGATGCTTGGAGGGATGCCTCTGGTTTATTGGACTTGCATCCCATTTTGGGGTTGAGATTAACAGGCCAATGCACAGCCTGGGCTGTGCTAGAGCTGTTGGAACACAACTTGAGCTGTCCTTCTATGCTGGGGAGAAATGAGGTGCCATCTTTCATATTTAATGGTCATTTTGGGAGCAGGGACATTCTCTAGGCATAAGTGACATATGGACAGCAGCAGAGACCATCTCTGGCCCCACCACTTACTCTGTGTGTGTGCCAGGGTTGATAAATTTGAAAATGGATGTGGTAGAGCTCATCCTGAGGGACAGGGGTGGACCTCCAAAAGACAGCAGATGACCTCCCTAAAGAACATTCCTGGTAAAAGCAGGAGTAGCAAATGGGTGGCTTTTTAAGGGTTCCTTCCCATCCATAAGGCAGCAAAATTCAATGTGGCTTACATAGTCAAGCAGCTTTGAATTGACTCTGTCCTTAGGTGATGAGACTCAGTGTACCATAAATCAGTATAGCTTCATCAGCACGGTAACTCAGGTAAGTACCAGGAAAGGACCTGGCCCATGGATAACATGGAAATAATATAGAAAGCCAGGGATGAATAATTTCAGAATATAGACGTAGTCATGGTAGTAGTAATAATAATAATAATATTTTCCCTAGTGGGAGAAAAATAGACCTTTCATGGTTGTTGTGCCTGCAGCTATTAAATATGGATGAGACAGATGAAATGCTGCTTCTCCTATTACACAGAAATGAATAAACAGTAATTCTCAATCACTATATGCATCTCAGGCTTAAAAAAACCCACAGAACCAAGTTAAATATGAACACCTGGTAACATTTGTGTGTGCTACTCCAAGGCTTTTGTCAACAAAGAGAAAAGATTTGCTTCTTTATAAAGACTCTGATGGCAACTCAACCAAAGAGTATTTACACTGCTAAAGTTAAGAAAATGGGTTCAATGCCAAACATGGGAGTCCAGTAAACAAGTTTACTGTTTGACTCATTGGACTGATGATTCTGCTTGTTTACTGCAGCTTTGGTAGCATGTGATTTAGAAAGCAAGAAACACTTCTGAAATTTTAAATTTTCATGGCAAGATTGGAGAGAATGATGCCAGCTTTTCAGTGAATCTCTTTTCCAGGGAAGAACTAAGCTCTAGGCCTATCACAGATGATTTACGTGTAAGGACAGCAGTCTGTGATACAGGTGGAGGGCTAAAGCAAAAGGTCTAAGGGAGTAAAGGCTGTGTGTGACCTGGCAGCACGTGAAGATGGTCTTCCAGTTCAGTAGTGGGTGATGGACTGAAGAGACCTGGGGTTAATCTGCTTTATGACCTTCCTTGCCCTAGTTCCCACATATTCATACATGTGACAGCACTGCCTAATCCCATAAGGATGTTGTAAGGATAAATGCATGAGAAATTTTGAGAGTTTAGGCTATTCTAGCTGAAGGGATGCAAAGGCAAATTGTTGTATGCCATTCAAGATCTTATAACTAAGTATTGGGATATGAACTTCAATTTAACTAGTGATAGGTACCTTCTGATCCCACAAGGAAAGATACAACTGTTAAATGCAGGAGTAATTAAAGGCCCATCACTAAGAGCAAAAATAGTGGAAGACAGGGCTTATATTTATTACACAGAGATCAGTCCAAGAAGATCACAAAGGCTCTAAGCCTCCATGTATTTGTGATGCACCTTTCAAAACTCTGTTTTCCCTGGACATCTTGTAGTAATTTTCTGCTGGTTTAATTCCTCTCAAGACAGAGGTTGTCTTTAGTACAACATGTCTGATGTACTGCTAGATGACTGGGTTGCTTAGGTGAAAATGCACTTGCTGGAATTAGACAATATTTTACATGCACTTTTTGCCATGGGTTAACCCTGAAGAGGTTCCTGTCTGTCTCAGTGATTGCTTGACTATCCATGCATTTTGCATGCCCACTTTGTCCCATGAGCTGCTGCTCTGCTGCATTAATGGACCATAAGAACAGTTGTACTGGGTCAGACCAAAAATGCAGCTCATCCAGTGTCCTGTCCCTGCAGACAATGCCAGGTGTGTGGGGAGGAATGTATAGGTCAGCATTTAGCAATATTGTAATTAGAATACTGTGAGTGGTCCTCTAGCATTCAGTGAGATGTGTGCAGGCCTTTTCTGAGACTTAAATGGCGTCTTTAGTGATCTGGGATGAATTTCATCATCAGTAATTGTCCAGTTGTTTTCTGAATCCTTGTTAATGTCGACTGTGTCCTATGGAAGGAAGCTGGATGAAGTGTTTTGAAGCCTGGAATTCCTTCTCAAAACCATATTAACTTTTCAGAATCTATCAGATTCTTTCATGTGTTCAATAATATATCTTTGGCCAGAGGTAGATGCTTCATTATGGTTTTTACTGACCTGCTGATGTCAATTTTAGTAATCTGGAGCTCTCTATAACTCCTGAATTGTTCCCTTTTTAAAAGTTATGCCAGGTTAGCTGACTTCTAATTTTTGGGTGCCCATGAACTTCAAGGGGATGACTCCAGTCCATGTTTAGAGCTCCGGTAATTTCATACCCATGTTCCCCTAGAACGGGGAAGTCCAGGCTATAACGCTTTCTACCAACATTGTAAAGAAGGTTTCCAGTGTAAGAACCTTCCCAAAACTCCCTGGAATGAGCAAAAATGAAAAAAAAAAAAAAAAAAAAAAAAGGTAATTTTTTTGCTATAGTCACATGGGTTTATTTATGCTGCTTCTATACTTGGTTTCTTCCTGGTCCATCAGTGGTCTGACACGTGTCCAGATTCTGATATGTGTAAAACAGTCTTATTGGCTTCCCTGCCTGGTGCAAGTGTTCTTCAGATGCTTTCTCCTGGCTTTTGAAGTTTTTATATTTTAGCCACTAGAACTTAAAATCCATTTTTGCTTCCTCATTTGGACAAAAAACTTCTGATTTTGAGGATGCTATCTTCTCATATTTTTTCTTGCCCAGCTGTCTGGCATGCCAGACTTCTCTGGTTTTGGAGTTATACCTTGGGTATGTATTTGTTTTGCCTTTCAAACATTGATGTTTTTAAACAGTGCTTGTGTCTCCTGCAAGTTTTCACTCTCCTGGTTCTCCCAGCACCTTCTCACTTCTTGTTTAACAACTTTGCTAATTTTATAATTATTCTTTCAAAATTAAACACGACACTGAAGTTTTAGTACAGTGTAAGAAGTTATACATCCTTTCCTAAGAATTCTGGTTTTGTCTCATGTATATCCTAGTATAGGTTGAGAGTTTTTTGCTATGAAGAGTGAAGGGGAATTGAGTTCTTGCAGACTTCTTTTGCTGATTGTTTCTAGCCCCACTCTCTAGTCCTGGTTTAAAAACCATTCACTATATTTGTGATTAAAACCCATCATGTGACGGGAAAGCAGCTGATTACTTAGTGTGTTTAAAACACGTTTCACTGGAGATTTATGGAAAGAAATTATCAAGCATCAAATTTAAAATGAACAAAGAAGAACACTCTCATATGATTTGTACTTAGTGGAGCTTAATTCCACAGGCAACTGAAATGTAAAGTGTAAATGGGTTGGAGAAAATGAATTACACAGCTTAGTAGAGGACAAGTACCTAAAACATGATGGGTCAGTGCAGCTGTGACTTGAATAGAGATCCCTTTTCTGCATCACTGACTGCTGGAGGCTGGGGAGATAAACAGGGTGGGAGGAAGTCTTACACTACTTGGACTCTGTTTCTTAATGCTCTTTCTTTAAATAACTGTTAATGGCTATTACTAAAGAAAGGACCCTGGCTTGGGGAAACCTTGTTGCTTCTGTTAAGCCTTCTTTGCCTTCTGCATGTCTTCCTTTAACCAGGTAAAAAGGATACACTTCATGAGCACACCCTGTGAGTTTACATTTCAGGAACATCAAGTCTCTGTTTGTTTGGAATGAGTTTTCATTCACTTAGACATGGAAACATTTCAGTGGGGAAAGAGCTTTGTTTCAAAAAGAGCATAAAGTTTCAAATAAAATTAGACTCTTACCCCTGGCAGAAAGCAAAACTGTTTTCCCCAAGGAAATACTATGTTTTTTTCTGCTACTCTAACAGTTCTATATGGATCTTTTTAACCTGTCATGTTTTGATGGACTCAAAGGTTATTTCTTCATGGTGAACCTCCCCACCTGATCATGGTGGGAAGAGGTGCTGTCTCATTTTGATCTATTCCTAAATCCCAGGGATCAACTTGTGCACTTGCTGTCAGCATCAAGTGTCCAACCCATCCTCCCCTTCAGGCCCTTTCAATGACAATAAACAGAAGCTCCCCAGGAAGCCAGATTTCTGGAATTTTTTTTAGCTTTTCTTCTTTAATCCACTTTTAACCTGTTTTGAATACTCTGCAGCCAACGTTTCTGTAGGTTGGTGTACCAGCCACAGCACATCTGTACCACACACAACCTGTGTCAGCTTTTACCAGCTGGACCACGCACAGCTTGGCTCCTCAGCTCACTGCCAGTGGCCTGTTGTTTGCAGTATTTTTTGGGAATTGACTCTCAGATAACCTTCACAGTGCATTGGGAGAGATATTCCTGCAATCCTGCAGTTCCTTGTCTCTCTGCCAAGTGTTCTCCTGCAATCCTTTCGGGGTGCTTTAAGCTTCTGGGGCACACATCACTTGGGAGGATAATATGCTGCGTCCTTTTTATTCATGAAATTATGCAACAGCTTCCAAAGAAACACAGGAATTATTGCTGTCAGGTTTGAAGAGCTGTGTTCCCCTCTTCCCACCTCATCAACTTGTGGGGCACGTAGCAGTGCCTCTCATCCCTGCTTCCAAGGCCTGGGTTGGGTTATCTGGACCCACAGGGAGGCTGAGAAGCACAGTGGTGGCGATGTCAGTGTGTGTGTAAGCATGTCAACCCTGAGATGGAAACAAGTTCTGAGAAATTTCATTTTTTAAAATAGGCAGGGCATGTGGCAGTCATCTCCTAGGAAACTCGGCACTGTATTATGAGACTATAACGTGTTGTGATTACATTTCAGATACAGGGAATCGGCGTGGCTGTCAGATTGTTTCTGGTGGAGCTTTCCAACACAGAAGGACGTCCCTTATGCAGCAGTTGGCTTTGGTTGGTGTTTAGGAGCTGGTTGAGGCACTGAGATGGTTCCCCCTGTGCTGTTGCTCACTGGAGGATGGGAGGTGAAGGCTGAGGCATGAGTAGCCCGGCTCTGCCGTGTGTTTTACTGTGTGCTGGAGCTGTGGGCAGTCAGAATCTATCATGGCTCTGATGAGTCAGGTGAAACTCAGTAGCAGAAGCTTGCCCAGGCAGATCTGGAGGTTTTCACTCTTCATCTCCTCAACAGCAGAGTTGGTAAATATATTAGTGATTGTTTCCTATGAAGACTAAACCACTTCATATTAAACCAGGAATCTGAAGACTTTTTATGGACAATGTGATGGAGATACTGATGTCTGTCTCACTGCTGATGTCTTCCATGGACCTTCTCAATGACCAGCTGCTTCCATGGACCAGACTGAACTCTTTGGGCAGGGAGATCTGTCCTCCATTCAGATGAAATGCAGGAAACACCAGCACCTTTTCTCTGCTGTGATTCTCTAATGTGCTCAGCTGCTTTCATGCAGATCTGTGATGCTGAAAGGACTCATTCCCTCATGATTCTGTCTTCTATCATTATATGGGCACGGCAGCAGAAGGCAGGGTTGGCTCCCATCCCCAGAGGACAGGATTGCTGCATGGGTCACTGAACTCTGTTGTTAAAAGCATGGGATAAACTCACAGGGCTACTGTTGCCAGGCCTTGTAGGCTTCCTCCTTCATCTGAATAAATGCTTGGGCTGGGCGTGGTTTGGATGGAAGCTGATGCAGCTTCTGTTTCCTCACATCTCCTGGGGAGTTTCATTTTGGCCAATTCCTGTGTAACCCTGTGACATCGGTAAATGTTCCTTCAGAGAAGTGTGGAGGCTCGTGACAATGAGTTCATGGGAGGAGAGTTGTGCTGGTGCTGAATCTATACTGCAAGTAACTTCAGTAGTCTCAACACAGCACCTTAAATATGGAGCAACAGAGAAATTCCTCCTCAACAGAAGCTGAAAGGAAAACCCTTTTTGCACTGACTTTTTTGAGTGAGAACGACTGAGGCTTGTACATGTGACAAGTGTGTGGCAATTCTTTTTGCAGAAGTGTCTGTGAGTTTCAAAGCCCCTGGTAACTTTGTGTACAGTTACGCTGAAATAATCTTTGCCAGAATGTTTATTACCAAGCTTGAGAGTTGCTAGGCAAAGGAGTTTGCTAAGATTTCTTAATGTACCTCAGCTCAGATATGAAGCTGCATGTGGATATGTGAGTGAAGAGGCTGGGGAGTAGAAAAGCAAACACTATTCTAGTATTTTGAGAGGTGGCCACTGAAAGACTGCAGATGGAGCTCTGAATATCTTTCAGTGGCTTTTCCTACCAGAGCTAAGTTCTGAGCTGCAAAGCCATTTGTATTCCATTGTACTGAATTGTACCTAGAATTGTACCTATCTTTCTTTCTTTCCTTCCTTTTATTTTTTTCTTTTTTTTTAAATTCTAAACTATGACTTGGAGTGGGCAAAGATAAAAAAATAAACATTTTTTTAGTCCAGATATTTAAAATAAATATGCAGGACAGGCTGGCTGGCTGAGACAACAAGACGAGAACAAGCCAATTAGAGTTTCACAGAGGCACAGAAGGGCTCTTACACAATGGGAATTGTTCAGCTGTGCTTGTGACAGGTCTGGACCCTGTGGCCTCCTCTTTTGGTGGCTGCTCATCACATTCATGGAGGTGCTTCCTGACTGGGGCTGTACATTGGGTCTAAAGGATTCAACTGGAAAAGGCAGATCCTAGGAGATGTGCCTTGATTTCATGGTCTGGTTATCTAACCTAAATTTGTTTTTAGAATAGGCAGGAACTGTGCTGTGATCATCCACATTAATGTCTGGGCATCTCAGATGGTCTCTTTGACCAGAGTCCCACAGCAAATGGAATGGAGAATTTTTGACTGACAGGGTTTAAGGATCCTACAGAGTCACAGTGGACTGTCCTCAGTATATTTTTGGATGTGATGTAAGCATCTGTTGGAGATGCTTCTCAGAGTACAACAAGAATGGGCACTTTTAGATCACGCAAAGCTCCCAGCTTTTAAATAATTAAGAAGAATCACAGAATTGTTAAGGAAAAGACCTCTAAGGTCATCTTGTCCTAATGCTGCCATCCTCACCACTAAACCACATCCCCAAGTGTCATACTGATCCATTTAGTTCCCGTTCCTCGAGTTCTGTAGTGTGGCCAGAACAGTTCATGAAAGACAGGGTTGGTGTTCGAAAATCACAGGTCAAGTGATACAGTTCTTTGCCTGTGACCACTGAGGAAGGCTACCAGAACTGATACTGTGGCTTTATTTTGTAGAGATATAAATGCCACCCACGTGAATGAGGTGCTGTGCAGTGCTTTTCAACTTGGATTTGTGGAGGTCCAGACACCTTTAGGCAAAAATTCCTGGCTAAATGGAAGTTTCCCATAGTTTAGACACAATTGCAATGCTGTTTGACCTTTAGGCAGTGGCTAGTTCTGTCTTCATTAAAGAACGCTTTAGAAGGAACATACAAATTCTTCCAGGCAAAATCTTGGAGGTTTCCATGGTGTGCCAGATCTTTTCTTAAGTTTCCACGTGGAAGAAGAAGAAGGAACTTGCTTTTTCAAATTGGTGTAATCTGCTTTATATGTCCAGATAGGATCTCCAGAAATAATAGACCCTGCATATATCAGTGTCAGAACAGGGAAATGCTTTGAAAAAAAAATTTATGGAGATCACTTCTGGCTCAATAAAGGTTTGAGTTCACTATTAGAAGAAAAAAGGTTATTTTCTTGTGAGAATGCTGCCATCAGATAAAACCCTGGGAGACAATGAGCTCCTTTTGACTTAAAAGATGAAAGAGGAAAAAAGGTACTTAAATATTCACTTTGGAAAGAAAGTGATCATCAGTGGAGAGAAAAAACCTGCTTAACAGCTGATTTGTGAACTGTATAATGGAAGGAAGTTCACAGCACAGAGAACTGTATGTTTTGCTTTTGATTCTGCATAGCTTTACTGTGACTGCCACAGAGAATGTAATATAAATGTAATAGGCTTCTAAAGACAATACTTCCCTTTCTAATAGGGGTCAGGATTAATCAGAAAGGAGCAAACAGTTCAGGAAAGAAGAGGATTGCAATAACAAACGTGACTGAGGAACTGAGCTGGGCCAGTTTCCCTTTTTAGCATCCATGCATCACTGTCTCAGAACAGATTGCATTGCATCCTATTAAATTAGCATACACCAGGCAGCTAAAACAAATTGGTGCATCTCAGAAGGGGAAGAGGTTCTTCAGAAACTTTTCTTTTTGGCTTAATTTCTGTGCTTTTTGTGGTTCATTCATCTTTGAACCCAAGTTTTACGGCACTGAAGCCCATGTGCCTCATTCTGCTCTGCATAGGATGGCTTGTATTGCCTGGAAGTCTCCTTGATCATGTGCTTTGGTGCCTGGAGTGTGTGTTGGAGTGTCCCAAGCACCCTGGGAATTCCCGTCCGCGTGGCTGGGAGCCATCCCAGCAGTGCTCTGCTCTCCTGCCTGCATTACAACACAGGTCTCTAATTGGCATTTCCCTGCTGGCCCTCAGAGCTGGAGCTGAGCTGGCTCGTGGTGGTGGGCAGGGAAAGGTGCTCAGGGTGCAAGGGAGCAGCGTGGCACCTTTGCTGATGCCTCTCAGCATCATGTTTGAAGGAAGGGAAGGGAGTTCCTCAATGACAAGTTGTGCTGGTGGTGTGTGCCATGCCCTGCTGAGACCTTGAAATTCATCCTGGAGTAAATTAATTTCAACTACAGAGTGATTTAAATGGCTTCCAGCAATTTTTCCTTGAATGAAAATGATTGTTGCTCATTAAGGATGTGGTTGTGTTCTGGTGAAGGTGGTCCAGGGGAAGGGGCAGGGTTGTGAAGGAAACCACCTTGAGTATATTGCCATAAATTCATGCTTTATGATGTGCAACTTCTTTGGTGTTTTCTGACTTCATAGAAGTCTCTCTTCTCCAAGTAGCTTTCCTTTAAGTAGCTGACATGGAGTTCCAGTCTTAATACTAGTTCTTTTGGTGGGGTCTTCTTCAGTTTTTTTTGTTGTTTTCTTTCTTCCCCCTGAGATTATAAAATACTGAGTAGCTAAACCGAAAAATTATGAGCCTCAAATTGTCATTAAAATTCTTGCAGCTGACTCTGGTGACAAAAACTGTCAAAACACTAAGCTGTTGTAATTGTAGATAATAGTACCCAAGGAAATGGAAGTTAAATCCAAACAAATAGAAAAGCTTTCAACGACTACACAAGATGAAAGCTTTGTGCTGCTCATTCCCTCTCAGCAAGTCACCCTGCAATGGTGGGAGGAAACCCAACTGGTTTATAAGGAGGGGAAAGAAGAAGCTCTACCTGCAGCATGATATTTTTGCGTGTCTCTGTAATGGTCATTGCTATAAATCCCAGCAGAGATCTTGGTATTGATGTGGTTACTTTCTCCCAAAAATTTTGTTAAAGGGGGAGCAACAAAGTGACTGGAAAGATGAGTCTGGAGTTGGGGATGTGCTGCCCATTCCTGGCATGGTGACTCCCAGGGTCCTCTCGCATTGTGGGGAAGTGTGTGGTCATTGAAGGACCCCAGTGATTTTAGTGTAACCTTACTTGGACAAAATGCTGAGGGTATTGCCATGGGACAGTGGCTCAGGGCAGAGAGAAACATATCAGTGCTCCAGAAAGAAGCTCCTTGCACAGGAACACCCAGAAGAGAGTACTTTTCCCCCTTGCCATCGTTTGAATGTCCATCAGGCCATAGCAACAGTGTTTTGGCACAGTGGGAAGTGCTGTTTATCATCAGTAATGGGTTAAAATAGCAGCCCCACCTCGGGGCATTAGGCATCTCCATGGGATCATCACTTTGGGTGGGGATCAGGATTAGCCCTGGAGAGGGGAAACAGGGTCAGAAAGCCCAGGGCGGTGCCTTGTGTGGTGAGCAGACACTCACTGGGCCCCAAGGTAGGAAACAGCATTTTCAGTTGTGGCTGGGTGGCATAGTGGAAGTTAAATGAGTAGTGAAGCTAAAAATATCAGTGTTAACACAGCAATCCCAGTTGCTGTGCTCTTGCCCAGGCAGAGGAAGCATTGCCATAGAAGGGGCTGCAGGACTGGAACTGGGTGTTTGATGAATGAAAATAGCTAGAAAAAGCATTTGTGGTCTAAAGAATGGATGGCTACAACCAGATTAGTCAGCATGTTTCTCTTCCCATTAATTTATATCCAGTTCTTGGGAATGTGTAGGGATATCTGGGTTCTGTACCATGTGTAACACAGTTCCAAAATCCTTCTCCTTTCCTCCTGGCTCACTAAAAGCACCCTCCACACTTTGGTTTTGTTAACTTTCCATTCAGACATCACTGAGCTATTGAAAATTACGTTATAAATTCACTTTCATGCAGCTATTGTGAATACAATATTGTCACTGATGGACATGCTTTTGGAATAAAAAACTTTATTTCCAGCTTTAGTTTGGGTTTATGCTGGGACGTGTCTGGATCATATGTGAAGAGAGTGAGGAGGTGTGTACAGAAACAACTGAGTAGAAAGTAATTAAAAAAAATTACTTGTACAGAAAAGTGGCTTACTAGAAAAGTAGTCTACAGGACCAGAATCTCTCTGGCATGTTCTGGTTACACAGAGCCTGAGCTCATCACACAAGTCTGAAAATGGAGCCAAAGCGGTTTTTTCTTCCATACTTGCCTGTGTTTGTGATGCAGCGCAAAGTCACCTCTCTCTGTGGAGCCAAGGAACAGAATTTGAGTATAGTTGCAAAAATATAAAGCTGCACTACAAAAATTACCTGTAATTTGGTTGGTCTCACTTTTACTCAGTCTCCTGTCACAGGATGATCTTCATGGTGGACATGGTATATTTTTCAGATGATGAGTGTTCACTATTTTTTTTTCCATGGTTTGGCTGGGGCAAAGTACACACAGAAAGCCAACTGTATCCTAATTAAGAACATTAGCTATATGCAGCCTGAAGATGTGAAATCTGTTTCCTGGCTATGTCTGTTGATTTAGTGTGACAGAGCATCTGCTAATGCAGTGTAAAGCTGCTCAACATGGAAGTTGAATGGAAAAAATGAAGTTTTGTCCCCCCATCAACTCTTTGTCTTCATTTTGTCAGTATCTTTGTGACAGCAATTTTTTGTTGAATGAGAACTTTTGCTGTCACAGTATATGCTGCCTGTTGTATTTCAGTGTTCATACTAAACTGTAGTTCAAACAGAAGAAGGGGAAAGTTATTTGTTCTTTATTTTGCTTTGATCTGCAGGATAGCCTAGCCTTGCAGCCATTGCTTTCTCATAGAAAATCCAGTCTGTTTGGGGATGAACCTGTTCATATTCCAGTGTTAATCTTGAAATTCTAATCTTTAAATCTAGATAAAATAACTGAATGAGAAGTAATTTAAATTAATTGAAACTGTAAAAGATTGGCATCCCATGAGATACTGCATGGTCCAGGTATGTGCAGAGGGGTGAGAAGTCAGAATATCTCAAGCGCCCTCTAGAATTTGCCATTATCTCAATGTCACCCACCAAGTCCTTTAACTTTTTTTATTTCTTGCATTGTTCCTAATTCATATAGAAACGATCTAAATCATAAAATTATTCCATGGCTTAATTAGAAGTGTGAAAAGAGTAGTTCCTCTGGGGTAAATGATAATATGGTCAAAGCTTTCAGAAATAGGTTGTTGCTGCATAAGTATTTTGGCAGCTAGAGGTGGTTTCATTTTGCAGAAGTTTCTCATTTACCCATTTCCACCACTGTCCTACTTCCTCAAAACCATGATACTTTTTTATTTGCTTGCTCTAATCTCCAGGCAGGACAAGGAGAGTTCCTGAGGGATTTTGAAGCCCTTCTTCAGAGAGGCAAAGAGTGGGTCCCCGGGCATGTTGGAAAGGTTGCAATTACCTCTTTTCCATCTGAAAGGAATGGAACATCCCAACCATTGCAGACACCTCTAAAATCATAACTTTCAATCAATTAACATCTTTCCCGTATTTAAAAAAAAAACCATAAATCTATATCAGAATGTGGAAATACTTTTTGGTCCATATTTTTGGGGAGGAGGAGAATAAAACTCCCCCAAAAATTTTCACAGAGAAACACCTTCCTTGATATTTCACAGAATCAAAAAATCCCTGTTTTCTTGTGTCTCTCACAGAAATCCTGTTTTTCCATGCATGAGATTTCAGATAAAACCTCATGATTCAAAATGCAAGACTGACCAGGAAGGTTTATGAGTCTCTTTTAGGCTCAGTGTGATGACAGTGGAAATACAGGCACAAATTGGGTGAGGTTTTGGGAACATCATGTCATTAGAAACACCCTGTGGTACCTGCTAGGAGAGGTGGGGTTTTAATCCAGAACCCTCTCTGAGCTGCAGACCTGTAGCATTCTGGTTTTCCAGCATCTCCTGTATTGTTTTTTTCCCTTTTTATTGTGTAACACTGTTTGATGATGCTTGATGGAAGCCATGCCCTTGAAACAAAAAGTCCTGTCATGTTGATCGTGTAAAATGCAGTATTTTCAGAACCCAAACTTCTTTACAGAACTTTGTACACAATTAATTTTTAACCCTCAGTAAAGAATTGTAATAAATTCTTGGAGATAAACAGTTTCCTTCATTAATCATGATTTTAAAGGCCATAATAATTCTTTTTAGGGAAAAAAAAAATCTTCTTTAGCAAGCCTGCCGTGCTGGTAGTTCTGGGGAACTTTTTTGCAGAGGTGGGGAATTTGCTGTAGGATATATTGCAGTTAGCAAGAAAACAAGCAGCCTTGTCTTTCTGACTTTCTCTCTGTTATTTATCTCTTCATGTGTGAGCCAAGAGGGGTTTAGTGGGGGCTGGACTGAGCCATTAAGGGTGGATGAATTCAACTGCATGTTTGAAATTATGGTAATTGCTTGCCCATCTATTCAGTATTATTTCTGACTCTTTCCTGACTCCAGCAGACTGCTGGGAGTGTCTTTGCTGCCTTTCCCTTGCTGATGCTCCCTCCTACCACTTCTTTCTTCTTGCCTTGTGCCTCCGAGTCTCTGTTTAACACTTTGATCCCTATCTGCATCTGTTCCCTCCCCTCTCTTTCCTTCCAGCACTTCACTTTATTTTGTGCACTGACTTGTTGCTTTGCCCCACTCCCTTGCTCTGTGAATGCAGGAGCGTTTACAGTGCCCAGGATAGTGCAGACTAACTCACATCTGCCTCCTCACATCCCCCTCCTGCCTTCCCGGCAGATCCACCCCAGCTCTCCCCCCTGCACTGCCCGGGGGCTCTTCCCAGCACCAGCAATTTTATGCCATGGCCTCATATAAAAATCAATGTAAAATAGTGTCCTGTCAGTGCCCAGGGCTGACATGTGAGCAAACATTTTAGCTGAGCTTCAGCTTATTTCATGCTTTAATGAGAAAGGTTGTTAAGGAGATACGGCATTGGGTTTTATGAGTATCTCAGAGCTCCCCCAAAAAATTTCATTTAAATTCACAGAGGCTTTTTCCAACCAGTGAAACCCATGTTTGTCCTGGTAAGTGGAGAAAGAAATCCAGCAAAATGATGAAGCCAGCTGAAATAGAGTCATTACCCAAAGCTGGCTTTCTTGTATAGAGGGATATAAAGGGATTTCCATTATTTTGTTGTCTGAAAACAGCAATGAAATCCAGATTGAGATGGGAGCTCCCTGTGTTTTTATAATATCATAAACACTGGGAGAGCTGTGTGATCAGTAAAGGACTGGTATGCTTATGCTGCTTCTCACAGCATTTAACTGAAGGCAAAAAGCCTGTTCAAGACACAGGTGGAGTGAAGTGCAGTGTTGAGAGCTTAAGCAGATGGGACTTAAGGGGTTCATGAAATATAACTGGGAGCAGCCCTGTGAGTTTCTGAATGCTTTTGTCTGTAACCAAAACTGGTTAGCACTGAGAGGTCTTAGGGCTTTCCAGCAAAAGGATTTTATTGCATTTCTGGTCTGGCTGTCCCAAGGATGAAAGTCAGGATGAAAACCTCCTTTGGTAAATAAAATTACTCGGACTGTTGATAAGAGGAAAGCAAAGAACAGGTCGTTAAAAACACTTTGGGTGGCTTATTTGTGCAATTTATTTATGGATCCTAAATTGGAGCCCATGGTGCTCTGATGTGCTGTGGTACATTATACTCAAAGTAGGAAACAGTGAATCATTCTGGTACTCAGTGGCATAAATGTGGTCATAGTCTGTCCTTTTCAGTAAAAATGATGCAAAATGTTCTTGGTTCAGGGGTTCACTGCCTCATGTAGACAATCTGTCAAACATCTGCCGTAACAGCGTGCAGAAATCTTTCTTCATACATTCGTAAACTTCCTATCACTATTTCCCTATCATTGCTGGCTGCAAAAGCATTTCTGGATAATCAAGCACTTTCTTTCCAAAGCAGCAGTCTCTTCCTTTTGCTTATCCAGTTATTCACAGGCTTAATGATTCATTTGGCTGTTTTGCAACTCAGGAACCGATGGTGAGGTCACAGCTGCCTGGTTGTGTCATCGAAGTGCATGACAAAAAAGGAAGAGGCTGGCCAGGAAAGAAATGCTTTTGTTTATCCACAAACATCTAGATAAGCAGAAGCTGTGGGTAGTGAAAGCCAGAGAAACTTGGTGGTAGCAAAATGAGGCTATGATCAAATATTAACCTTTTAAGAGCAGGTTGGATGCTCAGCATGCTCCTGAGAATTTATCAGCGAGAGCTATGTAGGAGAACAGAATAATCTGCTGATGGGGGGGGGGGGATGGGGAGGAATTATAAGAGAAAAAGCATTTTTATTTTGTAGAAACAAAATATGAACCTTGGTGGATCATAGAATTAAAGAATGGTTTGGGTTAGAAGGAATTTTATAGATTCAATACCATACCATGGGCAATTCAATACAATACCACACCTTCCACTAGACCTTGTTGCTCAACCTGACCCTTCAGTTGTCATCTAGTTAGAAAAGTCCTTGCATCTGATCTCTCTTGGACAAAGTGGGTGCTTCAGGAGGAGGTTTTGGTGAAAAGGAGCAATGATTTGCTGTTCCTCATCGGGCCAATGCTCTGTCCTGCCCAGTACCTTGCTGCTAAACCAGTAACAAGTTCCAGAGTATAAGAATGGTCCTAATGTAGCACAGCAAAGTCCAGAGTAGCAATGTTTGAATGATGCTCAAATGCTCAAAAAAACCTCTTAAGAACGAAAAAAATGTGTAAATAGCACTGACTGTAACGTTTTCCTGGCCTCTTCTCAGTCAGGTCCAGATGCTTTGGAGGAAGCATTTAGAGTGCAAGAAACAATACACTGTTATGAAATAACCTAATGAAGGAGAGGCACTGCCTACTCTTGGCAATTAGTGACTGGCTGCTGTGATGATGTTTCTTTATTTGTGTAATCCTCTCTGGGGTAACCATAGGGAGTCTGCTATTAAGGCCAACGTTTGGATTTGTGATTTAATCTAATTCTTTGGCTTTAGTGGTTACACACATCAGTTTGTGTTGTGGAATAACTCTGTATACAAAGAGAAATTCTGATGCTGCTTCCCCGCCTGAGTCAGGGTTGAGCCAACAGTGAGGAGATGCTCTGGGCTGCCAGGGAGGACCAGAGTGGGGGCCCTGACCTCTTGTGGTGACTGAAGAACCCGGAGCACTCTTGGCACTGGTGTGTCTCAATCCTAGGGACTTTGTGCTGCTAGGTGAATTAAACCTCCAAAAATCTTGGAAAGGGGAAAAGTGCATCATCCACCTAGTCAGCAGCCAGGCTGTGGTCCATTCCCCTGTGTGCAGAAATGGTACTTTCTCATTTTCAAACTTTGCTTATATCTCTGGTGGACTATGATGTTTTTACAAAGTTGTTGTATTTGGTAAGCCTTTAATGTTTTGTCTGACTGTAAATGTCTGCATATGTTTGTAAAGGCAAAGAAAGATGCTCGTCATGCCATTGCTGGGATTAGCAAGAGCAGCTTTCAAAAGACACTAGAACTATATTTGATGGTTGTGTTTCAGTGAACAGTTTTCAAAGAAAAAGCACCACTTTAAACCATGGCTTTTCCTTTCTTTTTTCAGGGGTGCATTCTCCGAAGTTGTTTTGGCTGAAGAGAGAGCGAGTGGGAAACTCTTTGCAGTCAAGTGCATTCCCAAGAAGGCACTGAAGGGAAAGGAAAGCAGCATAGAGAATGAAATTGCAGTGCTCAGAAAGTGAGTATCAGACCTTCATTTCTGCCTCTTTGCTTCAGTTAGACTCTTGCATCATTTAAGGAACAGGAACAGTGATTGACAAATGTGACTGATAGTTTGTTCAGCCCATCACAGGCAGACAAGATGACCTGAGTTTAAATGGTGCTGAAAATGTTTTGAGGAATGCTATGGTTTTCTTTTGTGTTAAGGCAACCAAGTGACTGCGAAGTGGGAAAGAAGAGGAGTTGGGCTGCAGTAAAGTCTTTGATGCCTTAGGAAGTCCTTATCCACTAATATCAGCAGTTGTGTCAAGGGCTTTGAGGAGAATAGGAGCAGGTTATAACTTTCAAATGCATAAATCATTCTGTATACTAACTGCTCTGAAATTATGACATGCTGTGGATTTTCACTGGAGATGGTGGTAACCTGTGCCATGGAGAGGTACCTCTGCCACTTCTGGAAGGAGATTTATCAGGGTTCTCCACAGTGTGAAGTTTTTCCTCACTGTGGCTGGAACACATGGATAAGAAAAAGGCATTTCACAATTGCTATGAACTCATTGTAGTCATTAGAGGCTTGATCCTTACCTCTTCCTCGTCTTATGCCCTGAAGGTGGGATTCATCTCACCTGACTTGAGACATTTGGATCTGAACTCATCACCCTTGACTTTCTAGGAAATGGAGGAAATGGTCACTGCAGGATTAGTTCATGTAGTTTGTTTTAAACTTCGAAAAGCACCTTACCTTCTCATTGAGTTAAAGATAGTACAATTCTGTAGAACTACATGTTGGACTGGAATATTGATTCCTGCTGCACTGCTGTCCCAGGTGGGACTTCTTGCCCCAGCTTTTGGTCATGTCCAAGCTGATGGCTGATCATGTGGGCACTGTGTGGCAAAAGAGATCCTGAAATCTACCTGTATGAACTAAGTGCTCAGACAGCCTAAGGCAAAGAAGCTGGTTCAAGAGCAAATTCAGCCACCTCAGTAGACAGAGGGGATCCTCTTAAGTGGAGAGACATAAATGGGGCTCCAAAGAGCTACAAGTATTTGTAGCAGTTGCTTTTCCATTGCTGGGTCCACCTCAGGTCAGTACAATGTAAACCCAGTGACAAATGTAGCCTGTTGTCTTGCTGTGTAGTGTTATTGAGAACCTGTCATAAAACTCAACCCTTACCGTCTCCACAACCAGGTAATTGTGACCAATAACTGCAGCTTGAAAAAGTCTTTATGTGTATGGGTTTGTCCCCTGGTACTCATGTGTGGGGTATAAGAGCAGCAATTTTGACATGCAATAAGAATTGCTTTGCATCAGCCTCGAACCTAGGCTGGTAGAGCAGAGAAATCATTTATATTATTTCTTGCTTTTTTGTTGTGAAATGTTTCTGTTCCTGCAAACAATTTCCTGAGAAACCAGGAGGCAGCACCCGGGCTTTGCTATTCCAGCTGCAAGGGCAGGAGAGTGAGTGGGTGGGTGGAAAATTCCTTAATTTCATGCAATTAGATCTACTCAGTCTCTTGTCCTATGCATGTTAGGACCTTAAAAGAGATTTTCCTTTTTTTTTTTTCCTGGTGTCTTCTACTTAGCTGTTGCTAATACAAACTTTGCATGTCATTGTCTTTATTCTGAAAATAGACATCCTTGCTTGCAGATGCAGAATTGAATTTGTATGTGCCACCAAGGAAACGTTTAGAAAATAACAAACTAGATCTGCCTACAGTTGAGGAGAAGGGATATCAACCTGTTTCTCTGTTCAATGAATTCTCTGCTTCAAAAGCTATCAGTAAAAATAGATTTGAGAGAGGTTGAATGGATCCTGAGCATCTGTTGCTAAGCTCCAAAGGTATCTAAGATTCCTCGCTTTTGTTTCTGATAGCTTAACACTGAATGGGGAAGGCTAATTTGTGTGTTATCTGATGACTGGGTGGGATGCCAGAGCCCTGGGTTGCCCCGCATAGCTGTGAGGTGGCCACAGCCTTAATGTGTCATTAAGAAGAAGCTCTTCTAAAGAGGATGTGCACAGAGCATGCCTGGCAGGAGGAATTGGTCCTTGTGCCCTGAGGAAGGTGTAGAGCCGCAGGGGATGGATGCAAAGCAGATGTAAATATGTGCCTATGTTGATCCTGGTCTCCCTTTCTGGTTTTGCATTATGCCTTTTGAGGGTGCTTAAACTCTGATGGGATAAAAGTCCCAAAGGACAGCCTGCCTAGCTAAGATGCAGGTGAACTCCTTGTGATCCATCAGAGTGGGATCTCTCGTCTGACACTGAACTTTCTCCTCCTGCGTTCAATCATTAGATTTTTGCCTTCCTCCTGATAAGCTCTGTGCTTTCTATAAGACATCTGCCAAGTGTTGTGAAAGGCAACTCTCATTGAGTTCCCCTGGTTGTGTGTCAAATGGGGGTCTGCTGGGAGATCTTGAATATACTCCCTGCATCTTCTGCCTGCTCTTGTGTGAGCTACTAATGCCCCTGTGTGTGGTGAGCAGGTTTTCAGGGACAGTCAGTGATTGTGCTGGCGTGTCTAGGATCAGTACACACAAGTGCCACCTGTACTTCGCATCCTCAGGCTGCACTGGTGAAGGTTTGTCACCCTGCCAGTCCTGCCAAATCATTCAGATCTGGCAGAATCAATATGGAATAAAGTTTGAATGATGTTATGTGTTGAGGTAATATTTTAAATAACATTTTTTAAATTCAGGATTAAAAGTCTGGGCATGGAGTACTATAGGCAGTAGACCCTGGTGATGGAAGCACGCATCCAGTGACCAAGAGCCTTGGTCACCTCTCATCTCTGCTGCTTTTCTTCTGTCTGGAGTTATTGTCTGTCTCAATATTAATTGTCTGTGAAACAGCCTTTATTCAAAGGACTTTTGAATAAACAGCTTTACTTGAATTTATTTTCCTGTCCTTTCTTGTGTCAGCAGACATAGAAGAATGGGTGTGACGGGGGAGGTTTCTGAGCTGGGCTTTTAGTATGAAACAAGAACTTCTGTCAGTCCTTCTGTGTGTCTGAACTAAAAAGCTGTTGGAAGTATTAATCCAATACTCAGTGTAGGGGAAGGTCAGTGATCCCCATGTGAAGTACATGGAAGGTAGGAGATGTTATCTCTCTGTGGGCTTGGATGCTCTTGCTGCCAAAGCAAAATGACACATTTTAGAAGCGATGTTCTGCTAACAGAGGAGAAAGCTGCCAGCCAACTGATCTGCATGTTTGTGTGAGTGCCAGAGTGAATCATGCATACTCCATAATTCTGTTTTTCCAGCCATGGCCAACAAATCTGTTCTTAAAAAAGAAAAGAGGCGGAAGAGCCGTTAAGTCAATATTTACGCCTAGCAACCTTAACAGGGTTCTTCCAATATGGACTCTTTTGTGTCCTGTGGAAATCCATGGCAACATTCCCCGAAGACTGGGATGGGTGGGGACAGAGTGGGAAGGAGCTCTCTGTTGAGTGCTGTGCTGGGAGAGACTGAGTCTGCAGTTAATCCAGGAGCCTGAGCCTGACAAAGCATTTAAGCATGTGTCTAATTTTAGAAAATTATTGGTTCCAGTGAAACTGTTGAGGAGCCTAACTCACCTTGCTGAGCTCAGGCCTAAGAGAAGGCTTCAGAGCAGGGTGAGTGTCCCACTGGGCCGCTGTGTTTGGTAGCACATCTCAGGAGAGGAGTCTTCTTAATGTCTACAGTTAAGACAGAAAGACATGGAAAACATACTATGGTTTAGAATCTGTTTAAGGAAGAAAATGGGATATAGGACAGGACTGTCACAGCTCCATTAACTACCTGGCTGTGGGGAACAATGGCACACTGTTGTCATTGTGTGACACACACTTTTTCTAACCTGACATGTGGGGAGTTTCATAACCTGCCCTGAAAACAACTGTGTTCTGGTTTTGAGCAGAAAGAGAAATGTAATCCTTTCTATTGTTTGCTGTAGAATAGTGGAAATTTCTTCCACTTATGGTAATTGTGCAGGTGTGAACATGCTGAAAGAGGAATCATCTGCTAGACGGATTCCTGAGGGGAGTACGTGGTGTGAAGAGTTGGGCTGCGGAGAGGCAGCAATCTGGGGTTCTAGTTAAATAGAAAAAAAAGAAAAAACAATGCTTTGTAAGAGTCAGAGAGAAACATGCCTCGTTTGCTTGTTGGTTTTGTTCTGGGTTTTTTTTTCTTAGCTACACCATTATTTATCAGCAGAAACTCTCTCTGTTACTGTGGGTAATACCTGCACAATTGTACAGACTCAGTGCTGAGTCAGAGCAAAGCAAAGGAAGGAACTATAAACTGTGTGTAGCCCTGCACCCAGGTGTATTGATTGCTTAATGGTAGTAATGTGCACATGGAAGCGCCTTGTTAAGCAATACTGTTTATCTAGCAAACCATACTCTGCTTTAGATAGTTTCTGCTGAACAGGAATTTTAAAAATAATTTCTAAACTACTTAGGTATCTCTTGCCCTCTTCCCCTCCTCTTTACTCTCCTAGATTCTCTGGAAGAGGCGCCATTAAATTCCTTATTACAAATCAGATCCATGCCTTACTGGGGTCTGAAGGTACTTTTCCTGTGAAGCAGCTTGAGGGAACTGTTCCTAGCAGGTCAGCTAAAATTCTGCCAGCGTTTTCCATGGTTGTTTCCTCAGAACACAGGGGGATGGGGTGTTCATGCAGTGATTCATGCCCTGGCTCTGCCTTGCTCCTTATATGCCTTCACCTACAGCCAGGAGCTGCTGCTGTAATAAGGAGCGGGGAGAGAGGAGGGGAGGCATCCTCCTGCAAAATCTGGGAGCTCAGGGCTGTACCCATCACAAAGCTAAACAAAGAGCAGCAATGAAAAGGTTTCCTAATGTGGGTGAAAGTGTGGGAGCTCCTGCTCTCACATAAATCAGACAATGGTTAAAGGGGCCCCTGGCTCCATCCTGGAAGGCAGTGCAGTACCTGGTGTTAAAGAGGACACCCTTGATAACAAATGCAGAAGAATCCCCCCTCCTCAAGATTTACATGAAGGCTAAAAGGATAATTAAATAAATTGAACCCTTTTGCTCCTTTTCAGCAGCCCATTGACAAATTCCCTGTGAAACCTTTCTGTCCTAGATTCTTGTCTCTGTAAGGCCCCATCCCTCCGGAGCTAACCCCATAGCCTCTGGGAAGATGAATCCAAATTTAGTTTTGAAACCTATTAGTTACCTCTTATTAAACTCTTCTGTGCAATTTAACTCAGAATCAAAGGCTACACTAATTCTGAATAAAATTTGCCGTGCAGAAGTTTAATGTGCCTTAACATAAATTCTGCCATCTAATTAATTCAGATGAACATTCCTCAGTGACTTTGTGGGACAGGCCCATCTATTCAAGTCTTTGGGTCAAAAAATACAGCACTTGCAGACCTGGGGGGTCCCATACTCCAGTTTCCCAGTCTGAAGGCTCTTCTGGTGCCCAGTGATGTTCTTCTCTGTTAATGATTTTTCCCTATGAGATCGCACAGCTGAGTACTGACATAAAAGTGATGGTAGTTAGATTGTGTAGCTGATGTACAAAAAGCTGTGGGATTGAATTTAAGGGGTTAATGACTAATTACTTCTTTGCACCTGAGAAGTAAGAGCTCTCTTTCCTGTCAAGAAATGGGTGGAATGGTTAGGGAAGAAAAAAAAAATCTAAAAAAACACTTGTCATCTCTGTCTGTCAGGTATCATCCGATGCTTTGCTTAACCCTGTAGACAAAATAGGCTTTCTGCTTTTTTATTTTTTCCCCTGTTTTTCCTCCTCTCTGAATAATGGTGAGAAGATAGGCTGCCTCAGCAAGAATTGGAGAGACAGCTGGTTGTTATATTAAGTAATCACTTTCAGAAAAAGCTTTTATGTAGATTTACTTGTTAAAACCTGGCTTGCTCATAGCACTGCAGTTGCGCTGGGGTGACAGAAGGCTGACTCTGCTCTCCCTGTTCTGCCATGCTCCAAGCCCTGCCAGCTGCAAAACCAGGGCATCCCAAAAACCACTGGGGCCCTGCAGCCCCAGGTATTGCTCAGGGTGCTCAGATGTGGCCACCAGTTAGGGGGTGATACACAGTGGTACCATTAATGATGTTGATGTCAGTGGTGGAAGGGTAGGGCCCTTCCACGAATATATTTGCTGGCACCACACATGGGTATGCTTCATCATCGCCCCAAGCATCTTTTGGGCTGATCTGGATATGAGGTGGGACCTCAGTGCCTGCCCATGGAGCTGCCCTTACTGCTGGGCACTCCTTCAGGCATCCCTGCTAGGGAGGCAGGCAGGCTTGGAAAGGAGCCAGGATCTATAAAAATGCTTCAGGGTAGGGGGACAGTTGGGCATGCTTAGAGGCTGACATCAGCTTAAACCATGAGATCATCTCCTGGATCAAGGAGATGCAGACTGGATGAATTGCCCTTCTCCAATTTCAGGCGAAAGGGAATCTGACCCTTTATATGTGGATATGGCACAGAGCAGCTCTGCCTTGGCACCAGCAGTTGGCTTCTTGTTAAGTAAATCATTCTGCTGCAAAGAATTCATCCAAGTGAAAAAAACCTGAAACCTGAAACAAAGCTGACACCATTCTTGATCACTAAGATGCTGGAAACTTTGCAGGGGAGGACTTTGCAGCCAGGACTGCCTGGATTGCATTTCATGCTAGATTAGATGTAAGCAGATGAAGGGAAACGGATCAAGGCATCTTAAAAATCCTTAAAATACATGAAATGAGAGAGAAAAAAAATCCCTCTGAAGTTGTAAACACAAACAAAATCCTTTGTATCTTCTCTGGTCTTACACAGTTCCATTTACATGCAGTGTGCTGGGTCTACCTTCAGGCATGGTGTGTGGCGTTACTTTGTCTGAGCCCCCTTCGTGCTTTGCATACCCAGACAGTTGTGTTCCTACAAGGAGGTTATTGTGGGCTAAGTCATTTCACTGTAATTGCTGGGTGACAACACAGCTGTCCTCTCTTCTGGGTTGTGATGGTTTACCAGATCTCCCTTGCATAACTGTTGTTCTTCAAGGTCACCCCATACCCTGACTCATCTCAAAAAATGGCATATCCGTGTTGGAAGGAGGGTGCTGGTCAGAGGGGATGAAAGCACACTGTCACTCAGTGCTCCGACTTTTAAAATAATTCAGTGTGTTATGGAAGAAACAGCTGCTTCCTGAAATAGTTGTTCTAAGATGGGTTCAAGTTAGCAGAATGGCTTTGTCAGCCTTAGGCAGTGCCTGCTTCTATGCCACATAGAATCATAGTACATCCTAAACTGGAAGGGACCCACAAGGATCATTGAGTCCAACTCCTGCCTCTGCACAGGACACCCCAGGAATCACACCATGTGCCTGAGAGCATTGTCCAAGCACTTCTTGAACTCTGTCAGGCTTGGTGCTGTGACCACCTCCCTGAATAGCATGTCTTGTGCATAGCTATAATAACAAAGCCGGGGTCCTTTAAGAGCTCTTAGATGAAGAATGAGAATATATACCCTATTTCCCAGTATTTAATACTTGGGAAGATGGTTACAATTGTGTTTCAGTGGTACAAGTATCTGATTATATGTTCCGTTGTCTGTTACCTAAAAGGAAAGAATTGTTAAGATGCATAAAGCCTCTCTAATAAGATCTAACAGTTTGATAAATGACTCAGCTTTATATCTGGATGCATAAGGTCTGTGTTTGTTACGTTCACATGTTTAAAGCTAAGAGTTACCTCATTTGCAAGCACATGGCCTTTTGTAGTAGTGAAAGCGTTTTCACCAATTCTTGCAGCTCAGATCTTCAGGGATGTGTTGGTGCCTAAAAGTGGCTAAGGATGTACTCCTAGGTGGCTTTGTTAGGCAAAATACTTCCTCTTCTGTGTTCTCTCCCAAGATGCCTCATAGGTATAATGGAATGTTTTGTCCAAAACTAAGTTTGTTTCTCTTTTTTCCATGGAAGCAATTTTTTTCATTTGGAAGACATATGAAAGGCCACTTAAAGGTCTCATGGCATTAGCAAAGTGAAGATGTCTGACCTCACGATGACCATATTTTGATGATGGGTAAGTTTTCACATGCGTAGCCCAAACTCCTCAATGGATAATCCTTTGTCTTACTTTCATGCTATTAAAATCCATGGCTGTAACTCATAAAATACTGGAGTATCTGCATGGTTAAGTAGAGTTATAATTTATGAAGCACTGCATGGAGAGCAAGTAATGCAAGGTAGGAATCATCTGGCCAGCTGGAAGCATCCTCAAGGTACACAGCTGCATCTGAGCTCAAACCTCACTTGCTGTGGAAATCATCAAATATGCATTTCTAAGTAGATCAGAATGTACAGGGAGGATGAACAAGTACTCCAGAAGTGTCAGTTCAAGAAGGTAGAAACAGAAATCTTATCAGAAATGACAGTTTTCGTGAGTACTCCTTGTCCAAAGTAGTTGTTTGCTCATGGTTGCATGCTAAAATGCTTTGTGAACACAAGTTGCTGTATTTTTGGCCTTTGCTATATTAAATTAGACCAGTAATGTTATCAGTGGGCAAGTTTTTCTCATGTACGACAGCAACAACTTACATGTCCTGTTCTCATTTAGAGAAGATTAATCACAGTTAAGTTTTGTGTCTCATTAAGGTAATGATTCCAAGTGTCTTAAACCAGAGTTTGACAGAAGGGGACTGGTTCTGACCACAACAAAATGGGGAAATCTTTGCATTTGATCCCACTTTTAGCTGCACCAGGTTAAACCTGACAGCAGCCTCTGTGTTTGGAATATATCCAGTACATCCTGAACTGACAGCTGCATAAATTAATTGGTATTTGACCACCTAAGTCTGCAGCTGTCAACCGTGATATGTATTGTTTTTTTCTTATAATGCTTACTCATACAACACTTTGTGTTCAGTAGGAGTTTTGAAGGGAAAAAAATTATTTTAAAAATTAAATCTATAGGTATGGATTTTATCTTTTAACAAAGATAGACCTACAAGACACTTCTTTAGTCTATGGGATGCCCTTGTGATCAGTTTGACCAAGGAAACAGTGATGACAATTTTATTCCAAATTAAAAACTTATTATCTTTTTTAAATCAGAAATTCTAATTTTTTAATTGTGCCTTATGTTCATAAGGCATTGGCTTAATCAGAATAGATAATTTTTATACTGAATTAAGAGTGGCCGTACTAGGGGTTGTGCTTCTGCAACTATAGAACTTTAAACCTATTAATCAAGCCAGGTTTCAAACTAAAGCCTAATATTTTCCATGCTTGCATCCACGTTTCTATGTCTCTGGCTATCAGACATCCAGCTGTATTGACCAGCTCTTAAATTTCTGTAAGTGCAAAAACCTGTGAGTTAGTTTTAATGCTGACAATTTGTATTAGTAAGTTGGGTATGAAATTATTTCCCTAAGGATAGGTGACAACTAGCTTTTACTTTTACCTTGCCATATATTTTATCAAATGAAAATTGTGGAGCATTACATTTAACAGGGGTGGTTTTGCCTCCTTTATTACACCCCCCCCCTTTTTCTTTTTCTCCAGGAGAGCAGACATAGGTAAATTTAAGCTTTCTTAGAGATAATACATTCTTCTTTGAAGGCACTTAAAATATAATTAGCAGAATTTGTTTCTATTTCTTGAAAGTTTGTTCAATAAATTTGAGAATGGATATTAGTAGGAAGCTTTCACAAATAATATAATATATATCTCTATACTGTATCAAAACTAACTGACAAATGCACAGCAGTGAACTGTGCCAGACATGGTTTTGCACACCAGCACTGTCTCCTTCTGAGATTAGTCCGAGATTTCCATATATAATCTGTTTGGTTCCCACCAAATAGAATAACAACCTGCTTCAAATATCTTCATACCTTTGTGATATCTCCCGTCTTGGCTGACGCACCAGGGATTAAACTGGGACCTTTTTGGACTTACACATACATATCTTTACAGCCTCAGCTAAGCAGACATTCCCTGCAGGCCACTGAGGTGGATTCAGGCCTTGGTGGACTGGGCTCTGAGTGCAGTACTTAACTCATGCTGAAATACTTGTTGGAAAAAATGCACAGTGGTGTGGGGTTGTTTTTCATCTGTTTGAGACTTTTTTCCTCTCCACCAAAAGCAGAGGAGTTCAGGTGCAGCAGCAGCAGCATTTGGCATAATATGTTTTGTCAAGAAGCATCTTTCCAGACCAGAGCAATCTGGTCACTCCCATGTCTGCTGTAAACTTGATAATTAGAAGAGAAAACAGAACAGGCTGTTCAGAACTTTGCTCTTAAAAGGGATAGTGGTGGATTTCTAATGGAAAACAAAGAGGAAAGGACTTTTTCATTATTCTGTAAATGCTCTCTTATGCGAGGCACAACAAATGTGACACGGTCCACCAAGATGCAGCTTTTATTGGCATTTATATAGAAATGCCAGTTTGCCCCTTTCAGTAATAGTGATGGCTACCTGCTTTCGTATTTACCACAAGTGGGTTGGTGGGAGGGAATCTGAAAACTCTCACGAAGTTGGAAACTTTCCCTTCTGTGCTTTTTTCATGTACTTGAGTAAATTGCCGTTGAGTGAAGCTGCAGTGTGTCCCACAGTGTTTATGTCTTGGAGGCATCGTCCTTGCCATTTATGGTGTCCAACACACACGTCCAAGCCATGTGGCATCAGTGTGGGTAAACGAGCCCTCGTCATTAACAAATAGACATGGGTAATATGATCTAATGCTATTCTGGTCAATAGGAAAATTCAAAGTGGTTGAACTTGGTTACATGACTCCACGAGGCTCCCTTGAGAATCTCAGCCCAAAGCAAAAGGGGAAAGAAGGATGAGGTCACCCATGTGGATTGCAGGGCTTTGTCTGGTGCAGTCATGCAATATGGACTTAGGCCTTTATGCACAGCAGAAGTGCTGCACAGCCCCCTTTCCTCGTTCCAAGTGCCTCCTGAATTGCTATAGCTGGAAAAGGGGCCATAGCCCATGCGTGTGGCTTTACTGTTCCAAAGACAGTTACTCCTTCTTCATGGCCTCGTAACTCAGGCTCAGCTGAGCCAACACGGGATCCTGGCTTTCCTATAGAGCTCTGTGCCATCTCTAGGTTATCAGTGGGAACAGTGGGTGTTTTATGGTGTTATGGTTGATTTAGGCTTCTGTGTCTGAGGCCAGACTTCAATCTGTAGAGAGAGAATCTGCCAGGGACTGGCCATGTCCCCTCTCCTCCCTCCACGTAGCTGTAGAACTGGCACAAGGGAATCCAAAACACCACTTCTGTGAGAGGATGGAGAACATGGTCTGCATCTTACCTAGTGGGTTTTTCTCCTGCTGGTATCATTAAGTTGGTTTTCCTTCTAGAAATTGGAAGACCAGGCAAGAGTTCATCACCAAACTGCACCCTGAAAGGATGGGGTTGGCATGTAGAGATTTTCTCCCCTCTTTGCTCTGATTTACTATTAGGATGCTGAATTGCTGATTTTGTTTAAAGTTCCACCTGCTATTAGAACCATATGTTTCTGATTTTCTTTCCTATGATGACGTAGTTTGCACTCTTACCCGAGAGCTGTTTTCTTAATAGGACCAACTATATTTGGAATCACTCTGAATTGCTCTTCAAATGGAAGACTGATGTCAGTATTTCTGGCAATTTTTCAGTATTTTTCTTTCCTCATAGATGAGTGTTAAATAACTATTCAAGTTGGGAACACCTACACCATTTTATTTTAACATAGTTTGATTTGTTCTGTTTTAGTGCTGTACATGCTCCTAGAGTAGCTGGTAGAGGTAAACACGTTAGCGGGATGGTTTGTGGAGGATTTAGTAAATAACCAGAAGAGTATGTCAGTGAGTGTAGAGGGCTGTGCTTTGCATCACTTTACACACAGTGAAATCTCATAAGCTTTAGGTCCTGTGTTGACTCTGTCACATCCATATCTCAGGTGTACTTGAGTGATGTTTTTAAAAGCATCTGCATAGGACAGTGATCTGGATCCCATTTGAGAGAGGCATATCTAGTTGAGAGGGAGCACTCAGCTCAGTCTGCTGCTGGTCTTGGCCTCACACCATTTTGGAAACCTCTTTAAGACTCTCTTATAAAAAGCAACACCCCTTTGTCACGAAATAAACAGGACCCAAAGTGCCCAAAAGTTTGGGCTCGTTTTGGACTTTGTGTTTCAGCAACTTTAAACTCTGTGTTTAATTCTGGAAAGAGAAAGTCACTCACCTGATCTGACCTTCTGCATCGAGTGGGCTGTCTCATTTCATCTGTTTATGCTACGTGGATCTCGATAACTGGATTTTACTAATGCATAGTGGTTAGAAAGGTAGCCAGGCTTTGTGAGAGTCTCCTGCTTGTACACTACAACTGCAAATGCATCCCATATACTCCTTCCAAAAACATACTCTCCTGTTCCCATTTGTCTGGGAATTTGTCAGGGTTTAACTTCTATTTACTTATGTTTGTGTTTCGTGATATATTAAAAGATCTGGTGTTTCTTTAATTTTCTGCCTATATAGGTCCCTGTTTTGTGGAGTCTCTCTGTTTTTACTAAGCAGAATTGAGTAGTGTTCTTCTTTATAAATACCCTTGGGTACATGGAGAATATTTTGGACATTCCTGATGTATGCTCTGTAGCTAGAAGTGTTCCCATGGCATACAGTGCTTTATGGGGAGTACGGTAGGAAAAAAATTGCCTTTTTAGAATGGGGTAATCCTGAAAAGAGCAGTTGATTTGGCAATAATTCCTGGTGATAATCCAGATTGTATCTTCATTTATTAAATCCGTTTTTCCCCTTGCAAGTTTTGGTTCACAGAGAGGTAGAAGGAGCTGATTTTAGGAGCACACTGACATCGTGGGGGTGAGACACAGCAGGGACCCATAGCTGAGGACATGAAATACATGGAAATGGGGCAAAAGGAGGGGTTTTGGTGGGGGAATCAGCACTCTGACTGCTGTGGGTGATTTGTGTCCTGTTTTTAGGAAAATAAAATAGCATAAGCCCAAGAGCTTACTCTGGAAATGGCTTTATAATAATGGTTTTCAGCCATTTGAATAGGCAGGTACTTAATTTTTTTTTCCAGTAGCAGAGCCAGCTCCCGCACAACAATTTAATTTGAAACTCATGAATGATGGATTTACTCTTTTAGTTATCTTTTACAGAGTCTGTGAAGCCCACAGATTCCCCAGAGTCTGCACTTCCCTGGGTGGAAACCAGCCCTCTGAAACATGGAGGAATGAAAAGAAACTCTGAGGAAAATGACAGGAGAGAGAAGAAGCTAACTGTGGCAGGTTAAAGCTAAAACACAGGAGCCATGCAGGGTGCCTCCAGTAGCAATACAGTTGTGAAGGAGTTAGTATCACATCTATTTTTCAGGAAACCCCTGTATATTAACTACTGTTTTCCTAATAAGTACTTGAAATTGCAGCACTTTTAATTAATTCCCAGGAATCTCAGCCATCCCTTGCCTGTTGCTGTGCTGTGGCCACTCTACAAGAGAGAAGATGGTGTTAAGGGGTGTTGGTGTCACTGAGAGTGTTGGTGTTTGTTTTTGTTCTTGGGCCTGGCCATGGTTTCCCTTCTCCAAGGAGGAGGAAGAGGCTCAGGAAATATTTTTTCTGAACCTATTTCAGCCTAAACTTTTCATTTGAAGGTCCTAAAAGAGCATCTCTTCCCAGATACTCTTCCTGAAGCCACATGTGCACCAGGGTTTGTTGGGTGATGGCACAGTCCCACTGAAATAACATTTCTGAAGCAAAATCATAGCCATTACTGAGTTATATAAATATCAGCATTTGGCACTGTTATACAGAGCCAAAAGTATTGCTGGGAGAAAGCAGTTAATTAAAAACTGCTTTGCAGGGCTGTGCTTTTCCTTGTATTAAAAATAAAGTGGAACATTGTGAGCAGTTGGTCTTGCTGTTTTATAAACAATTTTCCTCACACTTTCTCCTCTTTACTTTTGATACTGGTGAGGAATTATACTGCTTATCGAAGAAGCTGGATTGAGTCTGCTATGGTGGGACCAGAAGCTTTTCCATGGCTCTGCCAATAGGATTTATTTGTCCTATAACAGAGCAAAAATGCTCCTTGCTTAAGATCATTCCTCTTGTAGTAATCCCTGCTTCCCTAGAAGTAATAACACACGCACATTACTGTAAATAGAAAATATATTTAAACATGACACATGGCCACATGGATGCTTTTAAGATTGAGTAATCCAGGAGAAAAGGGAATGGAGGAGCAATAGAAGCCAGATGAGAAGATTCAAGGAAAAATTTCTTCAACTTGGATGCTGAAAAGGTTCCCAAATAGTTAATTCTACTATTTTTGTGCTCATCACTTACAATGGAAAAAAACCTGAAAGTGGTCACAAATGCCAAGAATCTGAATGGGAAGTGTGAACCCCCAAACTTACAGCTTGTTCAATTCACCTTTAGTATTTCATAGACAGAGTAGTTACACAGGTGAGCTCTAAAAGCTATAAAAAAGCAAGTGAAATTGTGTGCCAGATCATTCTTCACTCAAGGAAGTGGTTTCCAAGCGTTATCAGACGTGTATACCTATGGTTGAGGGTCAAGGCCAGATGCTGCCCATAGTCATGGCTGGATAAAGATTTGAAGATGCATGGACAAGGACTCAGACCTCCCCAGTGTTCATTGCCTGAGTCAAAACTAAATCAAACAGGGACCAATAAGCCCTCAGGGCTGCAGAGGAGTGGGGGTTCAGGTGTTGGTACCACTGGCTAACCCAGGTCTGTTTTGCCCCATGTGCAAATTATGATTCAGGGATGGCGAATCTGCTGCTTGACTGAGCTCTTCCCATCCTCCCTGCTCTGCAGTGAGATGCCCATGAGGATTTGTGTCAATCTGAGGAAGTGAGTTTTGTGTGTAAGGTGGTTCATACAGAGCACAGTGTGCACCATGTATTACAAAACAGGTTTGTCTGTAAATGATGCTGACCTTTACCATGGTACAGTCTGCCTGAGAAGAATGCCCTGAGGAGACACACTCCACAGCAGACAACACCGTGATTTCTGTAATTTGTGTGTGGTATTTCTGACATAGGAAAGGCTAAGCCATTTCAGTGCTCTCACTCCCTGCCAGATACCTCAACAACTTCTTGTCCAGTCTCTGGCCAGCAATTCTGCTTTAAGTAAAATTAATTCAGTAGGATTGGACGTGTAGAGCATAGTTGTTCCACAGAGAACTTCAATAATTTTGCTATTACCTTTGCTGGAGTTAATCAGGTTCCTCAGACAACTGATTTGTCTGCTATAAATTGAAAAGCCACATACAAGCTATCATTGATCATTATCCTTTCAAGTGTTCAAAAACCATGTGGATATGGCACTTGAGGACATGGTTTAGTGTTGAACGTGGTGCAGGTGCTAACAGTTGAACTCAGTGATCTCAGAGGTCTTTTCCAGTCTTAATCATTCTATGACTGTATGATTGTGTGATGTGACATGCTTTGTGGTATGGCCTGTATTATAAATGCATTTGTGTGTGCATTCTCAGCCTCAAAAGAATATCTTTAAGCATCACAGTTCATAGCTATCTCTCTCCATGGTATCTTGGCACTGTGTTTGCAACACTGCAAGCAATGAAGTACAAATAAAACCCCTTCTCTGCCTGTGAGGAGGTGGAAGTGTATTGTTAAGGTCTGTGGGAAAAGCAATCATGAAGAAATAGATCTTTCAGCAGATCTGATGGTGGAAAGGACATGGGTATTGGTAAAAATCTGTTGGATTGTGGTTGTGGTTGAGGACCCACCCAGGACTAATATCCTTTAATAGCAATTCCTGTGGAAAAACAGAACATCACTTTGCCCAAACAGATACTCTGTCCCCTCCTGCTCACCTTCAGGAAGCTCTTCCAGAGTGTTGGATCAGCCATTGAGATACCATTTGTACTTTCCCCTTGGACCTTTAAACCTGTTGTGTCTGACAGCCATTGCTGAAATAACTGGCTTTGGTAGAAAGGTGGATGGTCCCTGGGATAGCATAAGCTTAATTTAGTATACGAGTTCTTTAGACTAGTACTAAAACCTGTTCTTGGATGCCCTAGAGAGCAGGGGATCTGCACAGGCTGAAATACTGTGGTGTGATGCAGCACAGGGATGTTTGACCTACAGTGAGAATGAAACTAGGCAGCAAGCCCAGTTTCTTGTGAACTCTTTGGTCAGATGGGCAAGGCAAATATGCTCACCTGGAGTCAAGGTGGGGATCAGGTCTTTTGTTTCCTTTCTGTGAACTGGAAGCGGTCCCACCTCGCTCAAGACATCACTGCAGTGGGATGCCTGCCCTTAAATGGTTAAGTGCTGATGCTTGTCTGAAATGTTTCCTTCTTCTGGGGAATGTGTTAAGCACTAAATGATGCATGAGAACCTTGAAGGGAGGTGTTTCATTCTGTATGAAACTGTACACAGACTATTTATTTTTCACTGATGATTTTATTCAGATTCCAGGCTAACTTGACATGCTAAACAGGCCCTGAAGCGAAGCAGTAATTTGTGTTCCTCTAAACAAACACATCCTCTAATTACTGTTTTAAAGGTGATCTCACTTAGGAAGAAGCAATAGAAAATAATTTTATAGGGTGGGACACATGTCGAACTGGCACTGGCATGAAAAATTGTCTTGAAGTTGTAACAACTTGTCTTTATACTTGGCATGCTGCATTGCTTGCCCTGAATTTAGTAAGATTTTGGGTGTGATATTTCCTAGGAAAGATTGTTATCTCAGGGATTACTGTCTGTCCAAGTTGCAAAAACGGTGTTTTGCTCGTCAGTTGGTCTCTGCTTTATGGTTTTTGCTTTTATTATTTGCTTCTTCCCATGCATATTTTAGCAGGTGAGTGCCTGTAATGTCAGCTGAGGACTGAACAGGGCTCTCCTGTCAAGGTAAAGACAGGAGACACTATAGCCTAAAGTTGGAAGAGCCCATCTATGCAGGAGGGGCTGTAACAGGCTCTTAACAACCACACACGGGGTACAGGGGGGTATTCGGAACACACGGTCATCAAAGAGTTGTGTCTTGAGGAATGTGCAATCAAGACAAGCCAAAACCTCTTAGTAATTAAGATTGCAGTCAACTTTCATTATGAAGCCCAACTTCTGATCCTCTTTTCTTCCCTTGGTCACAGCTTACAAAATTAAATTGGCCTCAAAGATGACATATTTATTTTCAAATAGTCTGTTTTGATTTCTGCAGCCTGAAAAGGAAATTAATCTGATTCAGTTTTAGTGACAGACCACAAAATGAGTTGGCATTTGTTAAACCCTTCTGTGTGTTCTGAAGCTGCCATCCCTACTTTTACCTGCCATTGGCAGCGATGCTGAGAAAGTTATAGGCATTCTGCTCTCCTCTGTGAGGGATAATAATGACAGCAGCTTCAGTTTGAGCTCATTTTTTGATCTCCCATGCAGCATGTTGGAGATCATGACAGTATAATTACTCTATATTATTTATTAAGTGTCTCTTAAGAATTTCCCAAATGCTATGTATGCTTTCAATTTTTTTAAAAAATCTGAAATTATTTAGTCAAAAATCAGCTATATTATTTAGCAAAATTGCCCTCTAGTTTTCTAGGTTGAGGTTCTTATTTGTGTTAATTTTTTCTGTTGCTTCCATTATGCATTTTGTGTATATAAAACCCTCGTCCTCACACTCAGAGAGCATCTCCATGCCTGGAGAAAGCAACCATTGCCCTGAATTTAGTAAGGTCTTGGGTGTGATATTTCCTAGGAAACCATTAGAAAACATCCCAACATACAAGATCCCTGCAGTCCATATTAGTAACAGAGAGAGAGAATAAAGACTTCATTTAAAGTCCTTGCCATCTGATTTATTCTTCCACGTTTCAATAAAGCATGTGTAATGTTACCACAGACTGCAGCCACAATATCGTGGCAACATGTCTGGGAATGGGCCAAATGTACCAGCATTTGAGATACCAACCTGGGTAGATATTCAGCAAAGAGCACAGGAATATAAAGAACAGAGAAGGTGGGAAAAAAAGAGATGTTTTTAGCTGTACTGCACTGTATGGATCAGTACAATTCACTACCAGAAACCTGTTTACATTTCAGAAAACAAACACTTGTTTAAACAATTTCCTTCCATTAGAATTCAGTCAGAGGCTTCTTTGTTCAGACTCTCCCAAGTTGGTTATTTATTCTTCATCCAAAAATACTTTAGTTTCATCAGAGGCAACTGTAGCATGCTTTGGCTAGCAATAACTTGAGTTTGCACAGTAAAAAGTTGCTGCAATAATGGCAGTAAATGGTGACTTTAACAAATGCATGTTCCCTTTATAAGTGGGATTGCTTGTGGTAGGGCAGGAATTGTGTGCAGACTGAGGGATGTAGCTGTTGCATGAATATCATGCCTAACTGAGTTTACATGTTTGATACAATCCTGTCTGACTCCAAGGAGATAAATTAAGTTAGGTTCTCAGAAGGGAAGTAATTAGACCATGAAACAATGGCACTATGATAAGGCACTATGGGAGAAAATGTCCTCGAATAAACAGGGAGTGGAGGGAGCTCTTAGTGGAGAAATACAAGTTTCCTCTGCTCTGAATAGACCAGCAAAGCTAAGACTTCTCAAAATTAAAATGCAGCCAAAGGGGCTGCTATAGATCTGACAATCCTGGCTTTGGGGAGAGAACAGGTTAGTTGGGGAGTGGTGTTGTCAAGAAATCTCCATCAGAGGTAGGTGCTGGGAGTAAAGTCCTCAAGGTGGGTGAGCTCCAGGCTTCAGCCTTTTCTCTTGCTTGCCACAGACCTGCTGTGAAACAGATAGTGAAGTTATTTCCTACAACCAGTGTCCACAGAAAAACAAGGTTGAGAGGTGCCAAAAGTAGAGGGACCATTTGTGTGAAGGTGCCAGGAAAACGAGGAGTCAGAACGCTGGAGTTGTGGGGCAAGAGGGTTTAACCAACAGCCTTCAACACAGAGAGAGGTGGGAGAAGTGAAAGAAGTGCTTGCCATGAATTTATTTTTCCTAAAATGGAGCAAATTCTCAGGCCTGAAATCTGCCTTTGTACTTACTGAGACAACAGTTTTTTTATTATTTTGCCTGACCTTTAGTTAAACAAATAATAAATGCTACCACAAGGAAATACTGGATCACCTTCCTTTGAAATTATCTGATTGAAATATCTGATGAAATATCTGATATCTGATTAAATATCTTGTTTATTTGGAGAATCAGGCTTTAAATCTCTTCCTAGTTACATTAGTTCTACATTTGTTTAATTTTTTTTACTTCAACAATGTTGTTTCTGAATTAAAATCTAACTGAATGTAATCAGCTGTTAGTGTGAGCAGCTTGCAAGCAGTGCCAGTGGGATGCTGAAGGTTTTTTTTATGTGGATCAGCCAGAGTATCTGGTAACTTACAATTGTGAGAAGCAATGGCATATTTTCTGTACAAATGCCTCAAACTAGCTGTTGTACCATCTTGTCAGGTTTATATGAGCCATGAATCCCTACAGAGATGGGTATTGCTTTATTTTTCCTTGGATGGAAGTTGGCATCATCATGCATTATGCATGGGAGGGATCCTCTTTATCAAACAGTGTACTTAGTCATACTAAATCTTTAGAAATTATTTAAAATGGGTTTTACTTCTAAAAAATTATTTTATATTGTAAAATGTGTAACAGTCCCCATTTCAAGGGCAATCACCTGGATATCATGGGTTTCTGTGTTAGAAATTCATGAGTATTTGACTAAAAAAATCAGGCTGTGGGTGAGATTTCTCAAGGTAGCTGGGAGTGGATGGTTGTGCTGAGGCACAGGGAAGGAGGCACTTCTGCATCAATTCTGGATTGTGATTTGAAGTTCAGTGAAGAAAATGGCCTCTTCATTTCAGCTGCTGGCCTCACTCCCTGCTGTGGATGGACACTTCATCCACACCACCACTCAGCTTGTTTACAAAATGATGAAAAGTAAATCCTGTTTGAAATGGAGGATTAACGTAGTCAAGGGGTTACAGTGAGAAGAGAGGGTGTGCATGGATCTGTCTTGTTTCACACTGCAAACCATCACCACAATGTCTCAGTAATGCACCAACTAGATTAGGAATTGCTGGGTTTCTGGCAAATTTAACAGAGGTGTTAATCATGCTTTTGGGGTTATAAAACACAGGTCATACACATACCTGCTCCAAGTTTGATAGCTAATTTTAAACTTCTGTTCTTTTTAATATTTTTTGTGGGTAGGCAGGGTAAGCCAGGAGACATTTTAGTCTTGGAAGAGTTTAGCAGTACTTGCTGGGGAGTCATGTTTTAGCTTTTTCTAACCACCTTTAGAAATGCTTTTCATAGATAATAACCTCAGCAGACACGTACATGGAGGAACTCTGGAACTAGGAAGCATCTTATGCAGCAGGTGGATTCATCCTGGGAGGCAACTGACAGAGTTATTTTCAGAGGGCAAACTCCTTCCTCAAGGTTTCGACAAGGGAGGTGAAGTTTTCAAAAGGAGCTGTGCTCTTGGTCTGCCAAGTCAGCATATCCTCAGGTTGGTCTGCTTAAGCCCTGTTCCCAGCTGGTATATCCTTCTCAAGGGGTGCTGAGAGAGGTCTCAGCTCCTTTTCAGGCTGAAATCCTCCCCCTTGGTGAATTTTTTTACTTTTGGCCATTCATATTTTAATCAAGTGAAAGTTGAGTTCCTTTGGGCCATTAGGCATATGTGTTCTTCCTCCCAAGAGAACTGTTATTTTGGCAAAAAAGAGGTGGAAGTTGTTTGTCTGCAGAGCCCTTTGGCCAAGTCCCACCTTCAAACTGCAGCATTGTTATTTGGAAGGAAAAGGAAACCCTGAGAGCCAGGTTAGGATATAGATTGCCTCCATGTGTTTCAAGGCCTGTGGAAATAATCTGTGGAGAGAGCTGGAAGCCTGTGGGCAGCCCTTCAGAAAGTTAAAATGTTGGGTGGAGATATGCACAGAAGTAGGCAATGGCAGTGCCTGAGCTCCTGTCCCTCTCTGGAGCTCAGAGATCTACATCCAGGCAGTACATGAGCAGCCTCTGATCATGCAGGAGCCTTATTGCCCTTTCTGGGGGCGGGTATCCAGCTGAGAGGGGCTTCCTGCTTGTGGTTGTGCACTCCCTTCTTTGTGACACACCTGGCAGCTCACAAGTCCCATCTCCTGCATGACTTTGTTGCCTGACACCAGGCTAAAGAACCCTCTGGGTTTAGGTGTTTCCACCCCTTCCCAATCGAAGTGGCACCAGAAGTGCAGGATTCAAGGGTCAGGGAGAGACTATGCTGTACTATGATCACGCAGTTGGGTCTTGGAGCAGCGAGATCCTTGCTCTGCTCCATGGCTTTGTCCTCTGCCTTATAGATATTGGATTAGCAGCAGAAAGATTCCTGACAGCTAAAAGCTGTTGAAATGTGGTTCAAAAAGAGTTCACACCACAGGGATACACGTGGTATGACAGACAGGTGCAGGCAGGTGAGAGAGCATAAGGAATTGAGAAGATCATTAGAATCATAGCATGTTTTGGGGCAAAAGGGACCTTTAGGATCCCCTGCAAGTCAAACCCTCCTGCCATGGGCAGGGACATACAAGACTGGCCAATACATCTTGTCACCTTTAAGAAAAGCTTTTAGAAGCCTAGAATAGTGAGAGAAGGGATTCAGTGGTGGCCACCACAAAGATGGAGCAGCTCCAAAATGTGTGGCCATGCAAGTTGTGTAACAGGCAGCACAAAAGCACTTGATTTAAAATCAGATTCTTTACTTTATAAGCATTGCTACATTGTTGGAGGTGAGAAATGAGATAAGATGGGGATGGGCTAAGAAGGCCCTCAAAGATGCAGATGAATGTGTTATGTTTCAGGGAATAGACAGTGAATAGTGCATAGATGTGCACAGTCAAAAACATGGATTTTTGCAGCGGTGTGAGTGAATGAAAAAGGCCAGAGAGGATGAGATTGCAGTAACTGAAACTGCGTGTTTGGGACTCTTCTCTTCCCTTTCGTTTATTCCTGATTTCTCCCCTGAGCAGGGTCTCACAGACAGCACAAATGGAAACACAAGTCTTGGGAAGCTGTCTGTGACCTGCTGTCACTGCACAGCGTGGCTGGTGCAAGCAGCATCCGCTGAGATGACTTGTGTTCCTGAGACAGCTGTCAGGGGAAGACAAGAGCTTTCCACCTTCAGGTGGGCTTCTGACAGAGAATAAATGGATGTGGGGGGAGGCAGCTGAAACCAGAGGAGAAAAAAAAGACATAAAAACAAAACCAGAAATGCAAACAAAGCAGGAGTAACAATTAGACTAATGGGACATTGAGTGTTTTAACTGTTCACACTGAGTGATTAAGTACTGTGAGGTTTGACTGATAATCTACTCAGAAGTGTGTTTATGTCTGTCAAAAGCAAAATGGCATGTTAGAAACAGAGCCTCACCTGCCCCACCTGTATCTGGTATGGAGTCTGTAAAGCATAATTCAACAGCCTATTAATCAGAATGATAACAGTGAATTGTGTCTGAATTAAGCACACACATGACTGATGCAATATTATTACTCAGCAGATTTTGTACATGGGATTACTACAGTGTGACTTTCCTGGTATTATAGGCCTGGTTTCAGGTTCTTGAAACCTGTCTACCCCTTAGGGAGTCTCCTTCTCCCTTGACTTGAATATTATATTGTCATTAGAACCAGCTCAGAGGCCCCACACTAGCATGGTATGGACCAGGTCAGGTATGAATAAAGACACAAGGTTTGGTTATCTTAACCTGTGACAGCTGGGAGGTGCTTTCCCTTCGTCCCCTCCTCGTGGCCCCTGGTTCCCCATGGGAGACACACAGAGACCGCAAGAGAGGAGCAAGAAAGAGGATTTATTACTATGGGTAAAGGAATTTATAGGTTTCTGTGGGATTCTAGCTACAACCAATAAGAAACCAGGGATAACAACCAATAGAAAAGGGTACACAAGGGACCAATTAGAACACTTATCCTGGAGGATGAGATAAGGGGGGTTTCAGGGGTTTTCTGGGAAGGAGAAAAGTGACTCAGGAAAAAAGAACAAGGAATCCATTTTGTAACCTATATTTACACAAAAGAAAAGGCTTTTGATTTTAAGGCACTTTGGCTAACTTCTTCACTTTCTTCTTGAAGCCATTTCTTACAGGATTTTTTCATTTTTTAAACTGCATGTCTTCTGCCACATTACCCTCTAAATACCTGCACATATATGTCCTTGGGGTAAGAATTGACACTTTTCTGCCCATTCCAGCTGACTGGTTCCACTTGGTTATACCTTTCAGAAAGATATATAAGGTGTTAGACAGGCATTCCCTGCTGTCTGGTATCTCTGAAAGTTTCTGGCTGGTTTCTTGATAATAAGTTTGAGCCTCTCGATGCGCCCATTAGTTGGCGTGAAGTCACACATCGAAGCCCAAATGTGTTTTGGGCATATAGATTCATTATTTTTTTACCCCAAACATTTCCAAGACACTTTTCATAATGTTTGCTGGTAGCTTGTGCCAGCTTGAAGCCTGAGCATGTTTCCACGCTAACTCCAGCTTCCTCTGAAATCCTCATAACTTCTTAAACAAATTTCATTGGTTTTGCAAACTTTGATTTTTAGTACTAGATCAAAGGTGGATTTTTTTAAAAAAAGAGAGAACAGTGTTTCTAGTCACACTTCAGAGCTGAGTGGGGAGAAATGTAGTTTTTTCTGTATGCTTGGTTTGAAGGTCATGATTTCATAATGAGAAATGGTTGAAGTTAGGAGGTTAATGGAAACTCAGAGCCAAAGCATTAACTCAGCAGGTACCTTCCTCCCTCTTACCGTCCTATTGAGAGCACACAAATGTCCTCCTGCCTGGAGGAAATAATTATTTGTTGTTATTTTAAAATCCCACCAGAACACAGAGTAACATGATAATGCAGTAATTCACAAGTTGAAGTACAACTAGCTGGATAGAGCAATAAAACAGGGCGAAAAGGCTGGGACAGGATGCCTGTCAGGATGCCACTCCAGTGCAGTTTGGATTTAAACTTCAAGGGGCACCGTGCATGAGACCGTGACACATGAGACGACACATAATTGATAAGGACCTGTGCAATTCTAGGTTTTAAGCTAAAGCACAAATTAGGAATTGTATAGGAACATCTGTGCCTGTATTTGTGTTGCATTCAGAATGGAGACACTCTGTAAATTTTATTCCAAGCCCAGCTCTCGAGAGATCACCAGATCGAGGGTGATAAGACCCGTGAGAATGAGTACATTCATCTAGAAATGAACTTCTAACCCCTTCAGTTTGTGATGCTAATCACAGCACCGACTACTTTCCCAGCAGTTTCTACTTGTGCTCAGCAACTATGAAGCACTGATGCACTTGCAATTTGTGACAAGACATTGGATTTATTGGTGCCACATAAAGCTGAGGGAATGATAAAAAAAGAGAAAGGCTTGATGACTGTTTCATGATGTATCATAAATGAATGCATCATTCCAATTCAGCAGACAATAGGTAGGAGTGAATGCTATAAAATCACACCCCTTGCTTTGTAGCTTCTTTTTCTTGTGGGAGAAGCCAAGCACTGAGTAGCCTCAGACTCTGGGATGGAGAATGCCTTCATCTCAAACACATGTTCCACCCAGCTCAAAATTGACACACCCCATGTGAAGCAAGATTTGTTTCATTAGGGGTCCTTCAGCATCATCCTGACAAGCTGTAGTGGCAGATGCTCTTTAAACAGCATACAGCTTCAATTTATTAATTCAGCATTATTTGTGGTGAGCAACACAGTTTTAGCACAGCAGAGGAGAGGGTGATATTATCAGAATGCCCTGTGTCCATCAGCACTAAGGCTGCATTTAGTACCATTTATTTTAGGCTTCATCTAATAGCTACCTTTCATTCTAAATACCTTGAATTAATTAGATGTATTGCTTAGGAAAAAATGAGTCACCACGTGTGACTTGTATGTGTGACTTGGCTGCATAAAATATTAGAAATCTGTAGCACTGTAGCTTATAAGTCAGTTGGTTAGAAAGCCTTTTCTTGAATGCCATGAAACAACCCGCTTTCATGCTGATTTCTTTTTAGCTGGGTGAATGAAAACAAGGACTTGACAAAGACAAATCTGCTATCATTGTCCTTTAAAGTACATTTATTAACTCTTGCTTTCAAAGTATTTTCATTCCCATTTCAGCTTCATCATGACTTGCAAAAAGTCAATGGGCAGTTGTAAAACCTAGCTAGAACAGTGGAAAAATAACCACATGTCATTGCAGGATTGCTCTTTAGCCCTACTGTTCCTACAGCTAGACATGCATTTATTTTACATGAAGGATTTGCTGTCTTTTAACACTAATTGTTGCTTATGACATTAATATTCTGCTTGTTACTGTCTGAAGTATAGGTGTTGTTAACCTCCGTGCTCTGGAGCTGGACAGTGCCACAGTGAAATATTTTAAAAGCATAAATTCCTTCTGCAGTGGTGATTAGGGCTTTAAAACCATCGGAAAATTCCAGTCTTCCAGCCCTTTAGTGCCTATATCACCTTCAGAAATAATTTAGAGATATATTTTTAAGATATTTAGCTATCTGAAGATACCCATGAGGAAGTTTGAAAGTGCTTTGATGCTTAGTTACTGTGGAAGTTACTTGCATCATAAGGTACCTAATAATCTTTAGAAGTCTGGTCCTTGGCTACTGAGTGGGTGTTCTTAAAAATTATACTTCCATGCTATAAGAAAAGAGGGAACTGCAATCAAAAACATTCTTTACTGGGCAAGTGGCTGCAAGTATAGACCTGGCATCTGGTTTAAACTCTTTGTTACCTCTCCAAAGGCACTCTGGGGACATTTGTGAATCCGGGTTTCTCTCTCCTAAAAATAGAAACCTATACATAGGGTCCCTATGCTCCACAGTGGTACAAGTAGCAGCAATAAATGAACTTCAACACTATTTAATTTTTAATTAGACCCCCTTTATGATATTCTTTGTAAAACTGGGGTGATTAGGTTTCTCAAACTTATTCTCACTTGGTTAAAACCCAATTAGCTGTTATACACAAACAAAATGCATCCTTATTAGCAAGGATTTTTGCTAATTATATTGTTCTGGTTAAGTGACTTTTCAGGCACTTGGTGATTTGAGTTCAAGTCTACTTTGGACTCTGCAGTGATGCTGCCAAGATGTGAATCCAGCCGAGTGAGATCCCCAGCAGTCTTGCCTGATTAAAGATTCCAAGATCTGTCTCAGCTGAATTGCTCCACAGTTAACCTTGCCCATCGCTGGGACTTCTCTTTCTCTTCTCTCCCTCTGCTTCTTTCCTGAAGACCACGTGCAAAGCAAGCCCAATAGCAGTGGAAGTAGGGGACGTATTTTTGTCTCCAGTATCTGGGAAGATTGAAAATAAGACAAGCTTTAACATCAGTAGCCTTCACTTAAGCTTTGAGAGGGCAGGTTCTGTTATGGAGGACTGGAGCTGTATTCTCTGTTGTTACCAGCTGTGCAAATAAGGGGCTCTGGGACTTTCAGGAGTCCCACTGCTTTCACACAGGTGTCAGGAGAACTGGATCTGCCTTTGAGTTTGGTTTCCTACACTCTGGGATTGAGGACAGTAACTCATAATGAACAGAGAGTGGCACGGTTGTCCTCCGAGATCGATCCCCCGCTAAGCTTTCCCACTTATTCTTCAGTGGTATAGGGTGTATATGACTCACCCGAGGGCTATTGGCACTTCCCACAGGCAACTGGGGGAGCAGCCTTCTGCGTAGGAGTGTCCTAATACAGTGATGATGAAATGTGGAAACCTGCCTAGCCTCTTACTTATCCTTCTGTCTCAATAAATAAAATAAATTGGCTTCCCAGTAACTTGGTGGGAAGGAGGGAGTTTTCTGACAGGTTGCTGGTGATGAGTTTGTCAGGTGTCTTGTCCCTGCAGACCGAGTGTTTGAGTCAGACCTCTGCCTAGATGCCAGCTAAGGATTTTGCAGGAGCCCCAGGAGAGCTGTGCTCCAGCATCCTGGTCTGCCCGATTTCCGTGCTCCCAGGCAGGCAGGGTGCAGGCAAGCATAGCTGATGCACAGTGGCCCTAGTGATGAGACAAATACAGTGAGACTTGATCAAGACTCAAAACCACACCTGGTAGCAGAAGCAAAGTGGTTCTTATTGTACCCCCTACACTCACAGTGTCTCTGACCCATTTTGGATGGCATGTGCTTTTCCTCACTGTAGGAGATGCCTACAATGGGACAAATTGTATTTTGTGGCCAGTCTTCGCGAACGAAGATCTGGGAAGGGTCTTTTACCTTTCAAGCCTGCGCAATGGATTTTTTAGGTGAGACACAGCCTGTGCTGAACTGAGCCCACCCTTTAATCC
>JAWWLV010000045.1:5583423-5596205 GCA_035041135.1 Platyrinchus mystaceus
GACGAGCTCCATCTACCCGGGGGACCCTGAAGCAGGACTGGGATTCGAACCTGTGGCCTTGGCGCTGAGAGACCAGCGTCTTAACCGCTAGACCACCAGGGGTCCCCTGATGGGACAAATATGACACTGTTGACTGCCAGCATGGCACTGAGGAACTGTAATCTGCTTTAATTATCACATGCTCACTCAGTCTGATGAAACTCAATCAAGGCTTATGATTTTCTAGGCTGCCCAGCAACAATTCATGGAGCTGAGCATGCAGAGGACTCGCTTCATTGGGGAACAAGAAGTTTGTGTTCAGGGTGTCACTTGTGCTTGGTTGCCCATTTACTTTTCTGCTTCATTTGTGGAGAAGATGCAGTTCTGAGGCATAAACCTCTTTGGATATGACTGTGGAACATAGCCTTGCTTCCTGCTGTGAGCCAAAGTGTCCTTTTGGTTACATGATTATTTTCTGAGTGCATTAACTATCTCCACCTTTGTGCTGTTACTTGTCCTTATCATCAGCAGTACACCCATATGCATTAGCTTTTAGAGCAACCCAGTAGCTGAAGATTCTGCAAAAGTCCCAGCTGGGAGTCCCAGCTCTGTCACATGTGGGTTACAGCTCCATTTTTTCCCCATATGGTGGAATGAAATACCTAGTTTTGTTACATCTTTCAACTCTGCTCATCCAAATAGGCGTTTATCCATGTTTTTGTGCAACTCACCTATACAGGTGTGTGGGTGTTATAACATTCACCCTTCATTAATGTGTATTCAAACCAATGAAGGAGATAATAGTAGACAACAACCACCCTGTGTCTGTGTCAAATGGGTATTTCACGGATGGCAGAGCTTTCTTTTCAGAGGTGTAGTATCTGCTGCCAGGTTTCAGATGTAAATGAATGTATGTGTACATACTGCACTCATCTGAGGACAAGCAAGCCACAAAAACAGTGTTATACCAACTATTCAGCTCTTCATTCACTGTAGTGTAAACTAATAAGAGCTTCCCATTTTGTGAGGTAACTTACAAGGATGGTTGTTCTGACTGCAGCCAGATCACCCTTCCAAGAGTGTCAGTCTTGCTGTTTTTCAAGGGTTTTGCAAACTGAGCCTCCTTTTATGTTCATGGAACCCCTCCAGAGCAAGCCTCTGGAGCAACCTCAGCCCAGAAGGTGCTCACCATCTTTAACTGCACATAGTTCCTCACATCTCCCAGGCAAGGGAGTGGGAATCAGCTCTAATTACTGGCTGCGCATGTAAATCCACGGTCTCCACACTGCAAAAGCAGGGCTGCTGCCAACGACTAAAAGATGGTACACTGTTTTTGTCTGAGATAAATCCTTGCAGACACTACTTTTATCTTATTCACCTGTAATGATTAATTCATCATTAATACTTGTTTTGATGTGTTTCAAATTAAACAGCCTGGAGGTTTTTGCTCAAGCTTTGCAAGCCTTTTTGATCGCTGCCAGTTGGGATACATCATTTGGAAACCATTAATCTGATGTCTTGGTCTGCTTTCTGTGGAAATCAGGGATATTTGTGAAATAGGGATGGCACTGACATGGAGATATTCCTGTTACATTGAATGGGCATTTCAGAAGGTTATTTGGGCCTAGTCTTCTCACAAGAGTTGCAAGTTACAACAACAGAAGACCCAGAGCTTTAATTTCTTTTCCTTGAATGGCTGCTGAGCAGCATTCCCATAAAAATGCTTGAGGCAAATGAATACAAGGTCACCACCTAAATCCAGGTATATGATCCAGGAATCACTCATGTTTATTCTGAAAGTGCCTATTTGTTACTTTTTTTGGTGAAAAACCATGAATCTGTGCTGGAGTTCAGCCTTTGTCTGAACTGTGCTGTGATCTGGATACAAGGCAGAAGAGGGCATAACCTCAGCTTGTGTTCCAGGGAAGCAACAAGCCTGTGGGTTCATTCCTTGCATGCCTAATGGGCCCAGGACGCCTGGCACAACAGCTGGAGTCAGCTATTGTTTCAGAAATGGTCAGGATGCTGCCTCCAGCATCCCTTTTGGACTGTGCTTGATGGTTAGAAAGTACCTCCAGGAGGAAAATACACTTGCTCTGAACCTGATGAGGTTCATACAACTCTCTCCCCTTCCCGAGAGGGAACCAAGTTTTAACATGAATGAACAGTCCCCACTTCTTCAAGCTGCCCTGCTGTGCAGAGTGGTGCAGGAAGGGAGACTGCAAATATCCCTGGCAGTGAAGGAGCCAGACCAGTCTCTGCCCACAGGATCTGGAGAAATGAACAGAAAGGTTATACTGCTAGGAAGTACAAGATGAGGTAGGGCATGGATCAGAAATTGTGAGGTGTGTGGGGGTAGGTTTTGTCACAGCCAGTTAGTGTTACAGCTGCTTAACTATACAGCTCAGGTTTCCAGCTGTGGAATGTCTCCAACTTGACTTTATCACTGTGAAATCTCATGAGAATATTTTATGCACATGGTACATTTGTTATAGAAGGCATGCAGTGTTGGGGAAGAAAAGCCATTTAAATTGTTGGAAAGATTTCTGGGTCTTCACTCTTGAGTAAGAGGAGGTTACAGAGGTGATGGATAGTATCTGAAAAATGAAATGGAGAGAGTTCAAGTTGTATAAGCATGAGACAAGGTGTCCTGGCACCTCCCCATCCTTTCTCCTCTCTCTCCCCATGTAGGCCCCAGAAGAGGCAGCTGCATTGGCAGCAGAATTACTCAGCATCCTGCTCGGACACTGACTCAGGACAAATCCCATCCTGGCTCATTACTTTGCATACAGAATTTTACATGCCTAATTGAAGAGTTAAATAGTGAAAAAATTAAACTGGAAGCTGTATCAATTTTAAAATCATCACCATCTTTTAAGGCTCATAGAAGTAGGTCTGTTGGTGTCTCTCCCCTGAATTTTGGCTGCTCCTGCTTCCTTCAAACACCTGCTCTGAGCCACTTGCTGCTTGCTATCAGCACTGGAGCTTTTTATCACAGTCTCCTCTTCAGCCACAGCTGAGGGAAGGTGTATGAAGTGACTCATCCCTCCATGTTTGCCTTTGTGTACCATCTTCTAGGGCATACAGGGTCTTTCTCTTCTAGCTGGTTTTCCAAAGCAGACCATATTAACCTGACAGAAGCATAGAGATCTTCAAGATATTAGTAAAGACATTAATTTCCTTCTGTGTTGTGAGCAGTCTGTGTTTTGAAGCCCATACGTAACCCCAAAGTTCAACTCCTTGGCCTTCCAGCCACGGAGATTTAACTAATTTGGCTGGGCAGTCAACATATGGGCACTGAACCATCTGCCTTTGAGCTGGAATTAGCCCTCCCTTTCCCAGTCATTAGATCAAGCGAGGCGAGATGCGCAATGTGGGTGGGAACAAAAGGTATCCCGGTGGTAGGAGATCAGAAGAGGTCAAAAAACACCGTCTGGCCAGGGGACATAGCACCATTTCTATGTTTCAGCTCATAAATATGAGTTCTCTTTCATTTTTAATTCAAGGGAATATTCAATACTGAATCCAGAAAATCTCTTCCAGCTCTTTGCAATAAGCAAATTAAACATATAACTTCAAAAAAGCCCTAGAAATCTAAATGCAGTAGGAGAGAAAAAGCAGATGTTTTGGCTTTGCAAAATCTGTAGAGCCACCTTTGCCAAGCAATTGACATCTGCCTGGTTTTGTTCACTTCTCTCCTCTGTGTCTGAGCTGAGGTTTCTCTAAGTTTCACATTATTTGCATGTGTGTGTTTGTGAGTGAGAGAAAGGAAGACAGCTGATTTGAGATAGTGGGGACCAAAGCCCTTTCTGTAGCCACAGAAGCTGTCACCACTGCTGTACCAGGTACTTGATGCCTGCTGTGGGATGACAGTGTGGGGAACATGAAATAACAGAAATTAATCTCAGTGTCATTAAACCTTCCACCTTTCTTCCAAAATGTCTTCTTTCTGTCTGCGAGGGTGTCCATTTCAGGGGAAGGTGGTTGACTTGGTGACATGAATCTGTTAGCCTCTTATAATTTGGACCCTTGAAAGTCAACCAGACATGTATGATGTGAGGCACCACACTCTCCTCCCTCCCTTTTGTATCCTGTAGCCCCCAAAGACCAATAGTGTAGCCAGCAGGACCAGGGCAGTGATTGTCCGTCTGTATTCAGCACTGGTGAGGCTGCATCTCCCATCCTGTATTCAGTTTTGGGTCCCCGAAGACAAGAATGACATTGAGGTGAGGCAGTACAAGTCCCACGGGCAGCATCAGTATCTGAAGGTTTTTCTGGAGCAGGAATGGTGGGCAGAGTTCTGCTGCAGTCAGCCAGCCATTTCCAGGATTTCCAGCCATGAGTTTCCTTCCCCATACCAACCCCTGCCATCTCACCCCAGTCCCCTCTTGTCAGGCTTGCCACAGTTTCTCCTTGGGAGCAGGCTGGTTGGTTCCCATGTGCTCTCACACGGGATTCTGAGCCATCCTGAAGATTTTTTGGTAGTTTTCTTTCGAGTGTAAAGCAATCTAATATGATCACCATGTGAACATGTGTGTGAGACTGTCCTAATATCGGTTGCAATTATTTACTTGTTTCAACCAAATAAGACAGTTGAGCAAAGCTAGGTTTCCAGGGTCATCCAGAGCAGAAAATGTGTTTTAAACACTTCCCTTGGCCAACCTGTGAATTCATCAAGCCCAGGAACCCTCATGCTGCTGGTAAAACTCTCTCCAGGGTACATGTGGAAATAACAGAACATTGATTCTCAAAGACATTTGGTTACTCAAAGCCACAAATCCTTACAGACTCAGGCTTTGTTAGTTCTGGCTTTCACAAAGTTATTCATGCTTTCTTGTGGCATTTTATCTGTTACACGTGGTGTTCATGGAGGTGCAGCATTAAATGTCATGTCTTGCAAATGTAACACTGAATTGGGAAAGAGTTGTTGTGGAGGGAACCTGCCCTACTTAAATGGCTGTCGTGTTTGCCCAGGGTTTTTGAACAGTATTCTTCTAACTGATCCTAGTTTTCAGTATTAAATATGATAGATGTTAATGTAAGTGATTCAATTGTAGTTTGTAGCTGGTGTGTTGAACATGCTCTCCTGGCAGCTCAGCAGCCAAAGCAACAGGAAAGTCTGGGTTCTCTGCTTTTATATGTGCAGAGTGCTACCCTTCTAATTAATGATCCATGGCAGTATGCAGCAGGTTCAATTTCAGCCCTTTGGCCTCTGGGGTGGTCAGGAACTGTCAAAGATGTACAGAAAGCTCAGTCATTACAGGATTTAGTTTCCCTTACTGTACATCACCTTCCGAATTTCAATCCTTTGCTTCTTAGAAGCAATCTCCAGCTAAAGCACATGGAATATATTGATTTTTTTTTTTTTTTTTGGTCAAATGTTGAAGTGAGTATTGTGGATTAGAGCTAGTTCTGGACCTATGGGGCTTGTGCCCTTCTGGTAGCAGTGGGTAGGACATGATGTCTCTGTGCTGGCCAGTGGCAAGGGAGGATTTTAGCATCACTGGGGTGCCATTCCATGTATTCATCACCACTCCTGCAGCACACCCCATTTGGTGTGATGGAAACTTGTGCAGGGAGAAAATGCTACTCCTGGTCAAGTCAGGTCTTGTTTCGGGGATGTGTTTCAGCTCCTTCAGAGGTGGACGTTTCTGTGTTTCTGAATGCTGTAGCAATCAGGGGGAAACGACAATTTCCCTATCAATGCTCTTGTGCAATGGCTCCACAGCAAGCAAAGGGACCAGTCTGTGCTTGGGGCTCTGCCACAGATCAAACACTCTTTCATCAGCCCTTGTTTGCACAGCTGCCATGCCCAGAAAAGTCACCTGAAGTCCTTGGTTGCACAGCTTAGTTTGCTCCTTTAGGGCTTGGCTAGTAATGTGTTAAAATATTGCTCAAGTGCAACGTTGCCTTCATTCATTTGTGTTGTTGACACCTCTGTAACAGCACATGGTAGAATCATAGACCTGAAAGGCTGGAGGGGAAGGCTGATAATTTTGCATGGTTGCATTGAGCCCCATGGTTTGTGTCTGCCTGAGGCACAGTTTCCAAGCCAGAGCTGTTCTGAACATGGGGAACCCATCCTTTATTTTCATAGTTTCCTACCAGAGTTAATCCCTCTTCATGTTTTTGTGTATACTTAAATTTCCCTGATTCTCACTCCTGGATTGACTTTCCTCTTCTTTTCCCCCTGGATTGCAGCATCTCATGGGCCTTGTAGGGTGAAGAGTCCGGAGTGTAAAAAAGCATTAGCCTCTCTTTATTTGTATTTTTATTTCTAGGCATCTTCTTTCCATCTAATGGCCTCAGAATATTCCTGAAAATGAACAAAGCAGTGGTGGCTGGAGGTGACATGTTCCCTTTGTGTCACAGACAGAGGGATTTGTGGGGACACATCAGGGTGTGGGAGATACAAGCAGCACATGGCGTTTGCCAGGAAGGGGGGGGGGAACATCAGGAAAAATAGCAAGTGTGATGAAAGGGAGGTTAAAAGGGTGGTAAGGGCAATTTTCCTTAGCTGGATGTTTCCTTGTTCATAACAATTTGCGTAATCTGATCTAATTTGCTTTAACCAAGTCCATGCTTTGATGTTCACTTTCAGGGCTTTTTTTATTTCTTTGGAAACAATTAATGGGTGCATGTCCGTGTTCCCTCTGCTACAGCCATAATTGTACCATCATGTACCTCAATTGCAACGTGTTGCTTGTGCAGAGTTAATCCAGGGCACATTTATCAGTTGCAGTGTGGGAGCCACACGCTGGAAAGAGGGGAGTACGGACAGGGAGGACAGAATGAAGAAAAGGGCTACAAACAAGTGGGGTTAATATTGTCTCTCTGAGATAGGAAGGAGAAGGGATTGAAATAATATGGCCCATTGGTTAAGATAATACTCTGGGATTGAGGGATCTGGATTCTTGGCCCTCTCTGCCCCCTCCTCTCGTGAGAAATCTTCAAGTTTTTTTTCATGGTGCTTCCTCTTTTGTATAGTGAGAGCAGCACCTTTTAAAAAAATTAATCCTGTCAGGTCTCGAGGAGATCAGACAGTCTGGTGAGTATTTCTGCTGGGCGAGCTCACCGGGCAGGCTGCGTGCAGGCATTTGGAGGCTTAGCGGAATGAATCCTCTGAACCTTTGAGATTCACTCGGTGCTCCTGGTGGGGATAAAAGTGGAGTTAATTAACCCATTCTCAAATCTCTCCTGATCCGTGACCATCAAGTAGCTGCCACTGCACAGTGCTTTCCTTGGCTCTCGATGTACCCAAACATTCGTGCAAGCCCGAAGTGTGTGTCTGGCTGTTACCTGCGTGTCTGGCACTGCTGATCTGCTTGCAGACGAGTGGGGCAAATTTGCCCCATCTCCATTAGCCTTTGGGGTATCAACAAAACAGTGTGATGCTACCACACCCAGTTTCCCAAACCCCAGGGTGCTATTCAAATAAACAGTGTTCGGCTTTAATTACTGTGTATCCAGGCTGTAAGCGATCTCTTGCTCGTGCTTTAAAGTGAAGAAAGGACCACACAAATTTCTGTGTGAATTTCTGGAGTGAGAGGCAGAGGAGCTGCAGCTGGGCAGTGACCTCTGCTGGGAAGCCCACGGCTGCTCTGGTCCAGCTTCAGGAACACACCCCCCAGCTTCATCTAACCAGTGGTTTTCACCCCTGTTTTTTTTTTTTTAATTTTTAATTCCATTTTCCTTTTGATAGCTTGCCATTTGAGAGTTCATCCGAGTAGAGAAATGTTGTGCAGGACAAGGGGTTTCATTTGCAGGTGTGCAACGTGCACTTCACCAGGGATATTAAACACTGTGTAACACTACAATTAAGGCCTTGCTGGTCTTGGGGAGGTTGAGAGAAAGTGGAGAAAAACGCCTCCTCTCCATCTCATCAAGCCCCTTGAGTGCAGCAGCCACCAGCATGGTGGCTGGTATGCACAGACATAACCTCCCAAAGGGGCATCTTCTTCCAAATGCCTTCATCCCTATGAGACATTGCCCTCTGTGTACTTTGGAGGTGATTCAGCTGCTTCTGCTGCCTTCTTCTAGTTTGTATTTGCTGGATCCCACATACTCACATCCTGCATCTGATTTCACAGAGGGGCAGGTTGGCTCAATACAGAGGACTCTGCAGTGATGGGACTAAACCTTTTCTCCCCCCCCCAGCACTGAGCAAATTTATCTGCCTTCTGAGAGCCCAGTGGTGCAGTGCCCATTTGGTTTGCAAATCAGGAAGGGGAGAGGGTCTTGCCGCAGCCCTCAGCGCGCGGTGTTGCATGTCTGATGAGCTCTCCTCTGGCCTCTGCCTCCCTGGCTGTTTGCTCTGTGGGGAACCCACCTTTTGGCCACGTGTGTCACGGTCAGCAGTTGCTGCAGCTGCCTCAGAGGGGGTTTGGCTGGTTTGGGGAACCTCTGAGATTCTCAAAAATAGAAATGCAAAGCGTTAATAGAGGCAAGGTAAAAACTGTACCCCCTAAGTTGGGGGCTTTAGGCTGATAACACTGTGGCAGATTGTTTGTGTTGAACTGCCTTGATGGTGGTGGTAGGAAGAACACAGATGATCATGTGAATGTGCATGTGTGTAAAAGAAAATGGATAAATACATATAATAATTTTCATTAAAAGTGACTAATTGCTTGAAATGTCATTTGTAATGTACCTTCAACTAACCTAAACAAGGCAAACCGACCCTTACCCTTAAGAGACCAGGCAGTAGACCTGCACAACAAAATAAACACTTCCAAACACATGTGCTATGTAAAACCAAGTGGGTGGTGTATTGGTTTCCTGCTGCATTTACTACGAATTTAATTTGCAATGCAATCCACCCGGAAATTTTGCTAAAATATTGTGGGATTTTCCAGATATTTAGGTAGAGTGAATAGCCAAGTTATGTATTTGTTACTCTAACATCCTGTAGTGCATTATATTTGAGTTTGCTTATTGTTGATGTTAAATTTCCTGTGTGCGAAGGTCGTTATATGAATAAGCTTTTGATGACTATGGGTGTAAATTCAGGTCAGTCATAATCTTTCCAGTGAATTCAGAGGAAATTAAATTAGTCTGTGTGCTTACAGTAAAGATCCTGCTGGGCGCAGGGGATCTTCTGCTCTCAGCATCATCACGCAGATGTTAGGGCACTTGGGACCACTGAAGATAAGGCCCTGATACATGATTAAGCATCGTAATTAAGCTACTTGAACCTAGAAACACGTAGAGAGTTTTGTATTTGCTGACAATGCACGTTTACTTTCTTTCTGAACATGTCCATCTGTTGCTTAATGAGTGGCCTCTGCTTAGCATTTTCCATCTTTCTCTTAAAATGATTGTCTGCAGTTGGTGTAATTAATATTCTGGCCCTGGGGTTGTACTGGTAGTCTCTTTAGAGTCTGCACAACTTAAATGTATCCTTTGTACATTATTTGTTAGCATTTAAGGAGCAAACCCAGAGAGGTATTGCTCAACTGGTTAATTAGATAGGTGCTTGTGGAGATGATTTTTGCCTTTAAAGCTAGTGTTTTTACAAGAGGCTTGGTGGGAATGGTGAGGACGTAGAAAACACATTGGTTGCTCAGAGGTGTTGTACAGAAAGCACACAGTGCTTAGTAGTGCTGCAGGGAAATTCAGTTGTGAAGACCAGGCTGGACATCAGAGCTGTGTGAATTTAGTGTGAAGGAGTGTGGGACTGTCATATGGCTGCTGCCTACCTGTGCCAGCTCCTGCAGAGACTCAAATCCCTGCTTTCTCCCTGTCATACTACACCCTGCCTCCATCACTCCCCTGCACCCTGCAGCAAAGCTGTCCTGAGAATTTAACCTCCAACCAACCGTCTTCATTCATCTGAACCTCTAATGCCTCATATTCTTAACATTTTGCCTTTGGAGAGGATTGAAAGAAATTTCTCTGAGTAATAACAGTGTTCTGGGCTGTGAAGCACTTCTGGCTGTTTACTTTGGTTGGAAGGACCTTAAATGTCATCAAGTTCCAATCCCGCTGCTGTGGGCAGGGACACCTTCCACTAGACCAGGTTGCTCAGAGCCCCATTCAACCTGGCCTTGAACACTTCCAGGGATGGGGCTTCTTTGGACAGCCTGTTCCAGTGACTCACCACTCTCACAGTAAAGAATTTGTTCCTAACATCTAATCCAAACCTACCTTCTTTCAGTTTAAAGCCATTACCCCTTGTTCTATCACTACATGTCCTTGCAAAAAATTTATGATGTTGAATAAAACAGACAAGTAGTACCTAACTAAAAATAGCTTTATGTTTTGCAAAAAAAAAAATTGAAATCAGTATTTCATCTTGTCTTATCTTGTGGTTTTTCAGGATCAAGCATGAAAACATAGTTGCCCTGGAAGACATCTATGAGAGCCCGAACCATTTATATCTGGTCATGCAGTTGTAAGTACTGAACCTAATGAATTTTTTCAGTCAAAATTGCCACCTCTCTTGTTCTGGTTTGTTCTTTAAACCAAAAGATGGGGCACATGAGAGTTATTTGTCTAGTGCGCTACAGACTGCAAAATCCCTGGTGGGTGGTTAAAAATGAATCTCTAGTTATAATGGGCTGAGTTGTTGTGAAATTGAGAATTAAATAGTTTTGTGATGAGTGTCACCCAAATCAAACCAGAGCAAAGAGGAGATGTTAAAGGGATCCGAACTTTGTACGTATGGAGTTGCCAAGGTTTAGTTCTCTGTGTCTCAACAGGTACCTGCTCTGTGCTGAGCTCAGGGTGACCCAAGATGCCACCGTGTGCATGGGTACATGGAGCACTGCACTTGCAAGACAGCATCATCCTTGACTCAGCAGCAGTGGTAGATCATACCACTGTTCCTTGACACATTTCCCTCGCCAGAGCCCCTCTTCTTCTTCATTTTCCTCCTCTGGGCCTGAGAACATCAGGATCCCATCACATGCATGATACACTGTAGATGATGTGGTCCTCCTGTCGCATCAACCTGGCAGGAAGGAAGGAAGGGGCAGGCAGGTGCTCGTACTGCTTCTATTTTTACCTCATTCTGAAATCAATTAAAAAACATGATTTGAAGTTAAAATTTCCTCTTACCAGCTCTAACCTCTCTCTTATTCAATTGTGAGATCACATCAAACAAGATCAGAACAGACAGATAGGGCAGAAGAGTAAATTACAGCTGGGAAGAGCCACATGTGCTGTAAGGAAACCTGAAGCATCTGATAGAGGAAGGTCTGGGGTTAAATACCCCAGGGAAAGCCAGGGACTGTGCTGGTCCCTTGTCTGTTGGTAACGTCTGGGCATGGCAATGTCATTAGAAGTTGTTCTACTGGCAGTGTGGGAAGAATATGGTTTTTGTAGCCCTATGTTTCAGTTCAGAGCACTGCAAAAAAACTTGTACAGGAACATCAGTGTTGTACGAATTCCAACAAACCAGCTGGATTGTGGGAAGTACTAGTTTTGTGATCAGTTGTTTTACAAATCCTTAATTTTGTTTAATCTCCTTAGAAAAAAGTAAATTGCTATTATTCCTTCTTATTAGCTTCTTCAGTGTAGTGTAACTTTCACTTTTATAAATTCCTTACATCCAGATCTTTGGGTTATCTGAAATGTAGTTCTGTAGTCATAGGTGACACTGAATATATATCTTGGTATAAATTTCTGCTTGCTCATAATTCAACACTGACAAATTATCCTTTCAGTTATAGCTGTGCTTGTAAACCCAGATAACTGATTTTCCAAGGGCCAAGCATTTAGCTATTCCAGAGGGATAGAGGTTCACTGATGCCCACCAGGATGAGATGCCCAGCTGAGAAGCCATCATCTGGAAACCCATCAGCAGCCTTTGGGGTGGCTGCTCTGAGCAATCCCCAGCCCTAACAAAGAGCTGTGCCTTGTGTTACAAGGTAGACCAGGAGCACTGAACTGAATGCAGGGAATAACCTTTCTGCAAGTTTTTGGGAAAGGGCTGTGTTATCCCCAGGTGGAGAGGACAAGAATGCCAGGGACTCACCCTCACCGCTGTGGCTGTTGCATGAAGTGCAACCACTGCACTGCCTCTGAACTTTCATCAGTAGTTGAGTTTGGGATCCATTGGCATCAGCAGTTGGGCAGCAACTCTGCAAAGTCCAGAAGGCTCAAAATCCATTCTGCATGCCTCTTTTCACGGATTCCTGTTTGGGAGAAGGCATGTATGGATAATTTCTGGTTTCCAAGGTAACACCAACTTGTTGATACAATAGCTGTGAACCATTGCACAGCATAAAGTATGTATTTGTTTACATTTCTGCCCTATTTATTATTAGATTCCTTGTGGGTTTTTTATCTTCTCATTTTTGTGTATTTCTCCTAAACAACACAACAGTTGCCTACATTTAAAACTTGGGTTCTGATATGAAGGAGAAGGGTTCTGATCTGTTCTTCAGCATTTAGAATGGAAAAAAACGGTGGGTAAAATCAGGGCCACTCAAAGGTCAATATCGTGGGCACAGCAAATCTCAAATCCATATGCCCTTCACTTGCTAAGTGAATTCGAGCTAATAGTTTCCAATGGTTATTTTGTGTCATGGACAGGCTTTTCATTACCAGCCTTTAGACTCCTTGCTATGTTGTGGAAAATCCACGTTATAGTCCTTGAGCATCTCGCAGCACCTCTGTGGGAGAAGGCTTTTGGAGGTAGACCAAGCCTCTCTGTTTATGTTTGTCCTTGGGTACATATACTTTTCCATGAAAGCCACGCTTGTTAGCAGGCCAGCTTGAAGAATAAATGTCACACCTCGTTTATTCTGTCAAAGATATGGGCAAGTAAAGCTCTCAGTGTCTGTGCTGGAGTTGGAAGG
>JAWWLV010000045.1:5603992-5641363 GCA_035041135.1 Platyrinchus mystaceus
TTACAACCCCTTGGATGGAGGCAGGAGGCAGGTGCCAGGTGTATTTTGCTGCTTGGTTGCTTTTGCTGGTGTGTGACAGCCTCTGGCAAGGCAAATGACATAATGGTGTGCCTCTGCTGTCGTGAGGGACCACTGCAAACACCCCTCTGCTGTTAATGAGTCAGGAAGGATTGTCTGGGTCTAAATTTGGGTACACGGCTGCTGGCACAGCCCCTGGAGCCAGGGGCTCCTGCTGCAACCACAGGGACAGTGGCAGAGGAGACAGCTCATGGCTCAAAAGAGGAGGAGGGGAAAGAAGAAGCTGAGCCATATGGTAGAAAAAGTAGAAGCAGACACAGCATCTCAGTGGTAGGTGCTCATTAGACTGTCTCTGATGTGCTGGGAAGACTGAGTACACCCTGCTAGAGGAATTGTAATATTCTTCTGTAAGCTAAAAAATATATCAGTGAAGAGTGGGTAAAGGATAGGTCTTTTTATCTATGGAAAAGCATTCTATTCTATCCTGTTTACCAACAATGTGTAAAAGGAACCAAGGGCTGCTGCTCTCAAGAGTCTTGTGAGGGTGTTTTGTGGTTACAGCACAGGGATCGGAAAATCTGGAGTTCTTGTCTTACAATGTCGTTGATTTACATTGTGGTCTCAGATCACTTTGTCTTCTAATTTCCCTGCCCACAGAAAGAGAATACTTTCCTAATTAATTCTGGGTAAGATTAATTGGGTTTTTGTTTGTTTTGGTTTGGGGTTTTTTTCTCGAGTCAGTGTTGCTCTTCAAGGACTAAGTTGTTAAAAGAAATTAGAGTACTGGAATCTGGCCTCTGGCTTTGTCCACCGAGAAGCACTGTGGTCCATCTGTGAATGAGTAAAAGTGAATGAGCTTGTTTGCTAGGACCTATTGACTATTTTGAAAAACATATTCAGACTTGCTTTGACCCCCTCCAGTGTTTCTGTGGGTACCCTGTGCTCTGCAGTAGCTGTGCAGTGGCTTTATCCCTCCTTCCCATCCATGTCTGTGCAGAAACCTCTGGAGAACATAACCCAGGCTGTGTGGTGACTCAGTGTAACAGCATGACCAGTGATGGCCATCAGCATTGCATAGATCTATTTATCTTTGTGACGTAGATATGTGGAAATCTAAAGCAACAGACATATGACATCCAAAGTTAAAAATCCACTTACATAAAGCTGGGATTTCACCTACTGTGCATAGATGTGGGTGTACCCAAATGCATCATACTGGCGATGGAAGGGAACAAAAAGAGTCATCAATTAAAACTGGGTAAGGGAGAGCTATAAAGCAGCAGTTTAAACCCAAGCTGGATAGAAGCTGAACAGCAGGATCCTGAATTTTAATATCCATTTCTTTATGCTGCAGGTAGGTGGAAGTGGTTATTGCAAATAGGGGGATGTAGGAGCAAAGTGCCAAAGCACATGGTACAGCAGGCTGGCTCCGTCACCTCCCTCAACTTTGGGGACTGTGATTTGTGTTCCCCCTGTGCAGTGGGAATGCAGTGTGACTGGATCTCTGTGGAGGTAAGGTGATTTGGGAGTCCCCAGTGTGCCCAGGTCCACTCTAGGTTAAAAAGAAAGTCACACTTATGCCTCTTCCCCAACTCTCTCTTGTTGACATGCAAAGCAGTGAGCTTGAAGTGCTGGATGTCCCAGGATACATTAAAATAACGAGTAAGATAACTAGTTATCAGCCCTGTGTTTGAAATACTTATTGTGCTCAAAACCAAACACCAGAAAGGACCTTTGGAGGAGAATTCTTAGGGGTATGAGATTAGACTTGATATATAAGCCTTCTCTGTGCAGGCACTGGTCAGGAGAATGGTTGGCTCAGCATGAACTGGGGGAGCGTGCCAGCAGCCCTGACAGTGTGGGCAGTTGTGGGGCAGTGCCCTATTTCTGTTCAGGGACAGACCAGGCACAGCTGCTGTGCCTCTGCTCCTCCTTTGGGAGGTGGAAATAACAGCCCTTTCTGCCACATGCGGATGCTGTCAGTATAAATGTGTTAAACTATATGACTTTTTGAGATAATGATATCAGTTTAGGCATGTAAGTGCCTCAGACAAATATACTGTACAAACACCAAGTGGATTAAAGTATGACTTTTGGCACAGTGATATTGCTTAAAGACTAGTTTTGTTCCATTTCAAAGGATTTCTCAAAATAAACAGTCTGAATCCTGCTCCCTCTCTGCAAAAATATGGACAGCGGCACCAAAAACCCATTAAAAAAAAGCAAAGCATCTAAAAGAGTTCTCCAAGTTAGACTTTTTAGATTTCAGAGTGGAACACATCAGTTCATCCATTAAGTGTTGTTCTGGCACTGGTACTGGTCTCCATCACCCTGTGGCACAAATCACTGCAGAGTTTCTTCCTGGCACACTCTTTTCAGAGCTTTCTGACACAATTCAAACTTCAGCCTGTCCACCGTCTCACCACTTGCACTAACATGAGGGTCTTCAAAATAGTTTGCAGAATTAACATTCTGACATCTAATTCCCACCTGGGGATGCCAGCCCTTGTTTAGCCTTAGGTACCTTTGCATGGTGATTTGGTCTCTCCCAAATGCAGGACAAGGAGAAGAAGAAATGGGAGAAGGAACCAGAGCTAGCTGCAGGAGAATTGACTCTGGGTTTGAGACACTCCCTTGTGTACCCTCAGCCATGCATACACCACACCATGTGGCTGTTAATGCAAAATTTACTTCCTTGCTATTTACTTAATCTATAGCCTCTTGGTAGTAAATTATATTCATTGCCTCCAGGTCCTGTTCCTGTTCCTGATGAATAGTTATTTGCAAGGCAAAGGAAATACATACTGTTTTTATTCTATTTGGGCTTTGAATGCATAAAATAGTCCTTTTTTCAGTCTGAACATGCAAGTGCCCTTTAGAATGTGAATATTAGCATTGTGTTCATAAAATATATTTTCTTTCCAAAGCATTACTTCTCATGTTGTTACCCATTTTAGAGATTCAGCATTCTTTATGATTTTTAGAGAAATTCCTAAACCAAAAGGTATCCTACTTTCCTTCCTACTGAATTCTCGCTCAGTAGATAACATCACATTCCAGCGTATCATAGTCTTGTACAAGTAAGTTGTGAAGCCTTTGCCCTGTAGAACTTGTTGGTACAGAGAGGTGCAAAGCACATAAAATTGCTTGTAAGCTTTTACTTCTGGCAATATGTTTAGAATTCCTTTTAAAAATTCTAAAATTGTATTTTCTGATAAATCATTGAATTAAAGAATCAGAAGGGACGTTTTGAAGATCATCTAGTCCAACTCCCTCTGCCACTGAGCAGGCATGTTTCACTAGATCAAGTTTCTCAAACCTCCATGCAACCTGACCTTGAACACTTCCAGGGTGGGACATTCACAGCTTCCCTCCCGCTGTCTTGTAAGTCCCCTTTAGGTACTGAAAGGCTGATGTAAGTTCTCCCTGGAGTCTTTTCTTCTTCAGACCGAACAACCCCAGCTCTCTCACTGTGTCTTCACAGGAGAGGTGTTCCAGCCCTCTGATCAGTTTTGTGACCCTCCTCTGGACCCACTCCAACAGGTCCATGTCTCTTCTGTGCTGAGGGCTCCAGAGCTGGACACAGTCCTACAGGTGCTCTCTCATGAGAGCAGAGGAGAGGGGCAGAATCCCCTCCCTCAACTTCATGGTCCTTCTGATGCAGCCAAGAACAGACTTGGCTTTCTGGAATGTGAGCACACATTGCCAGGTCCTGTCCAGCTTCTTATCCACAGGTATTCCCAAGTCCATCTGTGTCGATGAACAACAGCTCCAGTAACACTTCTCCTCTAGTTGGACTGTCTGTTTCTTGATTAAAGATTTATCCTCATCATGCTCCAAGAGTTTTCTGAACTGTTTACAGCTTTCTGGCTGCTTTTGCAGCAGATGTCAGGGTGGTTTAAGGCCCCTGGAAGGATAGAGCCTGCATCCATGGTACATCCAGTAGCTGAAGCAAGGACACTTTGTCAGCATCTTCCTCTTGATGGAGTGGTCCGTAGCAACACCAGCCATGACATTTCCTTGGTTGGCTAGGCCTGCTCATCACTGTTTTTCAAAGGCAGCTCTGTGCAGCCACTCAATTTTTTTTTTCTTTTTTTTTGCATAGGGGACAACACCACTGCCTCTCCTTCCTTGCATGTTTACATGTATATAAATAATTGATAATAAAATTTGTCATAAAAAGGTCCTATTTTGGACACAAAGAACCAAGGTTTAACCAGCACCAGCAGCTAAATTTGACATAATGGGACTTGTCCAAAGTTCCTTCACCAGTTGTTTCCTTTACTGGAGGGAAGCCTTTGCCCCTTGGCTGGGTTCTGCCTGTTCTTGGAGTTCCTCTGACATACATGACAGCTACAAGATTTCCCTTTTAGGCCCAGTCTCTTAATTACGTGCCTGGCTGTGTGGTGGGGACTTTGCCTTGGCTCCCACAGAGAGGCAAGGCGATGGTGTCAGGCTGTGCAGGGTGTTCCAGCCAGGCTTCTGCAGATGAATCATCTGAAGGATTGTTTTTGAAAGACTGGGCTCTTGCATTTGATTCACTCTCCTTGGTGAGCTGAAAATAGTGTGCATTGTTCTCATAATCCTTAGCAACTTGAAAACTGCCATAAATTGAATACATTTTTATCTTTACCTACAGCAAAAAAATAAGCTAATTCAGTTATTCCTGCAGTTCCTTAGCTAATGCTAATTAACTGGTGACTTTGTATTTTTCCAGCGGTTTTGTAAACATTTCCATTATTATTTCAATGAGCCCTTTACAAATCTGAGATATAGTGAATAGATATATTTCTCCTGTGTGCATTGGTAAGTCCAAGCAACATGCTGGACTGTCCAAGAAAGAAAGACCCACTCCCATAAACTCATAAACCATAGATTATCAAGACTCATAATCCCCTGGATACAATTTTTGCAGGGAAGTTGTTTACAGTCATGTTTTAGAACAAAAATAAATTAAGGTGATGTTGAGAAGTGATACCGCACATCGGTGGAGCTGTAGAGTACATACAGGACAGAGACTGTAGACCCACCAGACATAACAGTTATGCCCAAAATTGATCTGGAGGATTGTGAATTTTATCTTTGGCTATTTTGAGTGCTATTTTGAGCTGCACTTGCTTTATTTCCCCTGAAATATGCTCCTTCTCAGTTGGGTTACAAGTAATTTTGTGAATAACTTACATGTGGTCAGATAAATTGTTGAAAGCCCTAAGGGGGTAACTTGAGTCTCATAATATTTGTTTAAAGGCTTAAGTGTTGTAGTACACTTAGGAAGATCATATCTCAAATGACGGGCACAAGTGACCACACATGTTGTGCAATGCAGAGGAAGCACCGTGTATGTGTCTGTATAAGGGTAAATTCTGCCCTCCAAAACTTGGGAATGGTTGCTCCTCAAGGCTTTTCTCTGGCTACAGTGATCCAGTGCTTAATACCAGTTTGAAAATGGGTTACAGTTGTATCTTGAAACCAAAATGACCCAGTGATTTCTGCCATGATCTGGCTCCTGGGCTCAACTCTGTTGAGCAAAGACTTGCCTCTCTTACCAAAACTTTGCATTAAGCAACAGAGTGATGAAAATTAACAACCACCAAACCATCTGGGACCGTTAGATAATCTCATTTCACATTCAGTAAAGAATACCCTCCTCCTTTTACTGTACAAACCAAATGCCTCAAAGGGATCTTCAGGGACTGTGTGGAGAAATGTGACGACCCACGAGACTGGAAGCAAGACAGGACTAGTGGGATGAAGGTGGTGGTGAGCAGCACTGATCTGCTTTCTGTGCAAGGAGTAGGTGTCAGCTCTGACACTGCCTGGGGCTTTCTCTACTGTGCAGAATGAAGAGACTATGTGTCCATGCTCACATCTAGGGGCACAACCTACTGTGGCTGACTTCAGCTAGAATTTTTCTGCTAACTTTGACAGAATCAGTTCCCTAGGTGAAAGATTAGGTTTTGTCTCTGGATAGAGCTGTAATAATTGGGGGGAAAAAAAAATCATCATTGCAAGAGATGGTAGAGTGCTTGTGATAAGGAAGTAAAAAATACTTTGGCAAACAAAATTCCCAGGTAAAATAGAGGAAGGATGGGAGTAGACCAAACATGCTGCTTACAGCAAAGAACTTTTCCAGTTCTAGCTGGCTTAGGTTTGCTGCTTGGCTTTTCCCAGTTCAGAGGGTCTCACAGCACAAGAAGGATGATGTTGCAGTCCACTTTCATAGCATGTCACAGAGAGTGTGAATTGCATGACCTGGTGACCAGTGTGGGAGGTGTTGGAGAGAGAGATCTCATTGTAGTGGATCCAAAACAGAGCCAGGGTGTGACCTAGGAGGGGATCCTGGAACCTCAGGCATTAGGTGCTTAAGTGAGTGTTTAAGCTCATTTCCTGACCTTTATTTAGTTGGCATTTGCAGATGTGTCCTACATCTCCCTCCAAGCGGGAGATCCCCAAGTCCTGGAATTGGATCAGACGGTCAGATTCTCAAGCAAATCCACAAGTTCCATGAGATAACCTGCATGTCTCCTGTCCCAGCCAATTTCAGGACTGGGGAGGGGGGTCCCTAGGACTGGACTTGGTGTTTCTGGTCCTGGTGACTGGGCTGATTGCTTCCATACCAGGGCAGAGAGGACATTGCTGATCCCAAGTTAAGCATAGCAGCTGGTGGGTAGGAGTCAGTGCTAAGGCAGCATCCTGTGCTTCCCTGGTGGTGTGAAGAGCTGCTTGGTGGTGAGGGAGGGGAGGAGGGAGTATGTTGGGAGGAAGCTGTCACGGATCTGCCTCTCATTGCTGCTTGCAATCCTACGCTGGCTGAGTCAGAGCTGGCGGGAAAGGCGAGACACACAGGTCTTTGGGAAAAGTCCACACTCAAAAACAGATTTGTGAGGAGGAGAGAACCAACAGGCCCCCTACTCTAAGGTCTGCAAACCTGAAGGGCTGTGCCTGGTGTTACAGAGTGGATGAGGATGAGGAAGACCATACTGGAAGGCTGTGGTGTGCAGGTGTTGGTGTCTCACACCCCTGAACTGTGAATTTGTCATCGTGGTTGGCTGTTGGGAGGCTCAACCTTCAGCATGGATCAAGCCACCACATTCGAGCTGCTCAGAGCAAACCAGCAAGATGGTGCAATCTCCAACACAGCATCCAAGGAGTTTCTCTTCCTTTCTGCCCTTCAGCCCTTGTGTTGTGGGCTCACTGGCACTCACACGGCCGTCCCAGCACTCAAAACACTGTTCTGATCAATAACACTTTCAAAAAGTTCTGCAGTAGCTGCTTAACATGTTTTATGTCATTCTCATTCAGACGTGCAAAGCCAAACAGGGTGAACTTTGAAATCAAGTTTATGTTCGGCAATAATCCAGGGAAAAATTAGCAAAGACTTCAGAGTTAAATTTTCCAAGATAGCATGTCAAGCCATTGAATTTCAGTTCAGCAGCATGCCAAAATATCTCAAGATGTCTCTTATGATGTATTTCATTGTTTCTTATAATTTGAGTAGTAGGAAAGTGATTAAAAATAAGACTGCATCCTTCTGTTTCTCTCTGATTCACTGTCTGAAATTTCAAGACATTTAAAAGGTATTTATACTCATACATTTAAGCTTCTGCAGTCATTTGTTTTACTATGCAGTTTGAAAGTGATTCTGTTAGGCAATTAAGGTCCAAACTAAATTGTCAAACACACCAAAGGATATTTGCATATGTTACTTATGTCATCCATTTCAAGCTGATTTCCCAGAGAGAAACATGGGTCTTTCTTTCCTTCCCCACATATTTCCTAATAGTTTTTGAACCACTGGCTAATTAGAAATGTATCTTTTGGAAGAGTGGAGAAGTTCTTGGGCGTAAGTGGCTCCCTGTGCCTTTTGTGATGGTATCTCCCTGCTAAAGAGAGATCCCACGAGTGCCTTCAACAGAAGGAAATACGTATTCTGGTGAGGTTTGAAAGCGGTAGCATGTGCTCCATAAACAGCTCAGCGTTTCCCAGTGACTGAAACAGAGAGGTGTTTCCTTTTCCAAGTATAGAGCGGTTATTTTGAGGGCTTGACAGGGGAATGTAGAGTTTCGTGCATCACCCACAAGGTTTGAAAAAGCATTAGGATATTGAGACTGAGGCAAGAAGTACAGAGATGAATTTAAGGGGCTGGCAGAGATGCCTGGGGAGAGTTTAAAAGACCTCAGGAGGTTACTTTGACCAAGCAGTGGTGAATATGGGATACGTTATGCACAGTATGTGGGTGGGTGCAGGCTGCTAGTGAGGAGAAACTGGCTGCTGTTGGAAAACTGTGGCAGACCTTTTCTGATTGCTCACTCTGACTGCAGGTGTTAGAAAAGTCAGGAGATATTTCCTGCAGCTCTGTTAATCGGCCAGCAGCAAGTGTGGCTCTTCAAACCTCTCTCTTTCTAGAGAAGACACATCAGCAAGCTCCTAGTCTAGGATGAACCATGCTCTGGAAGGACATTTAGGTTAATGGCTTACATGTGCATATGGGACATTGCTCAAAAGCATTGAAGTCACTGTGAGTTTTTCCATATGCTCAGTGAGCTGTGATTCAGGCTTGCTGAGGTGGGGAGAAGGATGCATCCATTTTTTTCAAGGAAAAGCAAATACTGGCTGCAAAAACTTTTGTTCAGCAAGAAATTCCAAAGAAAACTTTGGAGCTCATCTCTCCTGTGACATTATGTTGTGGTAATTTTAACATATTCTTTTGAACTTCAGAAGAGAGTAACATGGTGGTCTGTAAGCAGTTCAGAGGTTCCTGGTGGCAGAGAAGAGAGGTGTTTGTGATTTTGGTGATGGGCTTTCCAGACACCCTCAGAAGGAGGAGAAGGAAATCCTGATGGGGTTTATGGTATAGCAAAAGTGGTGATTCCAGCAGTAGCTCACAGGGGAGAGCAGGAGGATTTGTGAAGGGTCATGTTGGGTACAAGACCTTAGGAAACAGCCATGCACCCAGAGGATGTCAAAGTTTCCATGTTGATACTGATACTGAGACATCCACCTCAGATTAGGCAGCAATGGCACGAAAGGAGTAAAAGAATGAAAGAAAAAGAAATTATGATGAGTATGAGGACACACTTTCCTAGAAGTTGAAGTTATCCTCTGAATGAAGTATGAGCAGAGCTGTCACTCAAAGCTGAGCAGGACAGAGAAGTGGGGAGAAATCCTGCAACTTCAGAGGCAACAGCCAGAAGTTCGATGGACAAAATTACGCAGGAGTTTTTCTCCCCACTTCTGGCTTCTGCAGTTTGAAGTTGCCTCTAATACCAGGAAAATTAGAGGAGGAACTGGCCAGTATTGCTGATGCATTGGGTACGGTTGCCCGAGATCAGTAATGGGCCACATAATGAATTTCCTTATAAAGTACATTTCGTGTTTTAGTGATGGAACAATGGGCTCGGGTTGATTCTTCTCTGAAGAGTAAGAATTGTCTAAGTTACATTTATCTTCAATTTTTACTACCTTTTATAAATGGCTTTGTTCTGTTTTCTTTTTCCGTATTTTCCATAGGAAAATTTACTATGTAAAAGAAAATTCTTTCAAGATCTAGTCTGAATATAGAAACTACTTTTGTGCAAATCTGAATATAAACTTAAGAGTAGAGACAAACTAAATCTCTTGAGGATATTACATCAATCTCAGAGTTAATAAGCTGGAAGAGAATGCATTTTAGATTTTATATTAACTTCCTTCAGACTAGGAACCATTTTTCCTTGCACTTCAGTTTCCATCTCATTAATTTATTAATAATTAAACACCCGAAAAATAAAAGATCTGTTATTTCTCAAGTAACGTCAATCAATAGATTTCTAATTAACCAGCCTTAGGGCACCAAGAAGCAGTTTCTCCAGCAACAGTTGCTACTGCCAGCAAATTTTAGTGGGACAAAAAGAGTTTAACTGTTTTTCTGTGCCAGAGCAGAGACCAGAGGCCAGCTGAGATTTTTCTTAGCAGAAGGGCCACATCTAAGGCTCGGAGCATCTCCAGTATCCTTGGCCTATGTGTGGGCTTTAAGTGGATCCTGGTTTGTGGGGTGATGCATCCCATCCTCTTCTGGTTGGAAAACACAGGAGCATGGACAGGGAAGGATCTGTCTGTTCTCTCAGCCTGACTATGGGGATGCTGGGGTGCTCTGTGCTGAGAGGTCAGTAATGCATGGATACATTACTCTAACCCTGGAGATCCCACAAGTCCTGGAGCTCACAGGTCAGAAAAAACACCAGAAGGAGATGTGAAAATATTTGGAAGGGAAAAATGTGCTTTAGGGCACAGAAGGAGCCTGTGATGTTGTCAAAATAGATACAAAAAGCTTTCAAAATCTAGTTTTGCCTATTTCCATTATAAAACTGTTTAGCCAGCTACTCTCCAACACTTTCAGAAATCTCCTGTGATTTGCTGGCAGAGAAGGTGTCAAAGGTATATTTCATCTCATGATCCTGTGAACACTTTCTGATGTAACTTTGCCCCCATAAATAACCTCCTACACAGGGAGCTGAGAATCACATTCTCAAATTATAGCTCCTGATGTGCCAAGTGCCTCCGAATAAAGAGATCTTAGTCCATGGAAAATATCCCTAGAAACTCTTTCCAGATTTATCAGTGAGCTCTTTCGCAGTCATTTAAAATAAATCTTTCCTGGCTGATAACTGGAAGGACAGCCGTGTGTATGGGGCGAAACTGCAGAAGCTCTTTGGCAGTCTCAAATGCTGCCTGCTAAAGTGGTACTGAGGCTCCTCCTGTGGGGATCAGGGAGAAATACAAATGATAAAAATACTAGAAATAAGTAGCAAAAGCAGCTGAGGAAGGAAGAGGAACATCAACTAATCCGTGAAGGATGTCAATGAATGTCACAATGTCCCTGACAAAGTATAAAATAAACTCGGTATCTGTTCTCCCCTCCCTATAAACCCTCAGAAATCGCTGCTTTGTTTCTGAGTAAATTTTCTCCCCTGTGCTTTTTGTTGAAAATGGTAGCACCAATTCAGCCTGAAATGAGAGTCCTGTGGGTTTGGGTTTTTTACAGGGAAACACAGATGAGTTAATGATGTTGTTTGAGCTCTAGGAAAGCCTTGGCATCCCAGGATTCAGGCTTTGCTGCCATCCAGAAAGCAGCACAGTGTGGTTTTATTGCGGCTCAGGTGTGACTCCTGCCAGCTTTTCTGGGAATGACACCTTCTCTGTCCTCCCAGAGAGGACATACTGCCTTGTCACCATCTTCCCCTGCTCTTTCTTAGCACTTCTCCATAGTCCAAGAGGAGATGTGCACAATTACCAAGGACACCTATGCAATGAAGCTTTGCAAATTTGGCTTTTCTCAGTGTGGTTGAAAAAACAAACCATGTGGATTTGTTTGACATAAACTCAGTAATGGGAGTGGTGACCCTGTTCCAGTTGTGATTTATCATGAGAGTAGATTTATCACATCCTCTTTGGCCCTGCCTGAACTTCTGGTTAGGAGGTTCTGGTCTGGGACTAAAACTTGCAGAGACCCTTCTGTGCAAGGACACATCTATGCAGGAACAGAGAGATAAGAGCCAAATGCCAAAAGGGACTTGGGCATCCAAAATTACATTTAGCTGGAATATAAAGTTTGACAATCAAACCTGTCATAATGAAGACACTCAGCTGCTGCCATCCCTGAGGGGGGGAAGAGCTTCCTAATTTGCCTGTTGTTATTTACTCCAATCTCTGAACAGTAATGAGCAACTCAGCACTAACTTCATTAGCTAAATTATCAAGTCCTTCCTCTGCCAAGCCCTGGAGGAGGTTGGTTTGGGAGCTGGACTCCAGCACACCTCACATACACCAACCCGGTCCAACAGAGCTGCAGCTCCTGCTGGTTCCAGACCTCTGTCCCAGGAGATGGGACATGACCTGCACCCTTTCCATATCAGCTTCAAGAGCCGGTATCCATCCAGACACTTTGATTCCCTCCTGGAAAAAATTGCCAGGGGAATGCCTGAACCATCTTAATGCTTAATTTTAGTGTCTGGGGTTTTTTTTCTTTGTTTTCTTTCTTCTTGTTTTTTGTATTTCCAAAGACACAGATATAGTTCTCTTCCAAAATATGTTAAGTCATAGAGCAAAATGGTGAAGCTTTCTAAAAAACAAAATATCAATTCCATAGAAACGCAGCATAAGCTTAATCAATACCTCACTTTTCTTTTTCCATCATAGAGGGATTTTTTTGAAACTTTATTCTACCTCTAAACTTGTAAAAAAGATAAAGCAGAGAGAAAATGCATCACCCGTGCTTTGTGGACTGCTCACATTTACAAAGCAACAGCAAAAATCTTGTCTGAAATTCTGTATACTTAAATTTTACTTTTGCACATCTTACCATGCTTAATTTTTCTGCTTTTATGCTCTGGGGCAGACAATTTAGCTCAGCATCAGAGGAAGTCAAGAGCCCAAGAGACGAATTTTAATTAGAAGGCAATCAAACCACCAGATGGCTCTCTGATGTCTTAAATCTCCACTTGGGTGAAATAAATTGACTTTCCTTGAAAACAGTGCTGGAGTAAATTTTAAACAATGCCCCAAAGCTGAAACATAAAGTAGTTCTGCATAGTTGTGAAAATAATTTGTAGACTCTGAGGCATTTGTCAGAGTGTTTTATTTGCTTAATTAAAGGCATTAATGTTTGAATCATTGGTTGCTTTATCACTATTGTCCTGTGACCTGTTCTCAGTATGACTGCTGTTTGAAAATATTTTTAGTGTTTGGGTCCAGTTCTACCAAATTGCAGAAAATAAACCAAAAATAAATTAATTCTTCCCAGTTTTCAGTTTCAGTGCTCTGTCCATTATGAGAACAGTGGCAGTTTGTGGTCTGAGCCCCCCCAGCGATGGGGGAGGGAGGATGGGTATTTCCCAGGTGGGGTGAAGAGAGCTGGGGGACAAGGTGACCCCCCCAAATCAGTGAGCTGCGAGGAGAGGTGGAGCACAGTACAGAAGCAGGATTGTGAGATAAACTCTGAGCATCATCAGTACCCTAAACCAGGAGAGGAAACCTTCATCAGAGTGAAAGGGGAGGGCAGTGTGGCAGAGAGGAGATTGGGAGTCTGTAATACCCAACTGACTGTATTGGGACCTGCTGAAATTACTCGTATCTATTTTTTCTTGGTGGTTGCATTCATCTTTTCCTGCAGGTGGGGTTCTTCACAGAGTATTTGTGGTATCACATCTTTATCCCACGTCCCATCTGTTGCTTGGGGACCTCAGGGCCAAATTCAAAGCAGGTTTATAGTCGGAAGGGGGAAATGCCACTTGACTGCAGGGATTCAGACCTCAGCATCTTTCTGCCTTTTTCAGTATGAATGTTGAAATTTGCCATCTTGCCTTTCTTGATGGCTCACGTGCCAGGGTGGACCAGATGCCAGCAGGACTTCATCCTCCTGCCCCAGAGGTGCCCTGCAGCGTTTGCATCTGCTGCTGCGGGAGGGAATATCCTAAACCCCAGCTGACTGTTCGGCGGTGGGTTCAGCTGCTATCTCTAGTTTGGCAGCTCACTCTGAGTTTCTAAATGATCTACGTTTTTGTGCCTATAAATAACGAAGGCAGCAAAAATCGTGACTATTATTGTGCCTTCTGCCTCTGGAGCAACCCCAGTCTTGTGATCTCACTGCTCCACCAAGGAGCTGCTGGGTTTTTTTTCATTTTCTGTGTATGGCATTTCAGCCTCATCTCCTGTCTGTGCTCTCGGGGGGTCCTGGTCCCAGGGTGACCAAGAGGGACACTGCAGAAAGCTCTGGGTCCTGGAGGCGGTTCTTCCACTCAGGGCAACCCCATTACAGCTGCAATGCCATTTTCCTTTCCACATTGCTGGGCCAGGTTTGTGGTGGTGTCTACATTATCTTTGTGGGATGTGCACACCATGGTTGTGGGATGAACAGTCTGTCTGAGGCCCAGACTGTCTGAAGTCTCTTGTACTAGACCCTAGGGAGGTCTGTTCTTGCAAGCTGAGGTGTTTTGGGATATGTCTATTATTCTACACTGTTGTCAGTTCATTATACTGACAATACCTGCTTGAATCCGAAAACACTTAATTAACATGTTCTTTCTGCTGGATAACCACATCCTTAAGGAAGCTGAACCATGGAAAAAGTGTAATAATGCAGCTTGATTTTACATCTTCAGAAAGGGCTTCGGTCAGCTCTGAAAGTCAAGTTCAGCTCGTTTTGTGTCCAAACTTTCAACCTCGGAAGCACTGGATATCAGGGATTGCCTTGTGGGAGGGTCAGGCACCTCTGCATTCAGGTGGCACTTAAAGCAGGACATTGCAGCACAGCAACAACAACAATTATAAAAAAAACCCCAAAATCATAAAAATATCAGCTCTGTTTTCCCAATAAATAGTTTATTTTAATGGAGTATTATACAGAGGTGCTTTTAATATACTGGAATAGCACTGTAACAAAAAGCACTTTAACAAGGGTTTCCAGCCTGGTGCTTAACAGCTACAAGGGGGGGGAAACATTTGGCATTCCTGTTTTCCTAACCTCATGAGAACACACCGGCAAGATTCCTCTTAATTGAACCCTTAAACTTTTAATGCAACCCTTGGACTGATATGCATTTGCCATATGTTTTACTTAGCTGTTAAATGGTTGACTAAGGCCTTTAGTTGGCCTGTTAAACTGAATTGATGACATTTTAATATTGCACAGGGAATACTGCAGCCAAATAGAAAACAGACATCTGTGGCACTGAGACGGGTCAATTCTGGCGCTTGGCTGAGGAGCTGGACCAGGAAGCTGAGTTCTTGCAACCAGAGCAGCAGAAATAACACAGCAAGAGCAGGAGAGCATTTTCATCAGTGGCTTTGGATGTTCATACCTGGTTATAACTCATTATTAAAGGGCTGCCTAAAGCACTTCATAAATCATCAGTGTGAAATCTGTTTTCCACACTGGTCTGTAACAAGTGACTACAGTGAATGGCTTCTTCCATTGCATAAATACACCTGGTTTGCCTGCTGGAGAGGTGGATGTGCTCTCTCTGCAAGACCAAACTCAGCTCAGTCATTTTTCAGTTATTTGCGAAAGACGTGGACTTAAGATTGCCATCTAATAAAAGAACGACAGGATGAACATATTTTTTTAAACTGATTAATCTGGCTCCCAACAAAGGTTAAGGGAGCCACTGGCATTCTTTTTGGTGGACCCCATTCGTGCTCCATGACATTGGCATCAATACGGCAGTTGTGGTGCTCAGGAAGTGTTAAAGCAATGAGGAAGTCTTGAGTTCTTTTCTGAGGGATCCTACAAAAGCTCTCTCATGGGTTGTATGCACATAGAAGGCACTGACTCTTTAAAAAAAAGGTAATAATAGTGGCATTCTTTAGCTAAGTGCATGGGCCATTGCTTGTCAGACATTATTGCCAAATTCTGGACACTCGAGATTGCTGTGTAGGGCTGATGAGCTCTGTAGCCAAAGCCTGTATTTTTTTTTGTCCATGAGTTTTTGCAATGTGCTTTGACTACCATATTAGAAAAAAAAAATAGCCCTGTGTCTGTCCATTTTATTAACTCCCTAATGTTCTTAGAGTATAAATCACACAGCCCAGGGTAATATTAGCTAGATTATTTTTTAGGTTTGATCAGTTTGGAATGGCAGAGGGGATTTTGATGCTAATTTTCACATAACTGTGTTTCTAGTATAGGCAACAGATGCTAAGGAGCCAGGATTGGAGATCCTGGGATACTTCAGGACTTAGGAGCATCCCTATAAAATGGAAAAGGAAGATTACAAATTTACTTCTTTAAGTCACATCTGAATACATGAAATTATGAGGCCATGTGGTTTTGTCAGCAGGAATGCCAACGATCTTAACAGATCCTACACTGGCCAAATTATGTAGACAGCAAGTAAATGTTAATGCTGAGGATTCCCTGTGGGATGTACTGAGCTGTTATGGTGGCAGTTCAGACCAGCTCAGCATCACACCCATCAGCACAACCCTTTGGGTCCCCCACAAGTGGGATAAGGCCCCAGACCATGTGTGCTGGTGTGTACCTGATCCATGAACAGTGTGCCTTTCGGAAGGCTCACTCCTGGAGTCATCTCCTGCCATGGGCCTCCCCAGGACCAGCAAGGCTGGGCTGGGAGGAGCATTTCCATGGCTGTAGTCTGAAGCTGAAGCAGTTTTACAGCTTGTATTTCTGTTGTTGCTTGGGGCTTGCTCACAAATGGGTTTTTATAGGGAGTTTAAGTATGAAATGTGAAACGTGGGGAAATTATACCCTTTACGATCCCCGGGAGGTAGAGCTCAGTGAGGAACTGTGCACAGTGCATGGGCAACAGAGGGAGGCAACAAGGCTTGCTTGAGGCTTTGAGATGGTCCTGTCAGGCTCTTTGGAGGCTGGGGGGGCTTGAGGGAAATGAGGACCATGTCTTCACTTTGTGCCCACTCTGCCTTGGGGTCTTGCTGCCTGGGAGCTGCCTTTGGGACACCATGCCTGGGAAGGGGATTTTTATGATGCTGTCATGTGGGATGGGCAGGAGTGTAACTAGGTACTGCCACTTCCACCCACACAGTGAGGGTCTGACTTTGGGAAGGTGACTCAGGTGTTTGCTGTGAGACAGAGAAGAGTCTTTGAACTGTGCTGCATTGGGCTTTTGGATGTAGCTCCCACAGATTACTGCATCTGAGGCAACCTGGGTCAGCTTTTTTCCATTTTCCCTGATAACTTTGATTACTTGTTGTGGCAATCGGGGTTGCTTTTTACAGACATCAACTTTAACAGCTTTTGTCAGTAATCCATCCATTAAAAATTATTGCAGAAATAGATAATGGTAACACAATGATATAAAATAGATAATGGTAACCACAGCAGTGGTAACACAAACTCCTAGAATATCGAGCATGGCCTTTAAGCGTTTGTTTCTTGGCATCTATTTGCACTTCTGTCTTGAAAATACAATTACTGTGGAGCTACTTGTGTTGATTAACAAATAATTAGCTGTAGACTTCCATTTTCTATGTCAAGGCACCTGTATGAAGTGTTAGAATAGATGGCACCCTTGGAGCAATAATGTATAAGTGAATATTTGAAATTTTTCTCAAGGCCAAGGGACAGTCCCAGCAAAACCCAGAACACCTGGCAGTTGTCCAGCCTGGTTTATTAAGATGCAGGAGCAAGTAGCTGCCTTTAAAAATAGCAGAATCATAAAATCTTCCCTCTTTTTCTGTAGTCCTCATTATTAGCATGAACGTGTATCTGTTTTCATCTCTGTGATTATATTCTTGGAAATCGTCTCTGTGATGAATCGATGATTTCCATTAGAAACATCTCAATGGCCTGGACTAAAACAGACACCAGTAAGGCAATAATTGCCCCAGGACATATTTGTGTTATGTTGGACATTCTGGAAACTTTCTCTTTTGTGAACTATGTTCCTACTATATCTTGTTAGTAAATACTTGCCTTCCTGGAAAGTTGGGTTTTCTCCTTCAGAAGGCAATAAATTCAGCTAATGCACAGAATAAAAGCAGTAAATCTGTGTCTGTGGTACCTGGTTTTAGTGCCAGGCAGACAACAGGGACTGAGCAAGCCCAGGGTGTTGGCAGGATCTCCCTTTCTGCCTTCTCCATGCCCAGCTGGTTTCACTCATGGTTTCCCAGCACTTCTGGAGGCTATCCTTTCTGCTGGCCAGTTTTGCCTGTGCTTCATTGGCTGCTGGTGGCACCTCATTCCTCTCATCTCTCATGGGGATACCATGGACAGCATCTCCTTGAAGAGCTCACCCCACGGTAGTCAAAGAGCAGAAATCACATGAGCAGTGGTGTTTCACATGCCTGACTTCAGGGGGGTTTGGGGGAGTATTGAGAATTAGGACCAGATGCTGGGGTTTTTTTTCCCTAAGAAACTGCCTGTTTTGTACATCATAAATCTTCCCTCAAGGCCGTGAGAGAATATCCATGCTGCCCACCCTCCAGCCAAACCACAATAAATCAGCGGGTCCTCCTGGTCCCTGCTGTGCCTTATCTGTGCAAAGGGCTCAGCTTGGAAATCAGCTGTTCCTAATGGGAGAAGGCATCTGGCCATCTGCAAATAAACATGGAGCTTGAGTCGCCAGTGCTGTTCCTGGCCCATCAGCCAACGCACAAGCAGCACCGTGAATCACATGAACCACTCGCAGGCTTTGTGCACGGAGCTGGGAAAGAATGTGTAATGTGAAAAATTGTGATTAACTGGGTGGGTGAAAGCCTCAGGTGGGACATAGCAAGGCGTGCTCAGCATCATGGATTACAGTAGGGTTGGAGCAGTGGGATTTAGACCAGTGTCCCTGCCATAAACAACGCTTTTAACAGGTTTGATCTGCTTGTGTTGACGGCTCATCCTCACTCACTATGGTGTGAGTCCACTGTCCCTCTTTAGAGATTAATCAAGTTATGTGCAATCCTGAGGTTTCCAAATCCAATACCTGTTTCTTCTGGTTCTTTCAATGACTTTACAAGTGCCCTGTTGAAACTGAATTTGCTGGCTAAATATGTAATATTGCTCTGAACAGTCACATAAGTTTTATTTAGCTGCAATTGCATCAAATCTGTAATAATTTAGCTTGATGTCTCTCTACACCACTCAAAATTGCAGAAATTCACTTTTCTCTGTGGAAAACAGAGATATCATGATTGAATAGCAGTGAAATAAACTCAAGAGTTGAAGTAGAGTGATCAAATCATGTTCAGAAGAGACTGGTAATTGGAAACTCTATATTCTGTTTGGATTTGATTCAGTATTGAAATACAGATACCTAGTACTTGTCCATATCCTGTTCAGGAACAGCCAGTTCATTACTGATGCAGATGTAAGTGAAGATACTTAACATGGTAATTTAACATTCCGAATGGAGAACTGGAAATGAGCATCACTGTATCTACACTCAACGTCTAGTTAGCTCTTCACAAAGGATACCTTCACAGGTGGCTGTTGAATGTAATATATATTTTTGAGAGAAACTTCAGATAGAAGCAGGAAAAATGAGGTTACCAAAACCTAAATAGAATAAAGTTGCTTTAATATAGCTAAAGAGTCTGCAGACAGTGTTAAAAGGGTTCCAGTGACAGGACATCAGAAATTATCATCAGAAAAAACATCAATGTAATTAGTCAGTGTGTGTAATTAACTACTGAACAAAGCAGACAAGGGATTACTGGTATCTTCCAAGTCAAGCCTGGCTACACTGCTAAATGATAGTCTTTTGTCCATCTAGGAGCTATGTATTGGAGGCAAAAATTGTACCATCTTTGTTTTGTCTGGGGTCAGATTAGATTATCATAATGGCTTTAAAATCTATGAATCTGTCATATTTGATTTTAAGTGAATGAATCAAAAGACTCCCTTAATGTAGGTATGCACATTCAGACCAGAGTCGAGTGAATAATTCAATAATTAATTTGATGAGCACAAACATAAGAACATGAACGCAGTTTTATTGGGTCATACCAAAGATTCATCTGTTCCAGGATTGCTCCTCAGATGACAAAGGCTTTTGTCTTAAATCCACCACCTGCTAATTCCGTTAGGTCCCCCATTTCTCATCTGTGATGTGAAATAATTCTTTATATTTCCCTTGTCCATGCTCCATCCTTTTCATGAATGGTTTAGTGGTGGACTTGGCAGTGCTGGATTAACGGTCGGACTCGACTATTTTAGAGGTCTTTTCCAGCCTTAATGATTCTGTGTCTCTGTGAATCTATGATTGTGTAGAGTGCTTTCAGATCTCCTCTCATCTCTTTTCATTGTAAAATGTGTTCTCTCTTCTCACTGAGACGTTCTCTGGTCCTGGTTGCTTTTTTTCTCTGTACTTCCCCAGTTTTGATTTTGCTTTTGGCCGAAGCGTCTTCTGGACTCTTTCCATAAAGATCATCAAGGTGGGATTTGTTCAAACGAACACAGAAATGGACATTTCTTCTCCCCACACCTTGAAGTGATGCTGCCCTTAGCAATATCACAACCTAGAAATGTTTCCTTGTGCTGGCTGGAGGAGATGACTGTGGCATCCATATGAATGGGTGCTCATTCTCTAGACTTGCAAGATTTGATGAGATGAACTTTGTCAAAAATATTGAAAGTGTGAGTGTTCCATGGATGTTTAAAAGGAGAAATTATTTTCTACTTTGCACTTAGTTTTCTCCTAAACCTTCTGCTGGATTTTTCATGGCCACAGAGTATTTCAGGGAACTGTCCTTGATAACTCCAACACATATTTCAACTCCAACATATATTTATTGATTTTTATAGGAGTTGTATATCCTAAAACTATATATATACAATAAAATGAGTTTGCCTTGTATTTACTTAAGTTACTTGCAGATTTCATAAGAAATACTTATAAGGAAGTAGAAATTTGTGGTTATCAATTCTCTGCAAATTTCTTGACACTTTAAAATAAGAGAGCGTATTAATGGTGTTTTAAATATACCTACAGTTTTTGCAACAAAAAACTTTTTTTTGATAAACCAAGATACTTATATAATTTAAACTTACATTGGTCTGTTTGATTTTAATATTTAGCTCCCAATTTATTGTTTCTACAAACTGCTTGGCAAGCTGATTTTTGCAACAACATACCTTGACCAGTTGACTGCACTTTTTTCTTTTTGGTTCAAAATAAATTTTCCATGTGTTTGTCCAGGACAAAGGGATGGCTCAATGTTGTAAATCCTAGAGAAAAGCTGGAGAAAAAAAGAAAAAAGGTAGAATTTATGTCAGACACAGCAGATATAAGGAGCTTCAGAGCTCTTTCTGCACTGACAAGTATTACTCAACATTACCTTTGCATCAGCTATTTCTGTGATGACAGCTGCCTGCAAACTTACTTGAGAGAAAGCAAGTGGAAAGCAAGTCAGTCTCAGAAAAAGGAATATACACGCAACCTCAAGTTTCTGTTAAATGTAATTCACAGAAAATCTGGGCTGTTTGAGCTCCAGCTGGGAGTGGCTTTACTGTACTTTTCTGTGCTCATTTTTGTTATTTAGGACAATTCCTAATGCTGCATTCATCTAATATTTCAAAATTGTTTACTATAGATTGCGTAATTTACAGTATCCGCTTTCAGTTGCATCGGTTTTCATTATTTTTAGGTCTGTTCTTCCTAGTTAATGCTGGCAGGACATCGAGGTTGGTTTCCATTGGAAAACAAGTCAGAAGGAAAATAAACCAAACCTATTAGTGCTGAAACATGACCTAGTTTTAAATTGCTGTCAGGTGAGGAATCTCCTCCAGATTTTAACCATCCACTTATTTTATGGAGAGGTGGAGGAATAAGAGAGCAGTTAGGAAATACATTGTTCCAGCCCTCAGACACTGAAAAATTTATTTTGAGTGGCAGTTTGTCTACAGAGCTGTACTTTTCCATTTTCTAGAAACAAAGTGAAAAAGGTTGAGGCAACAAAATCACATATATATAAATCTGTATTTATATATATATGCCCACAAAACAAGCAGGAGGTCACAGGTGAAAGTCACCATTGCTGAGCTTCAGCTTTGCCTTTTCATTTAATGCAGAGCCATGAAGAAAAACAGGGTGAAGCACCAACCTTTATATCATAGAATCATAGAGTAATTCGGGTTGGAAGGGACCTTTAAGGTCACCTGGTCCAACTCCCCCTGCAATGAGCAACTAGATCTGGTTGCTCAGAGCCCCATCCAACCTGACCTTTAATGTTTCCAGGGGTGGGGCATTTACCAGCTCTTTAAAGGGCTGTCATAAGCTGTCAGTCAGAAAGGTGTAATCACAAGAGACTTAAAAACCTGATGTCCTTTGTGACTTGGTTGCTGTTAGTTCTGTCACAGTTTTTAGAGCTGATGGGACCAGGGGAAAATTTGAATATTACGTTGGATCTTTGAAGATGGAATAAAATGTTGAATAAAACAGGACAGCATTGACCTTGAAGAATCATGGACCTCAGAGGATCTCTGCAGTAGGGATTCTGTGAAGGAAAATGCTGTCTCCAGAGATCTGAACTGCCAAACTACATTACATCCCCAAGCTGAGCTTTCCAGAGACATAACAGTCTTGTCCCAGTGGAAACAGAGGTCTGTTCTCCAAAGCACAACCTCACTACAGCTGCTCAGCAAATGTCACATGAAACTTTTAATGCAGGGGAAAAAAACGTTTTCATTTGCTCAGTTTGGTTCAAAAAAAATGACTGCATTATTTTTGCCCAATTCTTTCCAAAAACAGCCCCTCAGGGTGGGGAGCAACCCTTTGGTACAGACACCATCACAGGGGAGATGAAGGGCTGAAGAAACATCAGGCCTCCAGAATAAATTCCACGGCAATCTTGCCTTGCATTTTCTCTACAACTACTTTAAAGGAGGTTGTAGCCAGGTGGGACTTGCTCTCTTCTCCCAGGAGAAACTGTCAATAGGACAAGAGGAAATGGCCTCAAGTTGCACCAGAGGAGGTTCAGGTTGGATATTAGGAAAATTTTCTTCACTCAAAGAGTGGTTAAGCATTGGAACTGGCTGCCCAGGGAAGTGGTGGAGTCTAAAAAGACCCTTGAAGGGTCTACTGAGTAAACATAGCACTTCAGAATATGTTCTGGTGGGCACTGTGGTGTTTGGTTAAAGGTTGGACTTGATGATTCTGGAGGTCTTTTCAAACCTGAATGATTCTATGATTCAGTGATTGAGCAGCACTGTCAAAGGAGAGGGTCCCATCCCATCCCTCTCTGCCATATGCACACACTTGTATTCTAGAAAAATAAACCAAACCTAATCTTGTGTTCTTTCTTTCATGGCCTATGAGCATATACTTATGTTACCATCAGATTTGAAGCTGGGTGATTTAAAGCTGCAATAACAAGAAAAGTCCTCTCCTTGTTCAAGTTGGTTATTTTATGATGTGCTGCAAATGTGAAAGCCAGGGCAGTTTTCTGAGATATACAGCAAATAAAACAAGTCTCTATAGGCCATACAGCAATTCTGTAGCAATATCTGTCCCTGCCTGATTAACACTTTTGATTATTGGTACAAGGAGAATTTTAATCACGTACATTTATTTGAAAGAGATCAGACTGAATAATCATAATGTTCCTTTTGGGTCTCAAAATCTATTAATCTGTTTACTTATTTTCTTTTAATGTGTTACTTCATTTGAACAATGAGATTAGGGTGGCCAATTTCTCTTTCCTTTTAAACAGCGTGCTGTTCAGGTTTGCTTTCTGGTTCTCATGCATTTTCACAATGCAGAGGAAGTTTAAAGCCAAACAGAAAAGCCCTCCATTAAAAACAAAATACATTTTAAAAATGGAAATATATTAATTAATAAGAATTCCTTCATTAGAGAAAAGTAATGCTCAAAGCCAGAACTTCCCAGGAGTAGTCCCCTCAGTCTTTCTTATCTCCCCTCACACTTCAGCTTCATGCTGAGTTCTGCACGTTTTCTGATTTATATTGTAGGAAACTGCGAATGTGTAACTCCTGATTGATAAGCTGTTCACAGTTAAAGGGTAATGCTCATATTTAACATACTTTTCATATTGTCCTGGAAGGCCTCCTGCTCCAAATTTCTGAAATCAGTCCTCTTTTCATTAGACATCCCTAATCTGCACATTTAAACAGTGACTCCCTACGGACGTGTCTGTGTTTCAACCCAACATGATGTATTGGTGATTTGTCCAATGGAGAATGGATCATGACTTGAACTGCAGTGAAGCTTCAGGTGAACTTAACACGACTCTGGAGGGAAAAGCCAACAAGCTCTGAATAGCTTTGTTGTAAATCCGCCACTGATGAGTTCATCAATAAGACTCTTGATAAAAAGCAATTAAACTGTCAAGCAGTAAATGATCCAGAGCAATTCCAGCCTGTACTACAAAAGAGACAGAAAACTGTCAATGTTTTGCCAAATGGCAAAGAAGTCAAAGTGATATTTCAAAGGGTGTTATTTTTCAAGCTTCTAAAACGAGCAGAAAGGCTCCTATGCTTGATAACAGAAAGGGATGCAGGGGTGAATAAATGAGAGGATTTATCTGTACACACAGATGCCCCCCCAAGAGAAAGAAAGGGTAACATGAATACATTAATATGACTAACATATTTTTAGTTCCAGCATTTATTTGTTCTTTTATTCATGTATTAATTCACCTGAAAGTTAACATACGTAGGGGTGTCCCCTACCAGGCAGCCCTGCTGAGGTGGCAGTCTGGCAGGTACCTGCTAATGTGACCTGCAGTGTGCTGGTGCAGGTTTCACACTGCTGGCAAAAACACCAGAAATTCAGAGAGATTGGCTCTTGCCTTGTGTTTATGAGTTTAGGAGCCTTAAATTGCAAGGGAGTTTTTGTTTGGTGCTCCTTTTTCATTAAAGTATTTCTTTGAAACTCTGCATGTTCTGCTTTCCTGATGGTGATGCAAAGGAATCAGTGCTTCAGAGAAAGGTTTAAAACATCCTTTCTCCTTACCTGCAGCAGGTTTTCTTTTTGTTTGTTAGTTTGGTTCTTTCCTGATGAACTGATGGTAAAATGGGTTAATGTAAAGTGAAGGTGTAATAGTAATGCTGAAACATATCTTCATCTCTCCCATGTCTGTAAATTAGAAATTCCAGAAACATGAAAACTGTGTAGTGACAAGGACTTGAACTGAGCCTGAGTAATTACTAAGACAGTGTTAGAGTGACCTCTCCTTTGCCTCTAAAGAGCACTGCAACGTCTTTCAGGGTTCTTTTTTATTGCCTGAGAAGAGTGTTCAGCCAACAGTGTACACACTCAGAGACCAAATAACGAGATAGCTCATCCATGTACACAAAACCATTGTCATTTTGAAGTTTTTTGAAACCAGTCCTAAACTGAGACACTCAGTGTAGCAGCTTGCACTGGAGGTTTAGATCTGCATTTAAACATCAAACTGGGAAGGAACAAGAAGCAAAGCTTTCAAATCCAACCAGGCAAATAAAAGATTAAAAATATAACAAGGGATACGGATTCTGTTTTTAACATCTGTCTCTGTTTCCCTGTTCATCTTCATAAGAGCTGGACAAACCTTCTATAGCTGCCCCCAGACTAGAGAGCTGTAGAAATTTATTGCAAACTCCAGCACCAGGCTAGATCCTTTGAGAGATTCTTTGTGATCAATACATGAATTATCCTTCATGAAACATTAGATCTGGAAGCTTTTATCTCAGGAAAACCTGGAAACAGAGTGCAATCTGTGTTTCCCCATCAGAATTGCAGATATTGTCTCTTTTATCATATGGTCAGGTTGTGTCCTACTGCCCCTCTTCAAACTGGGTTCTAGTGGCAGTGCATTCTGCTTGTATCAGCAAGTGTGTCCAGCAGGACCAAGACAATGATTGTCCCTCTGTGCTCAGCACTGGGGGACACACCTCGAATCCTGGGGTCAGTTTTGGGCCCCTCACTACAGGACACACACCGAGGTGCTGGAGTGTGTCCAGAGAAGGGCAACAGATCCGGGGAACGGTCTGGAGCACAAGTCTGATGAAGAGCAGCTGAGGGAGCTGGGAGTGTTCAGCCTGGAGAAAAGGAGGCTCAGGGAGAACTTTATTGCTCTCTACAATTCCCTGACAGGAGGTTGTAGTGAGGTAAGGGTCTTTTGTTCCAAGTAACAAGCGATAGGACAAGAGGAAGGAGCCTCAAGTTGTGCCATGGGAGGTTTAAATTGGATATTAGGAAAAATTTCTTCACCAGAAGAGTTGTCAAGCCCTGGAACAGGCTGCCCAGGGCAGTGGCAGAGTCACCAATCCTGGAGGTATTGAAAAGACATGTAGATGTGGCACCTGGGGACATGATTTAATGGTGGGCTTGGCAGTGCTTGGTAAATGATTGGACTTGATGATCCTAAGGGTCTTTTCCAACATAAACTATTCTGTCATTCTTAATGGGGTAAGGGCTTTCTCCATGATGCATGATGAGCAGGGGAGACCCACTGAGCAAGGACAAAGGGATGGAACCACAGAGGCTCCATGCAGGCAGTCCCAGCGGGCGTCTGTACAGAAGATGCAGTTGTGGCCACTTTGCTGAGTTTTGGCCAGCATTGAGTCCCTGGGCAGGGCTAATGCTACTCTGGATCACAGCATGACACTTGAGCTGCTCCAGGGTTAAATGCTTTTCGGGTAACTGAACTTGGCTAGTCCTCCTTTGACTTTTTCTTTGTGGGGAACCAAGATTGAAATCGGCAGGGGAAAAAGCTTACTTTTGCTATTGTTTGTGAGTCCAGCTCCATGAGCCAGAGCCAGCTGCAAAACAGGAGCAGTCCTCTTCCACTAATGAGAAATCCCTCCCAACCTCTCTTTCTGGACAGAAAATTTTGTCTTAAATTTCTTTAAGACAAAGACACAATTCTGCTCTTAATGCCTGCAGTTTCAACTGTGCCTCAGGATTGCAATAGAGAGGGCAAAGCTGGTGCTGCCATTAAGAAGAAAATGGGTTATCCCAGAATATTAAAGGCTGGAACAAACAAATGGCAGCAGTGCTTTGTGAGTGCCCAGGTCTGTTCAGTGCAGATACCAAGTCCCATCTCAGTAGGGTAGAGGAGGTTGGGATCAAGACCAGCAAAGAGGCCATATCTCCACCGTGAGTTTAGAGCTCAGATGCTCTCCCACAGCTGCCTTTGCTGGTCTGCTCCTGTAACAGCATTGACTTATGTCAGTCCTTGGGCACTGTAGCAGCATTCCCAATGACATTACGGTTGAGTTAACCCTATTTTGGAGGAGAAAAGCCATATGGACACAAGCTCCATATGGAAAGTAGCTATGGCCTTGGGTGCTGAGTTGAAGAGCATCCTGGGGAGGTGAACCTCAGCCAGGAATCTTGCCCACAGCAGGGAGTCACTATAGATGAGTGCAAACATGTAATGCAAATCCCCTGTACCGTAACACTGAGTCACCACACAAACAAATAGGAGCACGAGTCCCTTGACTCTCTGCATACACCTGGGATGCTGTCGACACTCTGAATAAGCAAGTGGCTGCAAATATACTGGCTGTTCCTCTTGAGTGCTTGGATTCAGCTCTGCTTTGCAGTGCATCATTTAAGAGGTTGCAAATATTTTCCGTGTGTTGAAATAAAATTATAAACAGATTGAGCCTGGGTACAGTAGATCCACTGGACTAAATCTGACTAAGAAAAGCTTTCAATTAAAGAATGAAGCTTAAGGGGGAGGGGGAGTGAGCTGGCATGGAGGGAAATTCCCTCAATTTAATGGAAAAGCTTTTTGGAAGTATACTTTCTGTAAAGATCGAAGGAGAGTTTCGTTGTTCAGGAGAGCAAGTGATGTAAATCAGTATCTACTAAAGCAGTCCATGGCTTGAATATAAGAAAAGTAACTGTATGAAACTGCAAAACAGCATGCACTGCATTTTCATGGGGGAAATGTGCTGTATGCAGTCCTATTAATTACAGTGTGGGCTCAATTTTCAGTGCAATCAATCCACAGGAGAAAAAAAAAAAAAAAGGGCTGCAGGGAAAATATAAAAAGACAGTCAGCTAATAGGAGCCAGATTCAATAAAATTTTATCTGCCTTCGGTGAATGGTGAGGGTGAGGTGTGTTTGTTCTCCCTTGGCAAAGCACACGATGGGTCAGGCAGGGGCTTGGAGCAACACTCTGTGTATACATATATATGTGTGTGTGTGTGTATATATATGTATGTATATACATATATGTATAGGTGAGAAATGCAGTTCCTGTTGTGAGAAACTAGGAAAGAAAGGGATTTAATTCAGGCTGCTGGTGGACTTCACATGCTGGGTGAGCTTCACCTTTCCTGCAGTTTCAATTCAGTGCCAATATTTTAGCAAGCTCTTTGGTTTGTTTGCCTAGCACTTAATAGGAGGATTATCTGGTTTCTTTTTTTTTTCTTTTTTTTCCAAGGTTCCTTTTCATTTTCAAAGTTGAATGTGTTCATTTTTAGTGGTAGCATTCTCTCCCATTCAGGTTCCAAACTTCCCTAGGAAGTGACTTCATGGCATTATTCAAGCAGATTATTGCCTGAAGTGGCTGAACTACCTAGTGTTCATGTAATGGCAAGCTCCCAGTCCATATGTATTTAATGACTGTAATCATTTGTTATTTTCCCTTTATTAGGTTTGTTTTTAAAGAAAGTTTTACTGTGCTATTTATGATATGCTAAGTGGTGCAGCGTGCTGAAGAAACATATCGCATACATTTTATTTTTTAATAGGTTTTGCTTGTTAAAATGGAAATCTTTTATTTACCCTAGTAGGACAGTTTTTTGCTGACAGTTTTATTATTTCAATTACTCAGACATTTCTTTCCTCTTTTGTTTCCCCAGATACTCCTCCAGGGAGTTTTAATGTGTCCATTCTTTATTTAAGATTGGGTTCAGAATGCGTTATTTGTAGCAAGGCAGGGAAAAAGTGTAATATAGCAGACATTAAATAGTGAGATGTCAAGGTTTTATTTTCTTTCCTCTTTGAGTTGTGGCATCCTTTCCTCATTTGTGTCATCTGTTGATTAATTGCACTGATAATCTGCACTACTCATCAATAACTGTCTTCTGCCAGTGCCAGGCAAAGTCTGTGCTCTGCCTAAAGAGTTTTTGGCTGCTGATAGATGACAATACATGTATGAGTAAGTGAGGGGACCTCCGAGAGCATTTGGAATTGTCAGAGATGCAGGCGACTTTGATAAACTAATGTTCTATAAGTACTGGCAGCAACTCCTGAATGTGTCTCACTTGCCAGTGGGGAAAAGAGAATGGGACCATTTCTCCAGGACAGAACACAAGCCTTGGTCAGTGGAGTGAGAAGTGAACCCCAAGGGATCATACTAGGAGGGAGCCTTAGAGCCTCAGTGGGCCTGAGTGGGTCAGCACCAGACCAAATTCACCTATGCAAAGTTCACTAGGGTGGGACAGCATGGAAACCAGTGTCTGCTCCCCTGGCGCTTGCTGGGGGAGGGTTGTGATTCCCTCTGCAAGTGGTAGTGAGGGAACCTGATTGTGATAGATTGACCACTCCCTGATGTGTGATGGATTTTATTTTCCATCATAGCTTGATCAGTCCTTGGACTATAAGAAAATCAAACCCAAATCATAGAATCATAAAATACACTGAGTTGAAAGGGACCCATAAGGGTCACTGAGTCCATCTCCTGGCCCTGTGCAGGACACCCCAAGAGTCACGCCATGTGCCTGAGAGCATTGTCCATATGCTTCTTGAACGTCCCTGGGGAGTCTGTTCCGGTGCTCAACCACCTTCTGGGTGAAAAACTTTTTATGAATATCAAACTTAAACCTTTCTGACTCAACTTCATGCTGTTTCCTCGAATCCTGTCACTGTCACGAGAGTGAAGAGATCAGTATTTGCCCCTCTGTTTCCCATCATGAGGATGTTGAAGACTGTGATGAGGTTTCCCCTTAGTCTCCTCTTCTCCAGGCTTAACAAACCAAGTGACCTCAGTTGCTCCTCATACAGCTTCCCCTCCAGACCCTTCACCATCCTCGTGGCCCTCCTTGGGACACAGCGGGGGGAGCCCCCAGGGCTGCAGGCAGATGTGTGCTCTGGCTGTCTGTGGCTGCTGCGTGGCCTTGACCATCCTTTAGTGAGGAAGAAAGGACATTACAAAGCATATCCTCACACTTGTGCTTCCCATCGTGTTTTCCAGAGTGTCCGGGGGAGAGCTGTTCGACCGCATCGTCGAGAAAGGGTTCTACACGGAGAAGGACGCCAGCACCCTGATCCGGCAGGTCCTGGATGCTGTGTACTACCTGCACCGGATGGGCATCGTGCACAGGGACCTCAAGGTACGGCCACAGCACCTCTCAGTCCTTGGGCAGTGTTCACAAAGGTTTCATAATTATGTGAGTCTAACACGTGTACCCTGGGACTGGCTGTTTCGGTGAGGTTTTACCATAGGAGAGATGCTCCGAAGCCTCGCCACGTAATTGTTTTTAATGAAGACTTTGCAATCACTTGTTACAGTGGGAATTTCCCACGTGATGTGGGGAAAAGCCATTCGTTAAGACCTGAATTGTTACACTAAGGCAGAAAACTCATCTCAGTTGGGATGTGTTTACTGCTGTAAAGTGTCTTGCAGGTTTGCTGTGCTATATTTACTTTGACTTAATAATAATTAGTAACAATAGATAGTGTGGGAAAGTTGAGTGATTTCCTATCAGGGTATTTGGACCAGTGTTTTTGGAGACACTCTTAACAGCAAGAGTTCTTCTAAGGACCATTGTGTGACAATGTGATATTTAGATAATTTTCCTTTCAGTTGTACCGTATTGTCACATCAAAACCTCTCATCTTTTTTGGTAAAAAAACCCCTAAACACTGTTTCTTTATTGCTTCCTACCAGTATCTTATACTGTCATTAAGACAAACAGAAAGGTTTCTATTTCACGGCACGCAGCTAAACTGCCCCATCTTTAGTATCTTTAGTAATAAAAAAGCATAAGATATTAGAAAAAGATACAAATGTAAAAAGAAAACCGTGGGTTTAGTTCCTGAGCTGGTTAATTCTGCCAAAATCTACTGCCAGGAATTAAAAATTCGGTGATTAGAATAACACCTCTGGTGGTGCTTTGGAGGGATGCTCCAAACGGGAGTTTCCTTGGAAGTTAATGCAGAGCTTGAATTTTCCCCCTGTAAAGAGAGTGGAATTTGACTAAATGGGTTATATTATATGAAGGCTTAATGAAAATTATTAGAGCCAAGAGCCACAAAAAAGAGATTTTTTTTCTTTTTTTTACTTCTTAAATACAAGGTTTTATTAAATGTATTTTAAAATTGCTTTTTTGAATATAATATAATATTTATATTATTTAAGTATTGTTTTGGCGCATGTTTAAGACAAAACTTGGAATCTGCTGAAGGAAGATACTCACTGATATCCTCAAATAACGTTTCCTCCCCGGTGTTGTCCCAGATAATGGGTTTTCTGTAAGGAGGCACTGGTTAAGCTTCCATCTCCTACAGTTTTCACATATTGCCCTCAGTTCCTGTTCATTTTCTGCTGTTATGTACATAGAAATATTCTCATATTTATTAGAGTTCCACAGCATTCCAGTATGGAAGTATTGTTTAGTATTTTAACCTGACTAGCTTGCTCCAAAGTTCAGTTTTTAGGAAATGACTTCAGATTTCTTTCTGCCATCCAGATTTTCAGAGGGATGTCCAAGTCCTCCTAATTCTGATACTCCATTGTACAAGCTCTTAATATTCCTAGCTTTATAATTCCTATCTTTACAATCTGAAGCAGGTTGTAGCTCTCACTTTTAAGAAAATCTTATTTTAAAGTTCCTGTAATAAAATATGAGATCTGGTGATTGGGAAGTGGATTCATGTACCAATTACTTTCAGAACTTACGTAAGGCCGTGCCGAATTTATATCAAACCAGCCTTCTCCAGTGGTATTTGGGGAGAAAGACAAGCTCTTTTACTCTTCCTTTCTTTTGTTTGCAAGTCTTTGTCAGTACTGTATCAGTTGTTAAATTGATTCAGAAAATACAGTATATGAGGAGCACCTGCTGTGAATTTCTGTTAGCACAAACATACCATGATGGGAAAAACAGGGATACAATAAGGTTTTTTATGATTTCAAAATACCAAGATAAGCGTAAGTTTCAAATTATTGTCCCCAAAATGAAACTCTGGGAAAGAATCCACTCTACAAAAATACAGCCCGTGAAACATCCATAACAATTATTTATTGTAACTATGTGTTATTCAGATACCAAAATAGTACTTGCTGTATTTGGGAAAAGCAAGTCTCTAAGTAATGCAACAGCAGTAGAGATGGCAGCAGATGACATCCAGGGAAGTCTGGGATGCACAAAAGGACTGGAAGGCTCAAGCAACTTCGCTTGGTACAGATCCACCTTGTTAATGCTTTTTGAATTAACCATCTTGAAGAACCAGAATTCTTTTAAACAAGTCTAAATTTCAAATGGCTGGGTTTCTTGGCCTTACTAAATATGAATAAGTGGGAACCTGAGGTGAGTTGGCAAAAATTGTTAGGAAATAAATGTCTTCTCTGAATAGCAGCTCTACCAAACTCTCAGCAGATGAGAAGTGTAGAAGTAAGAATCAGGGGTGACACCAACTAAGGGCAGAACATGGTATAAAACTGTGATCCTTAAAACAGTGTCAGCATTGTAATGGCCAGTTAAAGCACTGGACTTGCGAGTTATCATGAGAAAGAAACATAAATGGTAAAACTTCGTATTTATTTTGACAACCAAATTGTTTCCCTTTATATCTCAGCGCAGCTGCCTCACAGCTGTGGATGGACCTTGTGGATCCTCTCATGGCTCTTGTGTCCCATGGATAAAGCCAGCACTTTAAGCTGGGGTTGGGGAGCCATAAGATGCTTTAACCTCCCCTTGAAGCTGAAGGAGAACCTCAGAGTAGGGTGGATGGGATGTCACCCTCTGGCACTTCTCCATCCCCTCTTTCCCCAGAGCAGAGGAAGAAGGGAGGACGGATGCTGGTGCTGCTGCACTGCAGTTGCTCCTCCTTGGATGTTTCCCAAGGAGTTTGAGGATGCTGCTTCTCACCATTTCCTGAAGCACACAGCAGGCTGAGGGTTGGAATTTGTACCAGTTTCTGGGCAAAAGACTACACCAAGGTTATTTTGAAACATTGGGTACCCATCACTTTTATAGGTGAAGACCCCCAAGGTCGAGGGCCCGTTGCCACCAGGCTGTCTGAGTGCCAGCAGGTGCTGGACCTTTGTGTGAGCCCACATATTAAGAAGGGGAAAAAGTGGACTCTCACAGCACCTAGAAAGAGCTCTGCTGTACAGCAGTGGCACAGTCAGAACACATGGATGCAGGACTATGCAGGATCAGATGGAGGCCGGTTGGGCTCTCCAACCCACCTGACACTGGTATAAAAAGTCACAGGGCTTTGTGGAGTGATTTGTGCTTTCCCTCAGCATAAATAAGTTGCTGTGCTTAGTGCTATAGCATTTTTTCCTTCTCAGCTCTAGCAAAAACCTCCTTGCTGAAAGTCTGTTAGCTGTAAAGGCATTTCCTCTCTCAAATCTGTTTGTTTCCAGTGGAAAAGATACAAAAATTCTCTAATACCTACTGGTTCCCTTTTTCTTTTTTCAAATCTATATAAAAATTTCACTACACTACCTGGATTTACCATAGAACAACTCCAGATTTAGGGGAAACAAATTATTTTTGTCTATGATATAACTAAGGGTTGCATTAAATGCAATGCATGAGTCAACAGATGTTGTTACTGAACTCACATATTCAAAATTCATTGTGCTTATTCTCCTTTCTAGCCTGAGAACCTGCTTTACTACAGCCAGGATGAAGAGTCAAAAATCATGATCAGTGACTTTGGATTGTCAAAGATGGAGGGTAAAGGAGATGTGATGTCCACAGCCTGTGGAACTCCTGGCTATGTCGGTAAGAGGTTTGGTTATATTTTAGTGAAAATTAAATAATACTTGTTTTCTAGTGCTGCTACATGGTGCACATGGGATTTTACAGATATTTGCTATATTTCAGAACTTGCTGGTGCTTTGTCCTGTGTGTTCTTATTTGGGTTGTGATCCTGCAGTCTGGCTCTGGATTGGTGGGATTCACTTTCATGTGTTTAATCCTTTGCAAAGTGAGTCTTCTCAAAGACACTGCTTGTAGCTAAATCAGGAGCACATAGAGAGTAGCCTCAAATTTATTGATTCTGCAAGCACCTATAGAACCAAGAAGCTTTTCCTAATTTAGTGTATTCCTTTAATCATAAAGGATAGCATTTTCCAGATTCCTCTGATAGGAGACAGTAAAATGAAAGATCTGCATTTATTCAGATATGTTCAATAATCCTTTCTTACAACCACATTAAGTTACTGACTCAGATGTCAGTATGCAAAAACTCTTTAGATCCTCAAGCCTTCCTGGACAGTATAAAATTGTTTCCTTTCATTTATTCTTTGCTTTTCTGTCCATTTGTTAGTGACTGTACAAGGCTAGTGATTAGCAGGGTGTTTGCCAGCGTCCTTTAAAAACAGCTAAAATAGATGAATGTGAGAATTATACAGCAGGTGATGATGGGGTCTGCTTAAGCAAACAATATTTAAAAGGCTTACTTTGTGCATGAGATATCCAGCAAGCCTGTGCCTCCCACCATACCCTGATCATCAGCTGAGGCTGCAAAATTAGTCTCTGGGGTATCCATGAAACCATGAAAGTGAAAACAGCTACTGCAGGGATAGATTTGCCTGAGATCTTTCCAGTGGGAATGACTGGATGTTTTCCAGCAGTCAAAGACTCCTTTTGCTTAGCAGCTGCCACCTCACCTGTTTCAATACCATGATATGAGATTATGCTGTTATGACACAGTGATACAGATTTGTCCCAGGTACCTTTTCTGGGTATTATCTTCGCGCTGCACAGACACAGTCTATCCCGATAACATCAGGAGAAGGAACAGATTTCTGTGCTTTCCCATCTTGAAGCCATCAGCCCATCATTGTTTTATTTTAAGGCACATGAGTCAGGATGCTCTCTGCGCAGCCTGGGTAGCTGTCTTGTGTAATCACACCAGACTGGAAATCTTCTTCAAAGCAGTAGCAGGAATTGAGCTGAGATAGCAATTTTCATAATTTTTGCTGTCAGCTATTCTCTCCTTAACAAACTTGTTTTATTTTGTTCTGGAATGGGCACTGACTAGAATAAGTCTTCAGACACAGAGAAGCTCAGATGTAATTTGCTGAAGTGCTGATGGAAGTGAGGGAGTTTGTGCTTGGGCAGAGTGATCTCACGTGGCCTCTCAGTGCAGCCATTTACATAAGAAAACTTACTATTTTGTAGAGGAAGCTCTCAGAGCCTGTGACACAAACTGTAGTGCTTTTAGAGATGTTTGAGAGCTCTCATTACCCATGGTCTGGCGCTGATAGCTGCACAAGTGCCTCCAGGCCTGTTGTTACCTTCCTGAACACAGGATTTACTCATCACGGTTCAAGAGGTCCCAGCCGCTTAATTCTGAAGTGCTGACAGGACTTTCCCCCCTCTCTCACAAAGCAAACATCTCCAAATATTTGTTCTATTTTTTTTTTTCTGCACAGAAAGCAGCTCCTCTTTAGTGCTGTACTTTTTTTTTTAATGTGATAGGTTGATCAGACAGCGTTTTCCAAGCACAGAACATTTTTGTTGCCAGTCACTGTGGTGATGCCCACAAATGGACCTCCGTGAGTGTCGCACCTGAAGACATGGCTTCTGCATATGTGGTCAGCAGTTTGTCCACATGCAAAAGCTTTCCTGCCTTCCAATTTGCAGCACCTGCCTAATGCCCTCAAATCAGTGTAGGAGTCGTTCCTCCTAATGGCACAACATGAATACATGTCTTCAGCTCAGTTGGGGTAGACAAATGCCATGGTCCCGGCCCATGAAGTGTCCTGTCTGCCACCTCTTTTTGTGTTTTGTGATTTTTTTCCCCAGATATTTTACCTAGGGTTAAATAACAGTTAGGGATCCATCACTCACATTGAATTTCCTGGTGATTTTCTTTAAAGATATGTAGAACGCGCCCTTTTTTAAGATTTTTATTAGCAATTGATTATTTTTCTCAGTTTAACCACTTTGCTTTTAAATTACTTTCATATCACATGTCAAAGGCACTCTGAGCTCTGTCAAGAAGTCATTAGCATCCACTCCTATTTATATTCCTATTTATACTTCATCTCCAGAAATGGATCCAGTCAGATCCCACTATTCAAAGTGTCGGACAAGCTTCTGACTCGGAAGCAGACCTGGTCTTAATTCATGTCTGCTACCCAAGTACTTGCAAGTATGCAAACTCCTGTCCTTTCTGTCTTATTTCCCTGATTAGGATATACTTTCAACTCTTTGTGTTTCAGTTTTTATCTCAACTTTTCTTAGTTTCATCTACAAAGAACAGTAGTATATCTAAAGTGTTGCATGAGCAGTAATGCATTAGCACTTTAGCTTTTAAAGCTCTGCCTTACAGATTAAATCACTGTCAATAGTTCCGAGATCTTAGTTTTTCAGGAGTTTTGTCAGAGATTTTAGTCCTGTGGTTAAAAGCTGATGGTTAGTATAATTTAACCTAATTAGTTAAGCCACTTTTGTTAAGAGGCCAATCTAAATGTTTACTTACTGCAAAGGGGATCTGAGAATACAACCTCTTCTAAGAAGGTCTTCCATTTTCTTATCTGCTTACTGCTCTTGCCCCATTTTTTATGGAAAGAGTCTAGGTGATGAGCTGGGACGAGGCACCCAGCTTTTAGACAGCACGTAAATTGGATAAGATGAGGTGGCTTGTGTGGCTCATTTCATTGCAAATTAGGTGTGTGGACTGGCCTACCTGGATCCCATCCCATCATCTAAACTGGAGAATAAGTGATGTTTTCAAAACCCTGAGTGATGTGTGTGGTTATGGGCAAGATCTCAATAAGCCATTAGTGATTTATCATTTTAAACATGATAGATTTGGGCAGGTCAGCTTGAAACCATTTATAATAACTCAATTTTAATGGAGGAGCTTTTCAAACGTGCCTGCAAATGAGACACCCCTGAGGTGTGTCAGGTTGGGCACGCACCAGGAGGTGACTCCAGTCACTCAGCAAATTCCTCTGAAGACATTTTGGCTGTTGGGGAATTCAGTCTCACTGAGTGACTTTCCATGAGACCTGGTCCCTCAAAAGCTTTGGTTACTTCTGCAGATGGGACTTAGACTTGCAAGACACTTAGGAGCATTGAAAGGTTTGAAAAAAAAGTTAGAAAGCCTGTCTGAGGCAATCTGATCTCCTTTTGCAGAAAGTCTGAATTATGAGCTGTGTTTGTGGCTGGCTAATATCTTAATCCTACTGAGATTTAAAATTCTTGCACTGAGTCCCAATCCAGCTTCATGTAATATTTTCTAGTATTTCCCCATCGTACAGATTGGGCTGGACCCTGGATATGTGGTTGGTCCCTGTACACCCCACCTCACTCACTGTTTTCATTTTCTGTAGTGCTTTTATGAAAGGTCATTTCACAACTTTCAGCTCTGCCAGAAGTCCTGTAGCAGTTTCAGATCCTACCAAAGCCACGTTTCTCTCAGCCCTGCTCAAGACCACAGCGTTTAAGTAAGCAATGGATTTCCATGTTGAATTTTGATCTCTTAGGTATCCTTTGCATCAAAGGTTTGAAAACACTCAATAAGCCTTTGGAATATCCTTATTACCAAAAAGTTACCTCAGGAGCTGTTCAGGCAGTAACATAAGTAATAAAGTAAAAATAAAGCATGGGAACCACTCTGACCAGGGTTTGCTCAGGCATAAGCTTGTGAGTATGATTTCTCAGCTACACTGCCATATCCTGACACTGCGTTTGCTTGTGTGTGGTTGTAGCTGAGTTATGTCCCATGACAAATATCTAAATTTGACTCAGCAACACAAAA